>JACEFO010001666.1:3000000-3373719 GCA_015342445.1 Digitaria exilis
TCAACTGTCGCGCGCTCTTGTAACAGAGGAACATTAGATGACTTGAAGAAGAAGCGCATTGCGTGCGCTGCCCCACTGTGATGGAAAACATTACCCACATCTTTGCCTCTTGTCCCCGCACCGAGGAGGTGTGGCAACGTTTGGGCATTCAACCTGGAATGGAGATTCACCCTTCGCTTGTGGGAAGGAGCCTTGGCCTTCCCACCTCCACACACGTGGATGCTATCCTCCTGATCTTCTGGCACATTTGGAAAAGCTTGGAATGCGGCTATCTTCGACAAGCACATCATGTCGAGTGCGGATGTCTTGATACACATCACTCATGACATGGACTCCGGTGTGTGTCGATACAAGCGCCATGCGAAAGAATGGGCGGTAACTCTCCTTTTATAGTTCTGTAACATCCCTCCCCCTCATGTAATGTTTGTCAATGTAAAGTTTGATTTTTATGAATGGAAAGTAGTTGGAGATCTCTCCACCCCCCCACCCCCCGCATGGTTCGGGAAAAATGTATCTTTAGTTGACATGTGAAAATTTGTGCAACGAAATTAGAAAGAAGCTTTCGATTTCAAAATTTGTTATGTACAAAAGATTTTGAATTTAGAGCAACATTCTTTTTGAAAAGTTTTAAATTTAAAGGTGTTTCGATGTTCAGATGTTAGGTTGAATGGATGAATTGAAAAAGAGCTTTTGATTTTAAAGTATGCTATGTAGCAAACTTATTGATTTTGAAAGTTTTACAAATATTATGCAAAAATATTAAAAAGTGCTTTGAATTTAAAAATTTATTGTGTAGCAAAACTTTAGCTTTTCAATATTTGAGCATTGTTTGTATTGAACTCCTTTCAATGGTAAGATGTTGTGATGCCGCCTCGTCGGTACGATGGATGGCATGTAAACATTTGTGTGAATAAATTACAAAAGCATTTTGAACTTAAAAATGTTCTCTATAGCAAAATTGTAGATTTTGAAATTTTAAACATCTTTTAGTTAGACGTGTTTTTGTTCTCTAAGCAACATCAAGAATTTTCTTATGCGAGAGTTTGCGTGTCCTTCGACGTTTAGTATATGTTATAAAAGATAAATTGAATATACATAATTTTATGATATCAAAATTACATTCGTTTATACAAATAAATTTAAAATAGTTCTATGTTATTAAAGAAATAAAATAAGAAGAGTAAAAAACACTTGCTCTTCTATAGAGGCATTTTTCAACAGTCATTTGCTCTTTTATGAAGACTTTTTTTTTGCAACTTTTGCAGTGCTTCTCTTGTCATAAGAAGAGTAGCACTTGCAAAATATGACAAGCCAACCAGCCCAGCAGCCCAATAATATGAGAGAGATGGTTCGTGCGCTCCACCACCCCACCCGTCATGAGCCCGGGTAGCAAGCGCTAGGCTGGGCGTTGCCCGTAGAAAAGGTGGGCCGATGTGGCGTCTTACTTCCTGAAACCAAGAATTTTTTTTTTAATAGTGGCTCACTGCACACAACTACACAAGTACCAGAAGGTCGTTTCTCTGCTCTCGTTCCCCATCCACAGTAAAAAGCGAATCGAGGGCGACTGAGATCCCGCCGGCGATTTCGCCGGTTCCCCCTCGCCTCCGGTGGCCTCGTTGGCACCAGAGGTTGGGGGGAACCTCGTCCTCGTCGTGCGGTGTACATATCCCTATCTACTAGGCCTGTAGCTGTTAGTATAGGTTTGGATCTCTCCATTCCGGTGATGCGGAGTGGATTTTCCTACTGGTGCTGGTACGGCTTCGACGAACGACGAGGAGGAGGTGAGGATGCTTCCCAATCCAGCTTTGGTGGGCGCATCTTTGTCGACTTCGGCTTCCCTGTCTCCGTCTTCTCCGTTTTCAGCTCCAGGTTAGGGTTGGATCCTTTGCCGAACTTCTCTGGCTGGAGTTTTGTTGTTGGGAGATGGATATCTGGGCTGCTCCATGGGTGGGAGTTGCACAACGATGCTATATTTTGCAGGAGGCGTGACATCGGCGAGTCTTTATTTGTCTCCTTCTGCGTTGATGATCAAGCCTTCTGTGTGCTTTCTTGGGTCGACTGTGTTGTTCTCATCTATGGTAACACCAAATCCGTTTCCTACAGCACACTTTCTGGTCGAAGGAGTTTCGGGGTTCTGGCCGGTGATGTTTTCATCGGATATTGGTACCTCCAAGGTGTTGTCCTTGTGAGGTTTAATTTCCACCTGCCCCTGGTTGGAGGCCGGTGTTCTTGGATCCCCTCTGTGGGAGTGTTGTCTGTTGGCCGGAGACTGCTGGACTTGAATCTGGCGTCTGTTTCCAGCAAAAATGGGGATTGCCCGGGGCGTTCCATGATCCAACAGCACTTTGTGCTACTGATGGGCTTGAAAGTCTTTTCGTCGATTTGGAAGTCGGCCAGAAGCGTCTGTTTGGTGCTTCTTCATGGCGGGAGATGGAGGAGAACCAAAATGCAGCAGCGATGGTCGGAGACGGCGAAGGGCACCGGATTTTCCTGTGGATTTATATGTAATTTTTATTTCTTTCAGGAGTATCCGGTTAGGGGTCTGGTTGTAAAAGTTCTATATTAATAATATCCAACCCTTTTCTCAAAAAAAAAGAATTTTTTTAATTCTATATTTTTATTTTAGGATTTTTCAAAAATAAATACCCTAATCAAAAAATTACAAAAGTATATCACCTCCCGCCATTTGAAACGGTTATAGCCGGATGAACCGGCGGAATGCTACCGTAGCACAACATACCGCCAGTTCATCCGGCGGAATGAGTCTGTTCTGGATAGTGTATTTTTAAAAAATCATAACCAATTCATATGACCTTGGATGTAGATGACTCTTATATGAAAGTTGTAGCCCTCGACGAGATGTGCAACTTTGTAGTTAAAACTTTTTCCATCTGAAGTCATCTTAGTGGTAAAATAATCCACTCAATTTTCGGATCTAAGATTTGAAAGATTTGAAATTTAAAATCTGAAACTTAAGTAGATTATTAGAGCACTTAGATAATTTCAAATGGAAATCTTTTGAACTACAAAGTTGTTCGTCTTGTTGAGATCTACAACTTTCATATAAGGGCCATCTTCATCTAAGGTCATATGAATTAGTTATGATTTTTTAAAAATACACTATCTGGACAGCCTACTTTTTGCCGGATGAACTGGCGGAATGCTGTGCTACAGTACCATTCCGCCGGTTCATCCGGCTATAACCGTTTCAAACAGCGGAGGAGGTATATTTCTGTAATTTTTTGATTCGGGTATTTATTTTTTAAAAAATCAAAAATAAAAATATAAAAATTAAAACATTTCTGAAACCCACGGCTATGGGCCTATGGTTTTTTTTCTTTCTCGATGAAGGACAAAACCAACGGCTAGAGTCTGAGGTTGCCACGTTTTCAAATCCTGCGTTCCAATCCCACGCTAAACAAAACAGTAACAGTCAGCAACTAGTACGAAGCAAAACTCGAGAGAGCCAATTGGATACGACAATTGACAAGTGATATCCAGACACTGAGCAGCTGACAAAGCACTTAGCCTGTAACTCCGGCTGCCAGCAGTAGCGAAAGAAAAGTACCTTGGCATATTCGCGGCCAACGGACACAAGCAAACTGATAAGAACGCCCCGCATTCTCACTGCCACATGGAGAAATTATGAACACCGACAATCTCCTCTTTCCCCAATGTTTTCACCATATATTAGTTCTCCATCATGAAAAGATCACGAACACCAATGTCCACAAGCACCCTCCATTTAGGAATACAATGTACGGAGTACTAATCACATTATAAAAACTGCAAGTGGTAGAAACATTCTGCACAATTGACATATAATACATGATGTATCGGTACAATAACAGTGTATACATCTTTCAACAACATAGTTGCCAAAATTTTGCCGATGGGGATAATGGGATGGGGGGGGGGGGGGGGGGCGCTATCAATAACAACTGCTATGTTACAAACCCTGAGACCGGATGCCGAACCCAGCTGCATCCCTCAGTTCTCTTAAATTACATCCTTCTTAGTGGTAAATAAATTCTATTGCCATCTATACACGATCATCTCCTTTATTTGTGTGGAATGAAGAAATCTCCACCCCATTCTATAATGTGTATTTACCAACTACATCCCAACACCCCCTTTTCTCCCTTCCTCGAGTTTACAGGTAGGCCTCAACTATGACTCAGCAAGGGCCGAGTCGCACGTCTGACTTCAAAATATAGCCTTTTAGGTTCAGTTGCATTTGCAAAAGAATGGTATAATGTGAATATGGTATATAGACATGAGAGGATATCATGACGCATGTAAAAGATCACGATCTTGGAGGCATTCTTGGGGATTGGCATAGAAGTAGTCCTCTTCCTTGGGTCTGTCGGGAATCACAGTCCTCTTTGAAGCTGATCCCATCCGCTTTGCATGGGCAGCCTTGATCAACGAAGAGAACTCATCCCATTGCAGAGAACCGCTAGTGTACCGGTCTACTAGCTCAACAATAAGTTTTCGATCTAACAAGACTGTCTTCTTGAAACCCATGAATCTGAAAACAGAAAATGGCAGAATACATGTGATTACTATGTAGTAGAAAGCATATGATCAAATGTGCGTATAAACATTGACAAGGATCCACCAGCAATTAACATGTTGCTTCCAGATTGCAAAAAATAAGATCTAATCTCTAGCCATTAATAAACTTCCATGAACATATTGCCACGTTTCAGTTTTAGTGAAAAAAGGAAAGAAAATAAAGCTGTAAGCTCTCTATGCTGTCTCAGCTAAATCACACAAATCTTGAAACAACACTAGTAGTTAAGAGTTAAGGATGGTTCAGCACAAGAACAACGTGCTTTAAAACTTTTACTAATTCACTTTTTCTGGATATCATTAATGTAACACTCAGAATAAACAATTATGTTAATCCTATTAGCATTCTGGATGCAGCCTAGTATGTTGAAAACTGCTGTGCAGGATATAACTTGTATCGTAAAGTGGAATAGTGCAAACCTTCGATGACCCTCAACAACTTTAGCCATATTGCCATCATATGTTGGAACAAATATATCACTTTCTAAAGACACCAGGTAATCCAGTGCTGCCATTTGTGATGAATGGTTCTGGAAGAACATAAGATCAGAAGGTTCCAAAAGTGTCTCCTTCCTCACCTACACACAATGGTTATAGAAGAACATTAACAAAGAGAAGAGGACAGATGGAAGAGTACTGTATAACACAAGTTCAATACAAAAAAGATGCATAACATATTCTGCCATGCCCATACCACATTCGGGAATGCTGAAGTTAGAGCAGCCATCCTGCGTTTTCCACCATATATTTCTCCAGCAGCAATGTATATTTGCATACTTCTATCGATGTCCAATGCTCTGAGGACAAGAGCAGTCTCCTCCGGTGTCAATGGGCAAAGGCCATCTTTTCTTTTCAAGTCTGAATCAATCACTTTCTCTTTCCACCATGGATAAGCATACCTGAAGTCACGAGTAGTTTGGAGCATGTCCAGTCAACAGGTAAGTTAAGTCTACACTCAGAAAATAACAAGAAAAATTTCACTGCAGGATAAAGATATGATTCAAAAAAGAAAAAATCACCTCATTCTTGTGAGCTCTTCAGCCTCTTCATTACTGCAGCCTTGTGTACATCCAGAGAATGCCAGCATATCCATTTCATAACGTAAATGAAGGACCAAGAAAGGGCCATTTTGGTGAAGTATTCTAATTACTCGCTTGCCCAACTCTTCAATTTGTGGGGTGAATCTGAGAGAGGCATAATTTACTCGGCATCGTAGCTTCTGAATCTCAATTGGTAAACCATTGTTTGCGAGCCTGGTATCAGTTCTATTCAGATGGAGAACCTTGTGTTTACGAATCAAAGGAAGAATCTGATTCAAAATTAAACAAGCATCAGTTGATACAATAAATTCTGAAATGCGGAGCAGTCATAGCATAAAAAGTAAGACGCAACTTACCTGATTTTGATAATAAGATATATCAGACCAACTAATTGGTGGCATGGAGTGAAACATTCCAAGTTCAACCCTTCTCTTTACCCTTGGAGGCAATTCTCTCAGAATGCGAACTTCTCCTCGTAATGAGGTTATAAAGTGCTCGACATCAAATATATCTTGGAACTCGCTGCAGATTAGAATATATTGCTGGAGTTAGCTTCCCCTGACATTAACACAAGTACCAGAAATAATTTGAGAAAGAAATTAAAGTTGCCAAGCAGCACCTTGGATCATTCCAAAATGAAGTCTTATCCAGCTCTGGCACAACTAAAGTGACATTCAAATATCTTGCAATTACAACCATGTCACAAATCTGATAAAAAGTAGAGAAAGAAAGAAAGCAGTGTTAAGGGTCAGAAATTTAAAAAACTGCTGAATTAACACATAACGGTTTTCTGATTGCTTACTGCAGCTCGCATTTGGTTAAGCCCACCATTGCATGAAACCATCAAATAACCATTGTTCCTATATATTCCTGAAAGGCAATGGCAACAAAACATCAGGGAAAGGAAACACTAGAACATGCACAAAATAATCTGCTATTTAAAGACCATAACTATAGCATTGGTACACATTAGCAAAAACAGACGAATTATGAGCACACTTTTCCAGTATTCATTAGCAAAGGTATTCTTAAAGATGTAAATGGAAATGCAGTATGCAGTAAGGAGCTAACCAATATGCTTGTTGTATACAGAGAATTAGAATGACTCCTATGTCTGAGGTGAAATGTGTTCTAAGAGCTAAGTTACCTCCCAATTGTCTGAACAATTACTAGGGGAAAAAAGACCCAAGACACAGCTACCCAATGCTTTTGAGAATATCTGTTCCCATCCATGTGAAGAAACAATTAACAAATTATGAAGAACAGTCCATGTGTTCCATGAATGATTGCCACCCCACCAAGCTTATGAACAATGTGGCCCACCTAACTAGTATGATCCTAACATGGAAATGCCACAACACGCAAATATCATGGTCTGTGTACAACGACCAGGACGACAAAAACTGTTGAACTACCAGCCGAAAGGGTAACATGTATTTTCTGATACTAGAACAATGCAACGCAATCAGCATGCACCAACCAACATAACCTTTGATACGAATATGGTGATTCAGTATCATCGAAACTATGAGTGCACGGCAGCGTTATGAAATGCTGCGCAAAGCACTACAGGTGACACTACCACAGAACGAAATCCTCGTGACGCAATAGAGATTCTGCGGGGCTTGCCAATTTGAGCGCACGAAAATGACCGAAATCCTCACCAACCAGCAGTCATTTTCATGCAAGGCTGAGGAAATGTAAGCCGGAGGCTTTCGAGGGATCTACCAAAATGAAGGCCGCTGTCAATGTCCAGCTGGGAACCACCTTTTCCAGCCTCAGACAGCAGGTCGGAACAGGGCGGACGAAAGCGAGGAAGCAAACAACGAAGATAAGACGAGGCGACTCACTCTTGGGCGGCAGCGCGTCCTTCTCGACGACGGGCTGCGGGCGCACCGCGGCGCCAGGGAGCGCAGCCTCCTCCTCGGACGCGGTGAGGCAGGACGGCCATCCCTTGAGCACCCGCGGGCCCCAGTTGTCCCCCACGGCGGTGAGCTGCACGACGCAGGTCCAGAGCAGCACCGTGGTGGTGGCGCGTACGATCCAGAGCTTCATCCGCGAGCGCGCGGCGGCGGAGGGAGGAAACCTAAGCTTGTCGCCGGCGGCCGTCGCAGCCTTACCCCCTGGCGCCACCTTCCACCCCATGGACCATGGACCAAGCAGAGGCGAGAGCCACCGACGGCGCCTCCCGGGGCAAGGGAGCTCCTCCTCTCGAACCGAATCAAATCCGCCGCCTCCTCTGCGCACCCCCGGCGCTACTCCCGCCCAATTCGGCCGCAAACGGGGCCTCCTCCTCCGGGCTCCGGCTTCCTTGCCCCCACCAGCACCGCCGCTCACTACCTTACGCCAGCTTTTGCAGGAAACCGATGGCCCTCACCGCCGCCCGCACCGCGGACCTCGCTCGAATCAGGCCCCCCGGCCGCCGCGAGGCCTCTCGCTCAAGCGCCGCGCCGCGCCTCTTCACGCCCCCCTCCTGCTCCTGCTGTCGAGCCGGGCAGCCAAAAAACAGGCCACCCACCGAGACAGACCGCGGTTGGTTGGGTCGGCCGCGGCCGCGGCGAGATTGTGAGGGGAGGCAGCAGCGTCGGCCGCCGCAGGCGAGGGGTACCCCGGCGGCGTGGATCTCGGGGCAAGCAGCGGGGGTAGCGCTGGCGCAGCGGAGCGAGGAGGAAGGGGACGGGGAGGGAAGGTGTAGCGATTTGTGGGGGCGCCTAGTTATTTTTGGGCGTCGGTGCCTCCTTCCCTCGCCTTGCCAAATGCCAATGCCAGCCTCGGCGTGGTTGTTTGGCCGGGGCACAGTGGTGGGTGCACTCGTGCGTGTGCGCGTAGCGGCAACTATGCATCCCAGAGCGGCGTGTGTCGTAATGTCCCGAGGAGAGGGTAACTGGTGGGCGGCACCGGGGCGGTGCACACGAGAGAAGGGGTAATGTGAGCACGTGGAGGGCCGGGATTGACCGGGCGCGGAAAGCCGTGGCTGCGGACGGTCTGGATTGCCTGCGAAGAAGGTTGTTGGCGAGTGGAGGGTGGAGCTGGAGCATGGACGCGGCATCTCCGGCATGGCAAAGGCAATATGGCATGGCCCCGGGGATACGAGACGGTTGGGCGGTGGTGGATTGGGGCGGCGTCACCCTGACGGACGGTACTACCTCCGGCCGGGAATGTCACCGCCGGCGAGAGGCCACGGGAGCCCAGACAGAGTCGCCCTCTCCCCACTTGCACTTACTACCTGGCCCGTTTGCGCACCGGGGAAGGGACCAAAGCGGCGCTGTTTTTTTTTATCTGTCACATGCCGGTGTTGGTATCTCTGATGAATTCTTAATTCTTGATGCTACGCTAGTTCCCAGTTTCAGGGTTGCCTGATGAGTTGCAGGGTGGTAGTATCATAGTAAAACCTTTTACAGTTGACTGCGTGCATAGGATTGTTGCACATCCGTGGTAATTTTTTTCCTCCTCCTTATCGCAGCAACTTGTTCTTGACAAGGTCATTCGGGGTGATTTTTTCCTCCTCTTTGTCGCATGCATTTGATCTTGACAATCTCTTGCGTGTTGTGGCAAAGCTTCCATAGTCACCTCTTCTTTTTTTTCGCAATTCCATAGTCAACTCGGTTGACAAAAATAGAAGTTTCTTTGCGAAAACCATGCAAAACAATTCTCACTTGAAAACGACGGTCGGATTTTTTCCCCATAGAACATGTTCACGTTGATAAATGCCAATGTCTATTGAAGGCCAGCTCCTCTATCTAGAAAGTTTACATAGAATCTGTCGAGTAGATCCAACCTGCTTGAGTATATATATACTTTGTTTGGGCATTATAATAGATACAAATACACCGTATTGACGACCAAAATTGGCAGGCTTGCGACAGACGGTCAGACCGCCTGTCACAATCGGTCATGACCGGCTGTACAAGGTCCTTAAATTGCAAAATTGGACTTCACCAATGGATTCCACTCGTCGAGTAGATCAAAATCCATATATAGAACGTCCGATTTGGAGTTCGGACAAGAGAGTTATGACCTTGGCACCCCCCACGACAGGCGGTTGGACCGCCTGTGCAAGAGGTTAGACCGGCTGTGCCTTGGCGAACCGAGTTAGAGTTGTATTTTGACGGGATTTCTTTAGGATCTCTTGATTTCTTGCGGGGCAAGACCTTCCCACCCTATAAATATAAAGGGTCACGGCCGATTGAGGGGATCCAATCGAATCACAAACAAATCTATCTTTTATCGTTTTACCTTTTATCCCTTTGCCCCACTTTTCCAACCCCATGTGTTGTTCTTCTCTTGTCTCCATGGCATGAGGAGGCGTCCTAACTGGCCTGCCGAGCCTATGGCAACCATACGTGCGCCTACCCTGACGGGGTCCCTCCCGGGTGGGCGTTCGTTGGTTTCTTCACCGGGCTGTCACAAAGGGAGTCCGACCGCCTGTCACAGGGAGTCCGACCGCCTGTCACAGGGAGTCCGACCGCCCGGAACAGGGGGTCTGACCGCCCGTTGCAGAGGTGTTGCAGCGAGCTCCTTTGCGCGCCGCACGATCTAGTGCATTCGTGTGTTGGCCCAAAAAGGCGTCAACACATTTTGGCAACTCCGCTGGGGATGAAGGATCTGGTTTTCATGGCCGATTCATCAACCTCTAATGATATGGTGGTGCTTGAAGATGAAATTGAGAAAGCTTCCGAGGAGCATGTACAAGAAGCAAAACGAATCTGCAAGGAATCGTTTTTATCTTGTTACATGGAGACGGAGCAAGGCGTTGTCAAGATCAAAGAGTGGCAACCTCCATCGGACATCGTCATATTGAAGGAGATTCAATCTTCAGGTAATATGTCTACTCGCTTATCCTATTATGTGAGTCATCAACTTGATTCTTTGATTGATAAAGAGGATAGCGTAGATGTAATTTCCGTTGTTCAAAAGTCGGTTATTGATAAACCGGCTAATGTTATTATTGATTCTTGCAATTATTTACCAATTCGTGATGATAAGCATAATGTTGATCAAGAAATTCGGCCGTCTCAAGCCGAATCTATTGAAAGCATAAAGATCACATCTAGTAGTCCTATACTCGGGGGGCAATGCAACAAGTTGAAACCAAAGATGGTTAAACCCAAAAAGCCCGAGATAGGTGTTTGGAAAACCGTTGAATCTAAAGGCCGTACCAAGCATCAAAAGGAAAAGCCAAAGCCCGTTCTTGCAGAGATTCTGGCTAAATCCCAAAAACAAAGTAATGATGCTAGTCGGCCTAACAATTCCAAACAACCCAAATCACCTCCAAGACAGCGATTCAATGATCGGAATCGGCAAGGGAACAATTTTTCTACATCAATGCCGACTTCGACATATGCATCGTCTATGCATGTACCATATGGACCTTATTTTAGCATACTTTATTTCTGTCCACTATGGTCTTTTAATTCATTAATGTCGTCTGCTCCTAGATATTTTTGTCCAGATTATATTACTTATAGAGAGCCGGTAGTTAGTGAGTCACCACCTATGTGTAATGACCGTTTTGATCAAAAGAATCGGTCTATACAGAAAAATAAGCACAAGGTGATCAAACAAGTCTATCGTGTCAAAAAGTATGGTAGATTAAATAAAAATTCAGATTTGACACTAGACATAGAAAAGCCGAACATTAAAGAATCATCGGCTAGCTCTATTGGTCCAAATGCCCCCAATGATGATAATGTTTTAGACAATATAGCTGAACAACAATCAAGGCTGGGGGGCAAGAAGATCTCAAGGTGACTAGTCCTAAAGCAACCGGTCTAACCGTTGCCCAACCCGGTCCGACCGGTTGTATGACCGGTTGCGCTAGAAAGTTCGGTAGAGCTGAAAATGACACACCAAAGAGTAAGGTGGTGAAGAAGAAGCTAGGCTTTGCTGAGTTGTTAGAGAAATATCAGAAAATAGCAGAGAAAAAGAAAAATAATCGGCTAGGAGAGGATCAAAGTAGCAATTCTTCATCACCAAGAGCAAATAAACATCGACGGTCATCTCATTGGTCTTCATCATTCATCCCGTCGATGCATATGCCATGGAATGCATATTCAGGTATGTCTAATTATATTCTATGGTTTTGGTATAATCCTTGGTTCTCGCCCTATGATTATTAATATTATGCTTGTGATTTATCAAGAAGCCACAATTTGTCACCATGGCCACATCAAACCTTCAGTTTTTAGATGTGCTGTTCAGAAAGCCGAAATACTAGTCTTATGCATGTTACACTCATGAGAACTTTGTTTCGGCTACAAAAGCATCTATAGAAAATTTAGAGACCGTTATGTGGCCAATGTATTGTTCATCGTTGTCTTTAGTCAATTTTGGTCCAGAAGAGTATTTGTTGGCATGCATGCTTTGCCAGAAAATAGGGGGCATATGTTGACGACCAAAATTGGCAGGCTTGCGACAGGCGGTCAGACCGCCTGTCCAAATCGGTCATGACTGGCTGTACAAGGTCCTTAAATTGCAAATTGGACTTCACCAATGGATTCCACTCGTCGAGTAGATCAAAATCCATATATAGAACGTCCGATTTGGAGTTCGGACGAGAGAGTTATGACCTTGGGAAGTTCTGCATCGTACGACAGGCGGTTAGACCGCCTGTACAGGAGGTTAGACCGGCTGTGCCTGGGCAAACCGAGTTAGAGTTGTATTTTGACGGGATTTCTTTGGATCTCTTGATTTCTTGCTGGGCAAGACCTCCTCACCCTATAAATATAAAGGGCCACGGCCGATTGAGGGGATCCAATCGAATCACAAACAAATCTATCTTTTATCGTTTTACCTTTTATCCCTTTGCCGCACTTTTCCAACCCCATGTGCTGTTCTTCTCTTGTCTCCATGGCATGAGGAGGCATCCTAGCTGGCCTGCCGAGCCTATGGCAACCATACGTGCGCCTACCCTGACGGGGTCCCTCCCGGGTGGGCGTTCGTTGGTTTCTTCACCGGGCTGTCACAAAGGGAGTCCGACCGCCTGTCATAGAGAGTCCGACCGCCTGTCACAGGGAGTCTGACCTCCCGTCGCAGAGGTGCTGCAGCGAGCTCCTTTGCGTGCCGCACGATCTAGTACATTCGTGTGTTGGCCCAAAAATTAAAAAAACATGTGTATTAAGATGGATCTGTTCAAATTTCACTTAATCCTTCCCTTAAAAAATTAAGCTAACCTCACTTTGGAAAAAAAGGAGTTAATGCCTTATGTTAAAGGCAACGTATCCTATGGAAACTAACATCTCCATGGAAACTATAGAAACTTCAATTTGAGACGCACGATGTTGATCTAAGGGTGGACTCAGAGAAGGTGGGAGGGGTGATTTGCAAAACTGTCTTTGCAGCTTTGCAAATCACCCCTCCCATCTTACTGAGCTTTGCAAATCACCCCTCCCACCTCTCCTGGTCGTGCTATTGGATCAAGATCGTCTGACCTAGATTGAAGTTTCCATAGTTTCCATGGGAGGTTAGTTTCCACAAGATATATCCCTTATGTTAAATACGTTTATGCACACACAACAAGTTAAAGAGACACGGCACACAAATTTCTATTGCCACAATTGCCCTTCTTCTTTTTTCTTGAAGAAAATCGCCCTTTCTTTTAGCGTGGCCAAGAACGGCACGGCCGGCGCGCCCTGCCTTTTCCACGCTTCACATGCACGCCCGCGTCAGCCGGTGCGACGGTGCTTCACGGAGAAGGCAGGCCACACCACATTCCAAAGAATCAAATTAAAATCAGGGGAGGAAAGAAGAAAAGAAAAGGAAACGTGACAGATCATTGCGTACCAAGAGTGTGTGTACCGAACAAATAAGCAGTGGCCAGGGTATAGCCTCTGTTAACAAAATGCCATCACTGGCTGATGCTCGTCATCATCATCTTGCTAATCATTCCCCGCTCGAATATATCGCATGCATGTTACCAGATCGAGCAACGGATGTTCTTTGAGAATACTGTTGGTTGGTTTGTTTTCAACGCTTCGTCGAGGGTACACTGAGAACTTTTTTTATTATATCTAAGTCGTCCTCTTCTAGAAGATGTACCTGTTCAGACTCGCCGAAATCTTTGCAGCTGGGTAGACTGAGGCTCCGTTTAGTTTCCCAAATATTCCCCAAAAGAATACTATTCATCTAATTTTTCCCTATTTATCTCATCCCTCCCACTCACATAACACTATTCATCTACAGTGTATTTTTGGTGAACAATGTATTTTCGGGGAATCTTTCCCTAATCTAAACACACCCTGGGATGCTTGTAGAATGGACTCCAAAAAAGAAAGAACAAATTTGGGAAGTGCATGTGCAGTTTGGAATACTGGCATTTTTGTATGTTGGGGTTTAATTGGCTACGACTACAAGTGTATGGTTGATGGGTGGAAGCTGCAGAAATTCTTCGCCTTCGTTGTCGGCATTGTGTATAGAGTTTGCGGCTGTATTGATGCCCCAATCCAACCAGCCGGTGAGTGTCATCGAGTGTAACCTGTGTCGATTTCCCAATCCAACCGAGCTAGCATAGATAGTTGTGTTTTATTTTTTTTTTGTTTTTCCTGCCTACGGTCTCGTAGGACCGTAGTCTTGTATTTCATTCCGCTTTATCGATGAAACACATATTGTCTTGTACGGTTCGTTCCAGAAATAATAATAATTGGATGCGCGCGTTAACTTTTGTTATATGCATATGCTGATATACATTTCTCATTTTTTTAACGGAAAAAATGCATTTCAGTGCTGAAGAGACGAAAGCAGCTACGCACGCAATGTACGTGTTATTGTTCAGCTGGCAGTAATCATCACCTTCTCTCTTTACTCTTTTGTCTAGTCTGTTAAGGAGCAGAAAATTCGTGTCTGTGGTCCATGAATTGATGTATATACTGACATTCCGTTTTCTCATATGTGAAGAGATGCATGGTGAGTACCCGTACGTGTTTGGCCCCAAGTCCCAGCAGCATGCCAAAATACCAGCTGATCTACCGTGTTTCTCTGTATTTTTTCCAGCTTCGCCTGTGTCCTTCTCCCTTGGCTTACATACATTTATCACCGTGACACCAAAACGCTTTTAAACCGTTGTATCTCTAGAGTCCAGACTGTATATTTTGTTGTTAGCACGGCTCTAAGACAAAAATGGTTAACATTACAAGAGAAGAATGATTATCCACGAGCTACACCAGCAGTAGTACTTGGTATGCAGTTTCCTAGACCGCACCAAATAAGGCCGTGTTGGATCTCAGGCCCTTCGTGTGATGCCAATTAGAATGATTAAATAAGAGCTTATTATAAAACCAATTATATGACTTGCGGCTAATTTGGAAGTAGGATATACCGGCATTAATTAATTCATGTTTACTATAGCATCACATTGGTTAATTATGAGCTACTCGCAAACTAAGCACAACTAATACAATTAGTTTTGCAATTAGACCTTATTAAATTGAGTAAAGTGCATCCACCATACATGAAGTTACATTATTGTTTCATTCTGGTCTAACAAGTTGTAAACGTTGCACACACATACATGAAGTTGCAATGTGGTATCATTTTGGTCCAATAAGTTGTAAACATTGAACCCACCATACTCCAAGTTGTTTACGATGTGCATATATAGTCCATTGTATACGGCAATCCATATTGCAAAGATGTACCATGATGGTGTGGACTTGCTAAAAGAATATATGAGACCAAAACACAAAATCGTCATGTTTCATTTCGGTCTAACGAGTTACAAATCTTACACACACACAAAGTTATTGGATATGGTTAGATATAATCCAAAATAATATGTTAACATTATTTTGTGCAATCCACGATTATCTACTAACAATATTTTTGTGTTATCATGTGTCGTGATAGGGAATAGGTAGAGGTGCATTTAGAAAAAAAATTCTCTTGTTCAATATAAACCAGGTCAGTATTAAAAAAATGTCATCTAAAATGAGAAAAAAATAGAGCTATTTTACAGCGTACAATACTACTCTATACTAGTGTTTTAAAAGGACTAGTATAAAAGAATTCAACGGTTGAGATTATTTGTATACTTCTAAAACTTCCCGTATGGTATAGGTAGTATGCCTAGGTAGTATAGGTAGTATAAGGGTATTATGAGAAATAATACCAGTTGCATCCATGTAATTTCGTTCACATATTTATGTTTTCGTTTCTCTAACATTGGGCGGCTAGGGTTTCTAGATGGGTCTGTAGCCAGCGATCCCTCCCGGGAGCAGGCCCGCGGCTGACTCGTCGTAGGGGAGGCAGATAGGGCGGGCGACGGTCACCACTCCAGATGGAGCAGTCGGAAATCAAGCCTGGCGGAGTGGCGGCAACCACGACATCTAAACCTATTTTCACCATGGTAAGCACGTTCCTCCTTCTACGTTGCCTGTTAGCAATACGAGTTAAAGCACCGCCTGACCGGCCAGCCGACAGACCAAATCCTCGCTGAGAGCGCGTGAATCGTGCTCGTTCAGGTCACAAGCTGCGCGCCTCACGGCTCACGCAGCATTCTTGTTTTCTGATACGTAGTTCAATGCTCGTAGCAGACGCATCTGCAATTCTACTTGCAAAATGCCGTGCTAATTTTTTAACCGAGTTAATGGTAATGTTTTCCTAGAAAAAACATAGAACAGTAATACACATGGTAATGGGAGATAATTTCAACATAAATAGTGAGCTGTTAGATTAGTTTGTAAGGAACATAGGTAATAGTAATGAGACCGAAGTATATATACTGAGTAGCATTGATGTGCATTGTACACATCAGTTTGCATTCAAGATTTATGAAACTATGCCAACTAAGATATCTGTTGCTCCCATCTTTAATCCAGGTCCATGGCGTTGTTGACATGCTTGAGAGAATGGTACACCATGGTTCTAGGGGCTGTTAGAAGAACACTGGTGGTAGTGTCAGCATCCTGATCACCCTGCAATAATTAGCTGTGCTATCTGAAACCAATGAACTTTCTAATTATGTATATATGAATGGGATGGCAATCAGTTGCTTATATATATCTGTGTCCTGCTCGTATCCCTCCGATGTGTAATGCAAGTTTTTGTACTGTTACTATTATAATTATCTATTTGTGTCTTCTGCTATCCCTCCCATCAATATTGTAATGTTACCATAGATCACACATGATAGCAAATATTATTCTTTTTATGAAGAAGATTTTTTTTCTTTTACTTTGGTTGTTAGCTAAGGTTTCTATTTTCATGGAGCAGACTTGGTTATTACCGAAGGTTTTACTTTAATTGTGACGTCTAGATTTGGGAGCGAAGGTTTTTTACTGAAATTGTCACCTCCAGATTTGGGACGAACTGTGCAGACCGACAGTTGAATATCCTCCTCAATCCACATCTCCATTTCACAAGTAGTTCTATATTAAGCGATGAAACAAAACTTTTGTTGCAAAAGCATGCGAGAAGACACTTTGTTGACTCGAATGAAAATCGATCAAGATGCAACAGAGGAGAAAACTAGCGGGACCAAGCCTTATACATGGGCTGGTCATTACATTAAGGAAAACGTAATAAGCTGAGATCACCCAGTACTTTGGATCAGAAACGAATGCAGCTGATGAATCCGGTGAACCGTTCACTTCTACCCGGCTAAGTCGTTGAGTGATGGAGTCTGATGAATTGGAAATAACTGAACCTCTGAACTCTGAATAACACTGAACTTCTCTTGCATGCTATATATCATTCCTGACACTAGCTTTGCGAGAGGCAATCACATGACATGATACAACCACACACATGCCACAACAAAGATATTTTTACCACACAGCCACCCAGCAATACTAATCAGGATGAATCCTGTGACCAGTGATTCAGTGAATAACTGAATAAAGTACCAGCACATTAATAGATACACTGACACAAATGCTGCAATTTTGTCTTCCACAAAATCGGAAACATCAGTTTAAATGTGAAAGCACAAAGTTATTTTACGTTCTCAGCATTAGTTTATTAACAGCTGACCAAATCCATGGATTGGTCACCTGAGAAAGAAGCACAAGGCCAAATGAGTGATGGCTACTTCGGTGGCAAGGCCTCACGGAGCCGGCGAGGAGCAGGTGATGGCTACTTCGATGGCAAGGCCACGCACGCCGGACCTTCAATCAGCGGATGCATCTCCAGTTCATGGCCAGAAGCAGCACGTGCACGAGGGGTCATGGGCCGATGGACAGGGGCGTCGTCGACGTCACTTGAACCGGGCAGGCAGAGAGCCGATTTGGAGCCGGCAGCGCCGCAGCGAAACGTACAGCCTGGACTGGTGACGGGTAATGGCGTCTTTGGGTGTTTGGCAGTCAGGGAGTAGGAAGACTTTTTCGAACTCGGCGAACTGTCGACGGCAGCGGCTGGGCATCCAGAGAGTTGAGCGAACGGTCAGGTGGCTTCCTGGGCGGCTGGGCCGGTGGACGGGCAGGGGCGCCACAGGAATGATGCTTCTCTCCGATGACGCTTGGCGGCGGCGGAGCCTGAACTTGCGCCAAGGAAAAAGCCAATGAAGAGAGCTCGGTCAGATACGCCGCGGAAGGAAAATGACGATTTGCGATTCTATTAGCATATTAACATATATGGAATAATTACTAAGCTACCCTTAAGAATGGACGGTTAGATCTTCTCTGTACCTTATACCACTAAGTGGTGGTATCGTGCGCTATCGTGCGCTGTAAAAGAGCTCAAAAAATAATGAATGGCTAAACCTGCAAAATACAGATTACGTATAGTGAAATGTATATGCAAATCATGAACAACTCAACAACATATTGGACCAAAATGATACACTGGTGCAACTTCATGTGTGTGGGTGCAATGTTTATGACTTGTTGGACCATATCGACACAACGATGCAACTTCATGTACGTGGATGCAACGTTTACAACTTCGTAGACCAAAATGAAACAATGATGTAACATCATGTATTGTGGATGCTCTTTACTCTATTAAATTCTTCTAATTAGTGTTAAAAAGACTAAGTTTTAGCTCTAAAGATCCAAATGGGCCTAAATACGATGAGCCAAAAAATTTGTTTATGTATGCATCATAGAATACTTGGAAGGAGAGGAACCTTTCAAGACAGAGCAACGAGGCCGCGTTGCAAGCGGAGCAGAGACCAAGAGGGAAGGATCGCAAGAATAGTTTCCTCAAAAAAAGATGCAAGAATGAAGTTGGCCTGTGGAGGCACTGAGATCTCTTAGTTTCATGATTAATGAAGTACCTTTTTAGTATTTGAGTTTGAGCTTAACTTGTCATGTAACATCGAATTGTAAGACGAACTTGTACTCTCCTTAAATGATACAGCAGGCTAGCACCGCTCCTGCAATACTTACTCAAACAACAAAAATACTAAATTAAGGCACCACCCAAAATTAACAAACGAGGGAATCAAATCCTCCGTTGCCACCCATGAAAAGGGAGGCGCACACGCTGTGGTCACCAAACATACACAGTGCGTTGCTCCAAGTGTCCATACGTAGCAGCCGCGGCTAAGCTAGCATGCTAGTGCACCCGTGGATCATGATAGATTGATGATCGACACTACACTTCTTCCTTTTGTGCTATTGTGCATCATGTCATGATGCATGCACGCTGGTAGGTGCCGACGCTTACCGCCCACCAACTGATGCTTCGCTTTAGTTCGTTATTTCTTCCGCGTTCGCTCCATTTTGATACAGAACCGTCACGGCACCAGCAGCAGTTAATCATCCTCCACAACAACCGGATTATTGGAAGTAAACGACCCATGCATGTATCTGAATATACATGAGCCTGAGACTGAAAGATCGATGAGAAACAAAAGGGCACAGTTAGCCTCCGTCCAGCTTCAGTAGTTCTCGGTGCGACGAACGATGGATCACCGGCCGGCGCTTGGCACCGCCACCAACCAACCAGGGCTTCCTTCCATCTTGGGGGCTTCGGGTCGGGTGGGAGGTCGCGGATCTGTGTCGTCGGCGGCAGGTGAGGTGTCAATGCACGGGGTCGGAGGACGCGCTACTGATCGGCAGCCGCACGTGGCTACGCGCTGGGTCACCGGCCGCGGCGGAGGTTTCCAGCCGGCCGACCGGCCTCTGTCAGGCGGCCAGCGGGGGCTTCGTTCCAAATGGAAGGCAACTGCAATGCTGCATCCAGGGCTCCAGGCCTGAGGCTTGCACCCGTCCACCGTCGTTTGAGCTTGGATATATGTTGGTGTGCCCGAGCCGCCGGACGTGTCACGTGTGTGGTCGAGGAGCATCACAATGGGCCTTGCACCAGTGTCAGTGTGGAGGGCAGACTGGAAGAGTGGCGTCTGGAATCACTCTTGATTTCAGGCTCCTTCGTTATAGATTCGTTTCTCGTGGTCATGAACTTGTGATTTAGGTTCAGGCGTTCAGCCGGGAGGTTTTGTGTGATCTTATTGGAGTAATTAATATGCAGGACAATTAACACGATGGGTGCATGATTCATATAATCTGTCCCGTGTAGCGGTTGGTGTGAGTGCCATATTGTGCCCACGAGACGTCAAAGAGCTGAGCTTTTGTCCACACGGATGGCGGGCCGTTGGTTTCTTTGAAGTTTGAATCACACGATGCCTTGGGACGACGCCCACAGAAACATCAGTTTTTTTTCTTACCCAGACTTGTCAAACTTTCGTACCAGCCCAACCCATTGTCCCTCTAAATTCTAATCGACCAAGCCCGATTCAGCTGCATCTCCACGGACCACGGGCCAGATTTCGTTGGGCCTATCCATACTAGTGTGCACTGAACATGTCATGGATCAGTGAGACGAGAGGTTAAACCCTCGAAACAGCTGAACCCAAAGCATGCTACATTACCAACTACCGAGTTAGTCGAGCACATTAACCCTGTTTGGATTCAGCTAGCTAAACACAAGGTGACTGAAACAAAGGACTAAATTTTAGTCACTTCCTGTTTGGATCAAGTGACTAAATTTAACTAAAAGTGACTGAACTTTCAAATAGAGTGACTAAAAAGTGAGAAAATGCAAACAAGTATGCAACATCCTCCTTTAGCTTCTTTTAACTACCTTTGATGGCTAATGAAACTAACTAAAGTTTTAGTCAGTTTTTAGTCTCAAGTACACTGAACAAGTTTTAGTCAGTTTGCTTCAGACAGTGACTAAGGCCAGTCTCAATTTTATTGTTTCATCACACAGTTACCAAGACTGCCACGTTATATTTATTATGGGATGAAACTCCCTCTCTCAGTGCATAGTTTCAGGGCACAAATTCATATACAAGCTGCAGCATTTAATTCTCGCATGTTGTATGGCCAAATGTGCCTAGGATGAAACAAAATGACTCTCAATGCAAGTTTTATGTCTTGGTAACTGCACATGTGCACATGGTGAGTGTCATGGTGATGACACCCCCTTCTTCTCTTTTCTCATAAATTACCTTGCCACGTAACCAATTTTGCTGATGTATTATGTAATTTAATTCCTATAAAACCTCCACCGTCACTGACAAAGCAGACACTGCGTCGCGTGAGGCCAGCTCGATCATATCGGAGCCGGTCCAAAATTGACACGTCATGGGCGGACACGTCTGTTTGTACGCGCACGAAACGCAAGCAGCTGACGATGCCGCCGAGCCGGCTGCGGTTCGTTTGGTTGCACCTTGCACGCGTGATGCGTGCGTCGTCTCTCTCGCTGGGCCGGCCTCGATCGCGTGATCCGTCGCGGTTTGGTTGGTAATTGGTACGGCGGCAATGCCGGTAGCCACCGGAGCGTTTGAGAAACTTGACCGGAGTATTGTAGCGTGCAGTCCGTCGTGAGTTGACGAGAGACGAGGAAGCGGTACGTACGGGAGGCGTTTGTTAGCGTGTACCCGACTCGCCGGCCACTAGTACGGCGCTTCCTTTTTTTCTGGTCCCTGGTTCGTGCTGTACTTGAATCTGATAAGTGAATTCGCTCGCAATCAAGCATGGCTCGTGGTTACCAGTTGCCACCCCTTCAAAAACATGTAAAGTGTACTTGTTACCAGAGACGAAGCCAGGATTTTTTTTGTCAAAGAACTAATGTAAATAAGAAAAAGTGCTAAGAAATTATTTTATCTTCGTTTTACCTACACCTAAAGACCTACTGAGAAGACTTGAGCATGCCTGGGGGCGGGGGGGGGGGGGGTTTCACAAGATCGTAGGCCCAGTTTATGTATAAGTAGTATTCCAACTGTCTACTTGTGAATAAAATGACATAAAAGTGAGTGTTACACAAGAGAGGCTCAACTCTAAACCTTTCTATGACAAGTTCAAGTAATGTGCGACCTCTTTTTAGCTCCGCCAATTTACCCTTTCGTTTTCAAAGATATCAATATCATGTTACCTTCGAGGGGGCGACGGCAGCTGTTTCTATTTTCTTTACCGATTTCTATATAATAGAGAAAGGCCCCTGTGTCGTCCTCCTGGGCGGCACGCCCCCCCTCCCTGCCCTACCCTACCCTACCCGCCGCTGCCGGAGCTGCTGCCCGGAAGTCTGGGGTGCAGCGAGGAGGGCGGCGGCAGGCCCAGTCTTCTTCCTCGCTCCACCTTTCCCCATCGCTCTCTCCATTCATGCATCTCCTGGTCCTCTTCCTCCTGGTGGGCATGGCCGGTGGCCAGATCCGGCCTGTTGGTGGCCAGATCCATGCGTTGGCGGCTCGGATCCACGCTCCACCAGCGGGTTTGGGCTATTTCCGGCGGTGGCCGGCCTCGACCTCGATGGCGGCGGTTGGGCCTGTAGCAGCCCTTGCAGGGGCGGCCTCTGCGACACGGCGGCACGCGGCTCGACCCGCGGCATCGGCTGTGGTGATGCGACCCTTTGTGGGCTCAGCATGGCGGTGGTGGTTGCCTGGCGCGGCGGGGTTCGTGATGGTGCTGTCTGCTGTGGATGGCAGTGCTGCTCGCTACTCGGTGGTGGCTGGTGAGCTGCTCTGGGGCGGGGCCCTTGCACCGTGGTTGTTATTCCCCTTCCTCTTCTCCTTGTTAGCGACGTTGTCGGCGATTTATGCTGACTAGGTTCTCGAGGGGATGCCCCGAGAGAAGGGTTTAGGGAGAAGTCGTCGAGAATCTAGAGCTGAAGGTGACAAGAGATAATTTTAGACAGGTTCGGGCCGCAATGCGTGTAATACCCTAACGTCCTATATGGTGTATCTTGTATAGACTAGATGTGTTGCAATGCCTGACGGCGTTGCTCGATGGCCTAATCTAGGGACCCCTGCCCTCCTTTATATATCCCAGGGGGCAAGGTTTATATGGTAAGTCTCCTAGTAAGTTACAATTGAGGAGTCCTAGTAGGACAAGGTGTCCTAGTAGGAGTCTAGCTTGATTAGGGAACCTGGGGTTTCTATACCCAACAAGCCCCCGAGCGCTTCATTGCCTGAAGTACAACCCTGCTGTGAGTCTTGGAGTATTGCCGAGTTGTTCTGAAGTCATCCGAGTTCTCTCAGCTTGGTTGTATGAAGACTTTGAGGTGCTCAAAAACTTCTTGGAGAATCTCATTGGTGCGCACCGTAAAGGTGCGCCCAATTGGGCAACCCCCGAGCCTCGTTTTGCTTTGAAGAAGGAATTCGAGGGTCTTCAATGAATATTTCCCGAAGAGCTTCAATTTCTGAAGAATCCGAGTTCTTTTAAACCCTAGCGTTGCCTCCGAGATTCGGTATTAACCGAAAAATTCCGAAGAATCCTTGATGACGTACCCGTAGCCCCCGAGCCTTGATCCGATTTAATAAATCGGATTAAGGATCTGAACTCCAGGATTTGTAGAAAATCTGATGTAACTCCGATGGAGCGAAGATGTCCGAGTACTTTGCTGAAAACGTACTCGGCGAGCATCATGGTCCGAGTTCTTTGTCGAAAAAAGAACCCAGCTGGCGTGGTGGTCCGAGTTCTTTATTGAAAAAGAACTCAGCTAGCGTAGTGGTCCGAGTTCTTTATTGAAAAAGAACTCAGCTGGTGTAGTGGTCCGAGTTCTTTATTGAAAAAGAACACTGCGGCCGTCAGCCCCCGAGCTCGAAAACTGACGAGTCGACAGAGGTATGCCGAGGAGTCCGCGGGTGCCAGCCCTCGGCGAGTCGATGTAGGATATTGAGCTGAAAAGAACATAGCAGAAATTATGTAGTATGATGCGGATATTTAGTAGCGTAAAGAGTCGGACTCTATTCAGCGTGAAGGCAAGTTCTTGGGCGTCTTGATCTTGTTAGGCCGCATATTTTCCCCGGGTAGTTAGCCTGCTACGTTTACGCACCTAGTCTTGCTAACCACTGCTCACGGAGAGGACGGCCTACCACAGACTACATTGCTCAGCAGGGAGGCTTATATGTAGGCGGCACGCAAGAGTCGAGGTTTTACGGATTAAGGCGTGTGCTACCCGAGTACTTTAGCAACCGTTAAGAGAAAACGTGCAAGACACGAGCATATAAAATAAATGGAGTGGGTCGGCAAATGTCACGGGGACATGATGCCGTCGGCGGTTGTCACAGGGACAGAGGAAGGCGATGTATATGATGATATGTTAAAATCGTAAAATCCGATAATGATACTTAGCTTGATTCATGGACAATTTGTTGATGAAGTCGCGCCGAGTCCGAGTTCTTGGTTGAAAAAGAACTCGGCTGGTCATCGTAGTCCGGGTTCTTGTCGAAAAAAGAGCCCTGTTGGTTGCCGTAGTCTGGGTTCTTGTCGAAAAAAGAACCCTGCTCGGATAGGAAAAGAACCCTGGCGACACTTTCTACGAGTTGCAGGGTTGATCTTGGCATGGCCTCCTGGATGACAGAGGTCACGGTCCTTACTGAAGTACCCTGGCGGATGCTGGAGATGATCCTTAGGCCGCCAAGTAGTCTTGTACCACGACTATCTGCTTGGTCTTGATACTTGAGGGCAACGAGGCCGGAGTCATCGTTTGTCCGAGTCGAACTCGGCTTCTGCCTCCAGGTACTCCTCCGAGTTGGATACGATCCGACGATCGTGTCGGAGTCGGAGACCCTTGACGATCTGCGTACGGTGACCCGCGCGGGTGGTGGTGGAGACGCCATTGTCTCGCCGCGCAATTCGTGGCGTAGTCTGCGCGGGCGGCGGAGCTGACGCAATCGTCACGTCGTGCAGTTCATGCCGAAGTTTGCCGTCCTGGTTTACAGTGCAAAGCCAGGAACCGAAGATGAAGGTCGCGCCTTCCTCAAACTTGACGTTGACGGAGGCGCTGAAGGATGCCATCGATTCTTTAATGAATCCTCGACGAGTAGATCCCCACGGACGGCGCCAAAGTGTCGGCGATTTATGCTGACTAGGTTCTCGAGGGGATGCCCCAAGAGAAGGGTTTAGGGAGAAGTCGTCGAGAATCTAGAGCCGAAGGTGACAAGAGACAATTTTAGACAGGTTCGGGCCGCAATGCGCGTAATACCCTAACGTCCTATATGGTGTATCTTGTATAGATGAGATGTGTTGCAATGCCTGACGGCGTTGCTCGATGGCCTAATCTAGGGACCCCTGTCCTCCTTTATATATCCCAGGGGGCAAGGTTTATATGATAAGTCTCGTAGTCAGTTACAATTGAGGAGTCCTAGTAAGACAAGGTGTCCTAGTAGGAGTCTAGCTTGATTAGGGAATCTGGGGTTTCTGTACCCAACAGACGCTGTTCGGTGCGGTGCTACCATGGTGGTGGGCCCGGGGTGTACTGTGCACGGTCGCGGCACCGAGGTGGAGCTGCGAGCTGTGTTGTGGCCATCCTTCCGGGGCAGGCTCTGAAGAGGCGACGAGGAGAGTGGTGCGGGATGGGTCATGCACGTGCAACAAGTTTGGTCAATGCTTCGGGCGAAAGCCTCTGTCGGCGTTCTTGCCGACGGCAATGGTGGCCGCGCTCATGGGCGTCGCTTTCCCTGTTGAGGGTGTCATTGTGGAGCCTCCATGCTCATTGTACGGGGTGTCTCGGGGTGAAAACCTTGTCCTCTGGACATGCAACGACCTCACTATCTTGGCGTCGCGTTCTTCTTGAAGGCGTCGTATTTTGTGAGACCCGGCTTGGCTTGTGGCAGGAGGATGACAGTGTTGCTGGTTGGTCGTGTCGGTGGTGGGTCAATGGTGATGGTGGTGATGATAGTGTTGGGCTTGGTCAATGTGTTGGTGGTAAGGTGCAGAGGGTCCATGGGTGCTGGATGTCTTGAGCTGACGCGCAAGGTGTAGTGGTGATCTCGGTGACGGTTGGGCAGAGGTGATACTCTCAGAGTGGCTTTAGATATCTGAGTCATTGGCAGAGAAGTGAGAGGCGGTGGGAGAGGCGAGGCCCCCACGCTGAGTAGCCAGGATTAGTGTTTTTCAATGGTGCTACGATGGGAGTGTTCTGCTAAAGCAACACTGGAGCAGAGGGATCGCCAGTCGTGTGTGCGGCTTGACGGTGGTGGTCGCATGGTGGATGAGCTCAGGTAGCCGCTTGAGCTTCCAGCAGGCTGCGACTTTTTTGGCGTGGCACAACGTTGATGATGACGGCACAGTTTCTAGTGGTTTTCTTTCAGCTCCTCTCCCACGTGGTGGTGGTGTGTAGTGTCGTATGCGTTTGTTTGTGGTGTTGGTGTTCGCTTCGGCGTGCTATGTATAAATGCTTCTCTTTCTTATATGATATAACAGTGATCCTACTATCTTTTTTTTAAAAAAATTTCTATATAATATCCGGTGTTTAGAAACATTTACCATCCAACGCAAGAATATGTACCTCTAGATAATAAGTGATCCATAAAGAAAGAGCGATATTGTCTAAAAAATGCCGTACATTATATTACTCGATCCTAATGATCCCTTGAGATGACACTAGCAATCTAGCGAGAGTAGTACGAAGCCAATTTATTATACTCATAACATCCAGATCCCACTTGCGTTACCGAGTTAATCCACTCATAATCAGTGGCCCAGCGTTGCCCTCTCTTTACCAAAAGCCGGCATCTCCATTTGTTCCTCCGGCAAGCCTCCTCTTCAAGCTTCGTTGTTGAAAAGCGGCCGGCCGGCCCCGGTCGGATCGGACCCCGAGCACAACGTCTCCAAGAAAAGCCTTAAACCCCCCGACCCGGTCTCCGGCCAGTCCTCCTCTCTCACCCGAACAGCGACCACTCCATCCGTTCCCATATTCCAGCCGTTTCCACGTCCTCCACCACCTCAATTCAATTTCATTTCCATTTCGTTTCCACCCCCTTTTGTTCGTTCTCTTCTCCTCCTCCCGATTCAGACTTCGATTCGATTTGATCTGGAACGGGGCACGGAATGCACGACCGATCCCACAACCCGCAGCAGCAGCAGCCGGCGGCGGAGGCCGGCGACGGCGGGCCGGCCGGCGAGGGAGGCGGCGGAGGGAGCGTGGATCGGGTGCTGTTCAAGAACCTCGTCGAGATGGTGCCGCTCGTCGAGTCGCTAATGGTGAGTGGTGGGCGTGCAGATCTCGCCGCACGCGTCGGGGAACTTTGTGGCGAGGCTCCTTTTTCTTGCTTGAGCTCGTCGCCGTTTGACCGCTGTTCTTGCGCCGCAGGACCGGAGGGTGAACCCGTCCTACTCGCGCCGCGCCTCGCTCGTCTACACGCCGGCGCCGCCCAAGAAGGTCCGTTGCTGTCCGCGTGCCTTCTCCTCCTCTCCGCCCTTAATAAATTCTAGCCAATGCTTCTTCATTGGATACTGTGGATTGGTCGATTCTGTTCTGGTCCCGGTTGCTTATGTTTGAATCTAAATACGTCTTTTCCTTAAATTGGGGGCTTCCTTCCACTGTCGCTCTCCGGTGTTTAGTTACGATTTGGAAGAAATTAAATGCGTGCACATGCTCGTTTCCCCCCCTTTTTGATTAGACAGCCTCACAACGACTGTTTCCGTAGATCTTGTAACTTTGCGCTTTCATATGTTTTGTAGCCTCGCTGGCGATGATTGATACAGCTGGATCAAAATACATGTGATTCACTTGTGAAACTATCACGATTGCTCCTTGGCTTTGGTAGTAATGTATCTCAGAACTTGAGGATGGATAATTCGCTTCTTACAGGCGAGCGATTTGAAGAGCGTGAAGTCGCCACAGAGTGTGTCCGCGAAGAAGCGGAGAGAACCTACTGATGCAGCCAAGAAGAGCACCCCGGACGCTAATGGTGAGAATGGCTCGGTTACGCCATTGTCCCTGTCTGGAGCTGAAAATAAACCCAAGGATGAGGTTGCCGTCCTGCGTGAGCAGATTGATGAGCTGCAACAGAAACTCCTCGAGAAGGAGGAGGCGCTGAGAGCCGCGGAGAGCTCGGTGAATGAGATGAATGCGGCATATGTGACTATTGACGAGCTGAGGCGCCAGGTAGCTGAGAAAGAAGCTTTGATCAGATCTACCAATTCTCAGTTGCATGACGCAAAGGTAAAGTATTGCCAACTGCTCCTGCATAGTCATTTACTATACTCTGAATCAATCAGCGTGACATACCTACAGAACATGTAGACATTCAATATTTTCCATGTAATTGACATAAACAAGAGTTAATGCAACATCAAACTAAAGCTGGCACTATGCCTTCTGAATGAGAAACCCATGTTCTGAATAGCAGTGCACAAGTATTGAAATCATGAATGATCACACACCTTACATCTTTATGTATAATCATTCTTGTACACGGTTGCTAGTTTTCCTATTTTCAATTCAGAGAAACATGTAAATTTCTATATAGAAATAAAATATGCTTGTTATACATGACTCCTGTACATTGAACAGAGAGTTTCTATAAGTTGTGTATGGTGGCATCTCTTAACAGAAGATTGGACAAAGTTCTTGCTAAATACTTTTATTAGTTACAGATTTTGTGGTGAGAAGCACTATTTATTCCATAAAAATGGCCGAAGTAGACGTGTAACATTGTTATTAAACTAGATATTTGTGACTTGGAAGTTTGTTTTGATGTAGTGGATAAGGTACCGGTACCCTGCATATGTCCTTGGTATCACAACATCTATTTAGGGAGTGGTTATATCATCTAATGAGTCGTGGACAAATCCACCTTCACAAGTTATATTGTATTGCATTTCATTCACGCTTCACACACATTTAATTCTGCCTGTATTTTACTTTCATGAGTTCTATATCTTTGAAAAACTTGTGTTATTATAAACAAACTCGACCAGTGGGGGTAAGACCGCCTCCAAGGCTTTCTTTTGAAGGAGAAGCTCAACCTTCTCTGGTCAAGAAAATCCACGAACATTGGTCCCATCCTCAAGGAGACCCCCCCCCCTATGGTTTGGGCCTTAACTCATCCTTTCAGCCTACCCCATACATGAGGGCCTGCCCACCATAGGTCGTTTTCAATTGAGTAAATGGGACACGATGAGTGAATTTTTTTTATTTCCACAAATTATGCAGCACCCAGGGATTGAACCCTGGGTGGGAGCTCCCCAACCAATGCTCTTTACCATTGCGCTTGTGTTATTATAGCTATGCCTGTTCTTTTGTACAGATTTTTCATCATAGTTAAGTTGTGCAATTCCAGCGGACCCTTAATTGAGACAGAGTAAAATGCAACTTTTCTGCATATATAGATTGACTCGTGGGTTGTACATATTTCCTCTCAAGTTGATTCTCATAAAGTGGCTTCCTTCTTATGCACGCGATGCCAAACTTTTTATTATATTTTTGTCCAAATTAGATGTTACTTAACTTGCATGATGGTAACGTCTTTATTTTTCATCTTACCTTTTTTATTGTCCTCCCACAGATTATGCTTGCAGACAAACAAGCATCTTTAGAGAAACTGGAATGGGAGGTAAAGACCTCAAATAAAAAAGTTGAAGATCTGCAAGGAGATATGTCCAATATGGAATTTGAGATAAGCTCATTGATAGCGTTGTTCGAAAAAGTTTCAGAGAATGTTTCAGATGACTGTTATGATGGCAGTATGTCATCATCATATGAAGTAGAGGCACTTCAATCAACGGTAAGCATACATCCTTGAAGCATTGTTGACCTACTTGAACCAGTAAAGTTAGCACTAGAATGTAAGACAGTGTTTTGTGTTTTTATTTAATCATTGTTTGTTGCCAATAATCAAATTGCATTTTCTAAAATGTGCCTTGCTTTTAGAAACACTCTGGGGGTTGTACTCATGGTTTAGCACTGATCAATGTGAGTTTCCTCAACAACTGGGGAAAAAACATCGAGGGAAACTGCTGGAAAATTTTATGGGTTTGTGGCTTTGAAATCTAATCATATGGGAGTTTAGTCCTTATGATTCACGGGGAATTTCTATAATTCAACTAGCATTTCCATCTTTCAATATTGTTATGGATGCTGAATTTAGAAATATTAGCACAGAGAAAACTGAGTAGATGCTTTACACTAAAAGCATTGAGTCATTAACTATGTTAAGCTAACAATTTTAAATTTCCTATCAGAGTGAAATTGATAAGATTGAGATCGACAAGATAGAGCAGGAAAGGATTACTTATGCTGAAGCTCTTGCAGCTGCAAGAGAGAGCCCTAACGAGGAGCATTTGAATTTAGCTGCGGAGGCACGGTCAAGGCTTCAGGTCCTTGTTCTATAATTATTCCCCACAGATTATAGTGTATTTATGATAGTGTTGAACTGCTGATGTATTGTAATTGTAAGTGTTGGCTTGAGTTGAGAGGTGCTTGTGGAATCGCTCTGGTGGCAATGGTTTGAGCACTGGAAACTGACTGCTGTTTCATTTTGTAATCATATTTATTCAGTCATAGTCATGAGCTGAGCCCTGCTTGTTCATCAGCAAGCTAGTGTTTTTGGTATTTCTTAAATTACCGCTGCTACTACTTTCTCCCTGTTGATGCCTATTGTTGAAGGTGTTACGGTGCATAATTTTTTTTTTCCCAAAGGAAGGTTCGGTGCAGTTTTTTTTTTTTAATCATATTTTATTCAGTCATAGTCATGAGCTGAGCCCTGCTTGTTCATCAGCAAGCTAGTGTTTTTGGTATTTCTTAAATTACCGCTGCTACTACTTTCTCCCTGTTGATGCCTATTGTTGAAGGTGTTACGGTGCATAATTATTTTTTTCCCAAAGGAAGGTTCGGTGCAGATTTTTTTTTTTTTTTTTTTTTTTTTTTTTTTTTTTTTTGAGGACGGTGCAGAATGTTAGTAAGTCTAGGTGAGTCTCTGGGCCTAATTTAAATAGCACCAATGCAGCACATGTACAGAGCAACGCCTGAAGGCCCACTAATTCCTAGGCTGAATAGAGGCCCATCCGCTACACCATTCATCTGCTTCACCGGACAGACCCAAGCCAGCGGATCACTAGCCGTTTGGGGAAGAAAAAAAGCATGGCGCGCAACAACCGGGCAACAATCATCACGCAGGCTTCCATCCCCACCTCAAATTTCCGCGAGTTCCTCCCATCCATCCCCTCAAGCTCGGTACCATCATGAACTCTATAAAAATTCTTCCCCATCTCCCTTCAGAACTCACCCCACAAAGCAAGAGACAAATCTTGCACCCCTTCCCTCCGACAACTAACCCAAGCCGTGGCATTGCCGCCACTCTATACAGCCGATAAAAATGTTGCGTGTCACGGTTGCGATCCTCTTCTACATCCTCGCCGTCGCCGCCCTCGCCGCGGGCACGGCCGAGGCGCCAGCTGAGTCGCCAAAGGCATCATCCAAGGCGGCTACTCCTGCCAAGGCACCTGAGGCTTCCAAGAAAGCTGCCCCTGCTAAGGCTCCTGAAGCCGCCACCCCTTCATCGTCAAGGAAGTCTGGTCCAGCTGCTGCACCACCACCGGTCACCACCTCTTCACCGTCGTCTTCTTCCACAGACGAGGCATCGAGCCCTCCGCCGCCATCAACCTCCGCGGCATCCCCTACCGCTGAGGCGCCTGCCGAGGGACCGGCTGATGCTGATCAATCCGGTGCTATGACCCTGCGGAGTGGCGCTGGCATGGCCGGCGTTGCGGCTGCTGTTGCTGCCATGATCTTCTACTAATCTCGCTGGTGCTTGGTGGCCATGTCGAGAATTTATGAGGACATGGAGGAAGGATTGGCTGTGCCTTAATTGCTCATCTGGTCGGGAGGGACCAAGTGTTTCTTTGCTTTGCTCACTTCGTTTGCGCTTTGCAACATCATGGGGTCAACTAACATATTTAACTGAATGGATTTGATTAACTGATACAGCTTGTCTGTGATGGATCCTGATTGCTTGTTCTCTTATTGTTTACATATGTTAGTTAGCTTTCAATGTAAAATATGTTTAAAACAACTTAAAAAATGCACAATTGGAGAATAATCTTTGCACTGCAGGGCAACAAATGAATAGTGTGGGATCATACATTTACATGTAACAACCTTTGAAAATGTTGCTAAATGTTAGTAACTTCTTAAAACTACCAGACTAGTATTCGGCATGTTTTATATATACACCATCACACCAATTACAAATTCGGATTGGTCAACGGAAGTTAAATTTCTTTTATTGTGCATCATAACTTATCCCACAATGTCCGTGTCTGTAGAACGTGCCTTAAGTTGTTTTTCCTTTTTTCTTGAGAAATTTATTGATCTTGCTCTGCCTCCTTATCTCACTATAATCTATTGATCTGGCTCTGCCTCCTGATCTCACTATAATGATGGGAATCATATAACTACTGCCGACCAATGAAATGCAATCAGTGCAAAGGTAAAAAAATCATCAGATCTCAAATGGGCAAAGAGGAAACCACAAAGCAAAACTGCAACTTTCCCAAACTAGTTCTGAATTCTTATGCTTCCAAGTTCCAATCCAAACAATGTGATAATGGCGCAAGGTGGAAAACATCCAATGGGCGAAGTAAATCACTGGAGACGTAAATCACATCAAAGTTACCCATAAAACGCCAACACCACTCGTGTGATGTCTTCCAGTACAGGTCCTCGATACGTTACTAGCTAGTCAATATTCCACCAACCAACCTTTTGCAGTAGCGCATTCTCTGGATGAATTGCGCCCATCTCTTTGGCCAAGTACATCTGTGTCGCAACGTCTTGAAGGCAACCATTTTTTGTCAATTGTCATACACACTGGCAAAGATGGGCCCGACTCACATGTAGTTGCTGACGCATGGTTGTAAGTTTGTAACACGAATAGGCACGGAGCTACATGCCACACATTTCACTCCACTCTTCATAGCAGCAACATTTCCACACATAGCATTCCAGCTGTTGGTTGCACCACTGTCGTCGAGTCGGATCTCGGATCTATTAGATTATTAGGCTTGTGACATATGAATAATCCTAAGTAAATCTCAAAAGCCCTATATTGCTAATGGATGAGGGTGTAGGGGTTTTTCTCCCAATAAATAGAAACCTCCCTCGTGGAAGAAGTGCACCATAGACTCTATACGGGAATCCCCTAGGTTTGGGAGTCCCTAATAAAGTCTATACGAGTTAGGGTTTTGCTACTTCTCGTTGCTGCGTTGCCATCGTAGTCTACTCCATCCTGAGCACCGGCATGCACCGGCAAACGGGAGAGTAGGTCTCCGGAACCAGTCGTCTTCGAGATCCTGCACCGGGAGAGGGCGAATAAGGTTTTTGGGAAGCGCTGCGCGTGGTGACTGTTCAAGACGTGTTCACCACGGCTCGTCCTTCGTCTAAGTCTGGTGCTGCGGCGTACCGTCGTCTGCAACATCGTCTGCTGCGCTCCGTCCGTGGAACCATCGTCGTTCCAACTGCGCCGTTTGTCTTCCCTACGGTAATTCCTCAGTACGTACATTGTGTTTTAATCATGTTTTCTGATGTCACGATTATGTTGTTCGTACTGCCTAGTCTGCTAGAGAATTGCATGCTAGGATTGTTTATCGTCATGTTTAATCTAGTTTGGAAATTAAACTTACAATTGCTTATATTTCCAACAATCCAAAAACCTTATTATAGGCAATCTATTGATTTATCGATGACTGGTTTCGCTGAGTGACTGAGGCCAGAAAAGTTTTCTGGTGTGAACTTTAAGATCTGGAAATCCAAGGTTCGCCTCTGGTTTACTGATATGCACATCTGGGAGACGAGACTTGGCAAGCCTGAGGGCGAACTAACTTCTGAAGAGCAGAAAAAGTTCGCCGATGCCAATAATCTCTTCGTAGGATGTATCATGAGCAATCTATGTGACAGGCTGGTCCGTGTTTACATAGAAGAGACAGATGCGAAGGCCCTGTGGGATGCTCTGGTTGCTAAGTATGATGCAACAGACGCAGGCAATCCCCACCAACGATACAACCACGTCAGTGACGCCTCCGCTTACTATCGCTGGTCCAATTACTCGTGCTCGTGCCCGACAGCTTAAACATCAAGTGAGTTCCCTTCTTTGTTCAGATAAATCATATTTAGATTGTGGAGACACGTGCACTCTTCTTTTGATTAGGGAATCGCGCACGCTGGATTTGGGCTGCAGCAGAACACCAACTTGTGATGCACGCCATGGATGCATACGGAGTCGGATTCGGACGTTCAAATACTTCATGGAACGGGCTTGGAGTCTAGTTTCACATGGATTCAGAATCACGACAATATCTGTTCTGAGGCGTCCGCAATCGTCAAATCTTTGACCGCATGTCAATCTGCCCAGGGTGCTGCGCCACCTCATTTGGCCCAATGGGCCGTGTATCAAGTGGGGCCCATTAGGGGCCGTGTCCTAGGGTTGGAGCACGACCCCATCCCCCTGTGGTCGACCTCCCCCCTGTCATATACCTCTTAGCCGCCGCCAAGAACACTCGGGTTTTGTTTAGATCAAGTTTAGCCTTCGTTACTTGCCTGCAAGCGCGTGTGCTGATCCAGCCACCCATCTTGTTGTATTCGGAACCCCATCTTCAGATTCATATCGTGATTGTGCTTGAAACTCTTCATTCAGATCTCGTAATTGAGTACTTGTATACTTGTTCTTGCTAGTTCTTTGATTGCTTGCAGAACGGGTGCCCTAGTGGCCGGGTGACGCGCTCCACAAGATCGCAGCAGCCATTGGAGGCGGTGTATCGGTTGCTAAGGCGCAGCCCCGGAAGGCTGTAGTCGGGCCGTGAACGTCGCCACCATTATCCAATCGAGTTATCTTCCACCTCTCATCGAAAGATCGGGCGTCAAACCCTAGCGGGTTCGCATCATATACCTCATGGAGAGCTTCCATGACTATAGGATGGTTAACAACCGTTCTGTAGTGGAACAAGCACATGAGGTGCAGTGCATTGTCAAGGATCTTGACCTCCTTAAGTATCCTATTCCCGACAAGTTTTTGGCTGGATGTATTATTGCAAAGCTGCCTTCCTCGTGGAGGAGCTTCGCCACAACTCTGAAACACAAGAGATAGGAAATATCAGTTGAAAACCTGATAGCATCTCTTGATGTTGAAGAGAAGGCTCGGAAGAAGGATGCTACTGACAAAGAAGATCAAGGTCAGTCCAACGCCAACATGGTCCAGAAGTTCTCGCGTGCAGGCAAGAACAACAACAACAAGGGAAAAAACAAGCCCATGAAGACTACTACCTTCAAGAAGAAAAAGAACAAGGCTAAGCTGAAGTGTTTTACTTGGGGTGAGCTGGGACACTTCTCCAAGGATTGTCCAGATCGTGCAGACCGCAAGGGAAACAAAGCTAAGGAGCCCAAGGATGTCAACATGGTGACCATTGGCAATACTGATGGGTATGGTAATTTACCTACCGTACTTTCAGTTTTTCAATCCACGAGTTGGTGGCTTGATACGGGTGCTAATGTTCATGTGTGTGCTGACATATCCATGTTTTCTTCTTACCAGGCTGTCCGGGATTCTTCTGTGCTGATGGGCAATGGGTGACATGCTTCTGTTCATGGTGTTGGCATGATCGATCTGAAGTTTACTTCGGGAAAGATCGTGCAGTTGAAGAACGTGTAGCATGTTCCCACTATCAATAAGAATCTTGTGAGCGGGTCGGTCCTGATCAAGGACGGGTTTAAAGTAGTGTTAGAGTCCAATAAATTTGTCGTGTCGAAACATGGACAATTCGTTGGTAAAGGCTATGATTGCGGAGGCTTGTTCCGCTTTTCTCTTGCTGATTTTTGTAATAAGTCCGTGAACCATATTTGTGGCAATATTAGTGATGATGCGAGCATTTGGCATTCACATTTATTTCATGTGAATTTTGGTTTGATGTCTCGGCTTTCCAGCATGTGTTTAATTCTGAATTTCACCATTGCCAAAGGTTCTAAGTGTCATAGTTGTGTGCAATCGAAACAACCTCGGAAGCCTCGCAAGGTAGCCGAGGAGAGACACTTGGCACCACTAGAACTCATACATTCTGATCTTTGCGAGATGAATGGTGTGTTGACAAAGGGTGGAAAGAGATACTTCATGACGATAATAGATGATGCGACTAGAATTTGCTATGTTTATTTGTTGCAAACTAAGGATGAAGCGTTAGACTACTTTAAAATCTATAAGGCCAAAGTTGAGAATCAACTAGAGAGAAAGATCAAGCGTTTAAGGTCTGATCGTGGTGGAGAATATTTTTCTAAATTGTTTGATGAATTCTATGAGGAATATGGCATTATTCATGAGAGGACACCTCCCTATTCACCCGAGTCTAACGGGGTTGCTGAGGGGAAAAACCACACGTTGACTGACTTGGTTAACTCCATGTTAGACACTGCTGGTTTATCAAAGGCATGGTGGGGGAGGCTGTATTGACTTCGTGTCATGTCCTGAATAGAATTCCTAGCAAGAATAAAGATCAAACTCCATATGAGTTATGGAATGGAAGAAAACCATCACTTTCTTATTTACGCACATGGGGATGTTTGGCAAAAGTAAATGTGCCTATTCCTAAGAAGCGTAAGTTGGGACCTAAGACAGTGGATTGTATCTTTCTAGAATATGCTCAGAGGAGCATTGCTTATAGGTTTTTAGTGGTTAAATCTGAGGTTCCTGATATGAATGTTGATACTATTATGAAATCTCGTGATGCAATATTTTTTGAGAATATATTTCCTGCGCAAGATATACATAGCATTTCTAGATTTTCTACTGAGATAACTCCTATACCAGTTGCATCTTTTGAGTCTTTTGAACAACCTATTGAGAATGAGAATATCGTAGAAAAGGATGACAGTGAAGCTCCTAGAAGGAGCAAGAGACAGAGGGTTGCTAAATCCTTTGGTGATGATTTCACTGTGTACCTTGTGGATAATACCCCACGTCTATAGCTGAGGCGTATGCATCTCCAGATGCTGATGATTGGAAAGAAGCTGTTCAGAGCGAGATGGACTCGATTCTTTCTAATGGAACATAGGAGCTCACTGAACGACCCTACGGGTGTAAACCAGTGGTTTGTAAATGGGTGTTCAAGAAGAAGCTTAGGCCAGATGGTACTATTGATAAGTACAAGGCACGACTTGTGGCTAAAGGTTACACACAAAAAGAAGGCGAAGATTTCTTTGATACTTATTCATCTGTCGCTAGACTGACCACGATTCGAGCATTACTGTCCTTGGATGCCTCATATGGTCTTATCATCCATCAGATGGATGTAAAGACAGCTTTCCTGAATGGAGAGTTGGATGAGGAAATTTATATGGATCAGCCTAATGGGTTTGTGGTGAAGGGTCAAGAGAACAAGGTGTGTAAGCTGATGAAGTCTTTGTATGGCCTGAAACAAGCACCTAAGCAGTGGCACGAGAAGTTTGACAGAACACTAACTTCTGCGGACTTTGCCATTAACGAGGCTGATAGATGTGTGTACTATCGCTATGGTGGGGGTGGAGGGGTTATATTGTGCCTGTATGTGGACGACATACTGATTTTTGGCACAAATATTGCTATGATCAATGAGGTCAAGTCTTTTCTATCAAAGAGTTTTGATATGAAGGATCTGGGAGAGGCTAATGTTATACTTAACATTAAGCTAATTAAGGAAGATAATAGGATTACTCTTTCGTAATCTCATTATGTGGAGAAGGTCTTGAACCGGTTTGGCTACATAGACAGTAAGCCTTCTCCAACGCCTTATGATCCCAGTGTGATGCTCAGAAAGAACAAGAAGATAGCCAAAGACCAACTGAGATATTCTCAGATTATTGGTTCACTCATGTACTTAGCTAGTGCGACGAGACCCGACATAGCTTTTGCTGTGAGCAAATTGAGCAGGTTCATGTCAAACCCTGGTTCAGATCATTGGCATGCACTTGAAAGGGTTATGCGCTATCTAGTAGGTACTATGAGTTATGGGATTTACTATTCTGGGCACCCTGCTGTGCTGGAGGGATATAGTGACTCGAACTGGATTTCTGATGCTGATGAGCTTTACGCCACAAGTGGGTATGTGTTTACCCTTGGAGGTGGTGCTATATCATGGAGGTCTTGCAAACAGACCATTTTGACGAGGTCAACCATAGAAGCGGAACTAACCGCTTTAGACACAGCCACCGTTGAGGCTGAGTGGCTGCGTGAGCTTTTGATGGACTTACCTATGGTTGAGAAACCAGTACCGACTATCCTTATGAACTGTGACAATCAAACGGTGATAGTCAAAGTGAACAGTGCTAAGGATAATGCGAAGTCATCAAGACATGTCAAAAGACAATTGAAGTCTGTCAGGAAGTTGAGAAACTCCAGAGTAATAAGTGTGACTTATATTCAATCTGACAAAAACCTGGCAGATCCTTTTACAAAAGGTTTATCATGGAATGTGATAGAAAATGCATCGAGGGAGATGGGTATGAGACCCGCGTAAGTTGCCACAGTAGTAACCCAACCTATGTGATTGGAGATCCCGTGAATTAGAACCTGAGAAAACAAGCTGCTGGTTGACTAAGGAGAGTAATTACTAGACCCTCTCTGAGTGAAGATGCAGTACTCTCAAATGCCGTAAGGCAGGTTAGCGATATGCTTTAATGTGTTTCTATTGGCTTGATTAAGCGAAGATGTTGTCCTGCAGAACATTCCTGAAAGAACACACCTATATGAGCCCGATTGTAAAACGTCGTAGTCTATGAGATTTGGGTGATCTTTAGTAAGCTCAAGAAGAGACCAAGGAGTATGACATATTGAAAGGACCGAGATGTCGCCTAGAGGGGGGGGGGTGAATAGGCGTTACCAACAAATTCTTCGAATTCTTCCCTCTTTTGCTTTGCTGCCAGGCACAGGCGGTCTGACCGCCTGTCACAGGCGGTCTGACCGCCTGTCACAGAGAGGAACCAAAATCCACCTCGAGCTGCAAAACAATTTCTAGCACAACACAACTTGGGGAGTGGCTTCTATATATGATAAATAGAGTCCCTGCACACAATATAACCACACCCAAGTAGATCGAAGCGGAAGCACAATATTTTGCTAGAAATACACAAGTGAGGCAATGCAAATGTAAATGGAGAGACACAAGATTTGTTTTACCGAAGTTCGGATCCACCACGTGCCTAGCACGAAGGATCCTACTCTCCTTTGAGGAACTCTTTGGGCGGAGTCTTTTTCAACTCCTCCTACTCAAGTTGGGTCTCTTTCAACCGCTCCTCACTTCCACTAGCTTGCTTCTTCCCTTGCGGAGGCGAAGCGCAACCTTCACAGACTTCCCGCTGCTCACCACACCTTGGGAGCTAGCCGGCGACGCCTAGCCGTCTAGGAGGATGAACCTCCAAGAGTAACAAATGCACCAATGGCTTTGTTGATGCGAATCACAAGTGCTCAAGCTATGGAATGCTCTTCTCAGCTCTCTATTGCTCACTGAACTCACAAAGCTCACACAAAGCTTACTCTCTCAACCCAACTCAAAGATATGGCTTGAATCTCACAAATCTCACAAAGAGAGGTTGGGGAGAGCTTGGCTGCCTTCTCTAGTGTTCTTGGGCGTGTAGTGTGTCAAGGGAACCAGCTCCATCAAATGAAGGGGTATGGGGGCTATTTATAGAGGTCACTCAAAAACTAGCCGTTATGCTTGTCAGATGACTGGAAATTCCGTCGGGGTGACCGGAATTTCCGGTACACCCTATTTCAAACTCAGTACGGAGAGTCACACCGGAAAATCCTAAATTTAATCCGGTCTCTCTCTGTGACACCCGGAAAATCCGACCCAAGACCGGAATTTCCGGCCTCCTTTGTTAGTGAGCAAAATGCTCTCTCTCAAAGTTAGGTGATCATCCAAAAATTACTTCTAGGCATCCATTTCTCAACTAGCCGTTGGACATGCGGTTAGACCGCCTGTCACAGGCGGTTAGACCGCCTGTATTCGAAAAACTAGCCGTTGCCCTACAGGGGGTCTGACCGCCTGTAACAGGGGGTCTGACCGCCTGTACCAGTTAGCACCCAAAACTCACAAAAGGATTGTTAGTTCATCCCAAAAGTTGAACCAACCATAGTTAGCAGAGCTAGGATGTTTAGTACTCTCATTAAGTCACTCAAAGGCTATTCTCTCATAGGTTTCCTAAGAGCACTTTTGATATTCGTCAAAAAGCAAATGTTGCATCCCTCTTGATAGTACGGCATACCTATACTCAAGTCAAGGAATAAATACATGAAATCCACTTGAGTTTGTTGATCTTTATCACTACCATACTTTGATCATTATCCACTTTGAGGGCTTCCAACATTGCTATCACACTTGAGCAAATCCAATCTTGAGCTAGTGACTTGAGATATTCCATTTTGCATGATTAACAATTCTTTAATCACAAGTCACTCCACTTTACCAATCATAACATATTTTGCTATTCAGAATGATACTCATTTGACCGTTGATCCCTCGGTGATTATCCATTGGCTTGACTCTTCACCTTAGCTAGGTTCTTCGCGGCCAAGTCGTCACTTGCCCTTCACCCTTGCCTCGTCCATCGATTCAATGCACTAGACAATACCTTCACCATTCGGCCAATCAAAGTTTCATATGAATGGCAATATAATATATAAGCATATGAGAGCCTTCTTCATATACTTGTTCTTGATTGATAGAGAATAAACCATATATTGCAAGCTTCCAATAATTAGACCATCAACTAAGATATATCACCATGTCCATGTATATTGAACTCATGAAGCCTTGCAATGTTTGTTTGATAATAAACCCATTATTTGATAAATGATCCCTTTGCTAGTAAATCAAGCTTATCAAATATTCTAGAGACTTGTCAATATGTATCTTCATCATGAAAATCATCTCTATGTATAATTCAATCCTTGCTTGACATTTTGTTCATAATATCATCACGAGATCAAATAATTGCTTGCTTTTCAACATTGTGAGCCATTTAACTTGTATTCAACATATGAGACAATATTTGCAATATAGATGTAACAATCTCAACCTGCTCACAATCTTAGATAAACACATTAGACATTTAATCGTATTGTCATCAACTCACCAAAATCCACTTAGGGGCCTAGATGCACTTTCAATCTCCCCCTTTTTGGTGATTGATGACAACTCGATTAAAGCTTAGAGATATATCAATGAATTAGTTTCAGATTCTTAGACATAGAGCAAGCTCCCCCTAAATGTGTGCTTTGAGTGAACTTTTTCCAATTTGGCCTCAAATGCCAATTACACACATTTATATGTAAAACATGGAAACTCCCCCTATATCTCAGAATATATGGATGCATCAGATGTGTATGACATGATAAGCCGTGATGCATATGACATATGACAAAATCCACACAAGAAAAATATGTGTGTTGCTGTCCGGTGACAGGCGGTCAGACCGCCTGAGCCAGGCGGTCAGACCGCCTGTGCCCAGACAGCACATACACAAAAACAATCATCAATCAAATATGCATATCACTCTAGCACAAGTCACTTATGATACATAAATAAAGTTCAACACTCATAATAGCACACATTACAAATGTTCTCAAGTCCACAAAGAGATTAGAGTACTAGATTGTTACAAAGTTCCATTTTCACCAAAGATAGTACAATAAACTTATGAAAATGAACTTTGAACAGCCACAAAGCTTTAATCCATATTCAGCTTTAATCCATATTCTTCTCCCCCTTTGTCATCAAACATCCATAAAAGGGCCTCGAGAAGAACAAAAGTATCCATAGATCACATGTGCCATTCATTGGCAAAAGCATTATTGGAGGGCTGAAAGAATGAAGCCGTAGCTGCTGCTGCAAAGTCCTCGCTTGTAGTTCCCATAGTAGCATCACCCGGTGCATCAGTGGATGAGGAAGGTGCATGAGCCGGATGTTGGAAAGAAGGTCCGGGAACACTGCCATAAGCTGGAAGAGGAGGCATCTGAGGATATGATCCATACATGGGTGCTGGCATACCTCCATAGACAGGTGGGAAAGAAGGTGGAGGTCCATAAGGTGGAGGTTGAGAAGCAAAGGCACCACTCATGTAAGGAGCAAGCATGCTGCCATATTGATGAAGAATCCCTGAGTCTTCATAACTTTTTACCATTTCTTCTTCTGAGGGAAACTGAACTTCCGGAGGCATGGGAGAGATAGGTGAACGAGCTGGACTGACACCCATAGAGTTATGCATCATTTTGATCGAGTCCCTAGTCTTCTTGTTCTCTCTCCATTGTTTCTGCTGCTCAATTTGAATAGCCCTCTGACTCTTGCAGATATTCATGAAGTAGCTGAAGAACTTTTTAACTGGAGAAGTGGACTTTTCTTGCTCTCCCTGCAACGGGCGGTCAGACCGCCTGTGCGGGCGGTCTAGACCGCCTGCATCTCCATGCACAACCGGCTGTTGTACCATTTGCTGAGGCTGTGGTTCTTCTAGAATCTCTGCTGGAGGTGATGGAACCCTTGGATTTTTACTAACTGATGGTCTCAAGGGTTTGTGCTTCACATCTGCTGGATACTTGATTCCAGTCACCTTCTTTAACAGGAGCATGAGAATTGGGCTGTAGCTGCAAGTCTTCTGAGGAGTCTCAGACACATACTTGATCTCATGCCAAATGAAATCCCCAACACTAAATTGAGGTGCCCCTGGTCTCATGGCTGCCATCAAGTTCCTCTGATAAAGAGTGATATCAGATGTGTTCCCATCTCTAGGAGTGAGAGTCTTTCTAAAGAGACGATAGAGCACTCTATAATATGAATAAAGGCCATTGACTTTGCCCCAGTCGGCTCTTCTATCTCTAGGATACATAAAGCTCAGCTCATGACTCTCAAGCACATTTGCATCATGAAGTTTTGGATAATCAGCATCCTCTGCCCCCAGCTTAAGAAGTCTAGCAAAGTGGTCATAGGTGATGTGATAGCGCTCACCTTCTGTCATCCATAGCATAGCTCTCTCTCCCTTCCATTGCCCAAAGTAAACCGTGGCATAGAACTGTGCAATGATTTCTTTGTTCCAATTCTGCTTGAAACCCATAATGTGCTTGATCCTCTTTTCAGCACAAGCATTGATTACCTCATTGAAAATAGCATTGTTCTTCTTGCTCATATATGGCCAATCAACAAACTGAGCCTCATGAGTAATCTTAGCTTTTCTGATGATGGCTGAAGTATAGTAATCTTGTTGGAATTGAGACCAGAACCTTGGTTCACCACCAAACCTTGGGTTTTCATAAGGATTTTCACCTCTAAGCTTCTTTGCAGTAGCTGCCATCCGATCACCAATATAATCTACTGGTGCTCTGCCGTAGGCATAGAAAGGTCTGCGAATGGTGGGCATTTGATTATTTCCTGCATCATCACTGTCTTCATCATTTGTACCATCATCATCACTAGTGCCATCATCTCCATGTTCACCATCACCGCTGCTCTCATCTCCTGCATTACCAGGTCCGCCATATGTGATATCCTCAGTATCATCCTCTCCAAGTCTCCTGCCACTATGAGTCAGCGCCACATATTCAGGATTGTCATTTGAACTTGTGGTGTCATCTCCTTCTTCCTCAATCACATCATCAACAGGAGGCCTTTTTCTTTCTCTCAGAACTCTTCCTTCATCTTGTCCACTATACTTATCTGCCCTTGCCTTTTTGGTTCTTTCTGCATGAGTGTTCTTAGGCATGACTGCTGTCCTGTGTCACCAAGGATATAAACATGATGTATATGAGACACAAGAACTGATAATAGATTGACAAGATAGGCAACATGAGAAATTTGGTCTGCTCGGGCACGGCCGGTCGAACCGCCTGTAACAGGCGGTCAGACCGCCTGTGCCCAGAACAGGCCAAAGTATTCTAGCCACAATCTGAGGAGATATATGTTCAAGATATGATCATTTAGGCACAAGATACAATCCTAGTCATAGATGAGTTGAATAAATTAAAGAAATCAAATTTTGGGTTTCAAAACTCCAGGCGGTCAGACCGCCTGTGCAGGCGGTCTAGACCGCCTGTTGCAGTGACACCAAAAATTCGGTTCCCACCAATCTACCCAACGGAATCGAATGAAACTTGGGGAATAGCTTCTAGGCATTGTCAGTAGATGATGTACCAAGGGGTTTTCAAACTAATCCATGGAGGAGATAGATCGGGTCAAAGCAAGTTTGAAAGTATCTTGGAGAGAGAAAACTCGATTTGAATCGATGCAACCGGTTGGGAGCCTGTTAAACCGATGGAGGAGAATTGATTTCTTCAATGGGGCGACCTTTTCCTTGGTTGAATCCTCAAATCGCCATGGAGAGAGAGAGATGGCGGCGTGGAGCTCGTGGAGGACGGGAGGAGGAAGATGCAGATGTGGTGAGGAGTAAATGAGGATGAAATCTCCACTGTAGATTCATGGGGTGGTAAAATGGTAAGTCTGGGTACAGGCGGTCAGACCGCCTGTGACAGGCGGTCAGACCGCCTGTGCCCAGAGAGGCAGATGTTGGTTTTTTCTGGAAGATTTTCAATTGGAGGTGATTTGTAGATCAAGGTGTAGAATTTTTGCACTTCAAATTTTCTCCATAAAGCTTGGATATGAGATATGTAAATGAACATTGATCCAAAGCTTAGATTTTTCCTTTCTTCACAAAATTAGGACATAAGATTTTAGATGAGATATAATCCAAATTCTCAGTTTCTTGGAAGAGTATAGGATAATCCAGAGTGAATGCACTTCTTGATACTTCCAAGAGATAAAGGATAATTATGGACTTGAGAAAGAAATCTCACCACTTGTGACTAGCCATCAAACAAACATAGTGAACAATAGTCACAAGTGGATCAATAGAGTCACGAAGACAAAGAACCAAATATTTTTCAAATTTCACATTTCCTACACATGCTAGTTGAGTTTTTGCAAAAATTCTATCCTATGTCACATAGAGCACACATCCCTTCTAAATCAATGTTACTCATGGCATTCTTAGCTCATACCTTACAAAAGTACCACCTTCATGACACTAGGTCAAGTTTTAAAGAAAGGCATCAACTAGATATCCATAAATAGAATGAGATGAAACAATTACATACAAATGCACACACTAGCATGATAATATGGCCTAGATGCATGAGGATAAGAGTGTGAAAGCATAAACACATACCTTTGCCTCTAGCCTTCCAATTTTTGTGCATATTTTGACATAAGAATTCAGCTAACTCTTATCCCTTTTTATTTTCTTTCATTTGACATAAAGATGAGAGATAGCATATAGGTGCACAAAACATGAGACTACAAGTTCACTAGAAGAAATGTTAGTCCCACAAGCGACACAAGTTGTGAAATAGGCTCCCCCTCAATTAGTGCAAGAGATATTGAATTTCTCAATTTAATTGCTCTTTCATCCATTTGAACATAGAGGAGTGCTATTCACAAGACTTGGTCAAAGCATATCGATAATTTGCCAATTGAAATTATGCCAAGAGATTCTTTACCATGGATGCATGATCATCAAATGATTGCTATATGTGTAACCAATTTATAAGACAAGAGAAGCACACTTGACTGAGCACTTTTGCTCATCTGGCCACATCCGGTCTGACCGGCTGCCACAGGCGGTCTGACCGCCTGTGTCAGATGATATACAATTTGATGATCTTCCAATTTTCTTGTTTCAAATGTCAATGAACAAACCATGATGTATATTTTCTGACATTAACAAGACATATGCTCTCATAGAGAGCCATTAAGAGCATCATATGGAAAGAGAGTAAATTTTGAATAAAAATGTCAAAGTCATTCTCACATGCCAAACAAATATGAAATTAAGGATGTAAGCATGTTAATGTAGGAATGACAGATTGTATGACTCGACATTTTGCATTTGTTACCGAGATAGCATTGGATGTAGGATTTTGCACATAGAGGCTCGTCACTTGATCATTTGATCAAACGTTGATTTCATATCTTCTAGTCAAGTGTCCAATGCATCTCGATGTTCCTGCAAGCTTAGCAAGAGTTCTTTGGTACCCAAACCTTGTTGGGTCCATAAAGGTTAGTCACAAGATGCTTAGGAATCCAAATGGTCCTTATGCTAGTTTGAGGTGAAATTTCTCTAGTAGCACAAGTACCGTCTTTGTCTCTCCCAAGTATATTGAAATCATATTGAATAAGATCTGACTTGAGAGTGTTACCATTTGGGCAATCTTTGCTCACGTGACCCTTTTGACGACAAGTGTAGCATATTCTACATTTTACCTTCCTTGTCACTTTTACTTTCTGAATCAATTGATCTTGCTTGTTTATGGGCTTATGTGTTGAAGGAGAAGCTTCTTTCTTGTTGCTGCCCTGATGAGGTTCACCCTGGGTTACAGGCGGTCTGACCGGCCGTGACAGCCGTTCTAACCGCCTGTCACCAGTGGCATCAACACTTGTGACATTCGGACACATGGCTATGAGATGTCCCTTCTCCTTGCAACCATAGCACACTCTATTCTTGAATAAGCTTCTTTTCTTCTTAGAGAGTGTCTTTTCACCCTTGAGCTTGGTAGGGCATGAAAATGCATAATGCCCCAAAGTTGAGCAATGAGAGCATTTGATATGCTCTAGCTTGTTATTCTCTTCAACCTTGTTTTTGCTGATCTTGATGTGTTGTTGAGGGAGTGAGCAAGGTGCGATTGATCTCTCCTCAAGCTTGTTCACCATGTTATCACGGTTATCTTGAGAAGGTTGCACTTTGCTATTCCCATCCAACTCAATCAAACTTCCTTTAAGCACATTGACCTCTTGCATAGTCTCTTGATTCTCTTGTGTAATGCGGTCATCACAAGTTTCTACAAATACATGCTCAATGCTAGATTGGCTTGCTTGTGCACACGAGTTAGAGCAAGATATAACATTATTGACAAGTGAGCATGTGCATTGGTGTGAGAGAGGTTTAATTGATTTTACCAAAGATAAAACATCCTCATGAGCTATGTCAAGTGTGGCATATGATTCTACAAGCTTCTCATGAGAGCACTCAAGTTCTTTGTAATTTGCTTGCAAAATTTTATGCTCACTAGTAATCTTGTCAAGTTGAGCTATGAGCATCTCATTGGATTTTTTATAAAAAGCTACACAAGAAAGAGATTGAGTAGCACAAGTATAATCTTTCTCCAATGATTCATACTTACAGACCAAAGAGGCGTAGTTGGCTTTGAGTAAATCAATTTCTTTGGCCGAAGAGCTTGATTCTTCAATCTTTGAATTTCACCCTTCTTTGACTTGTTTTTCTTCTTTTTGCTCATCAAGCATAAATTAACTTCATCATGAGACATATGATCTTCTGAATATGATGGAGTTTGACTCGAATCTTGAGAACTTCCCATGACACACATGGACTCAGCTTCTCTGCTACAGGCGGTCTGACCGCCTGTTACAAGGGGTCTGACCGCCTGTTCCAGAGAAACCGAAACTTGATGCTTTTGGCTTTCTTCTTTATTGAGAGATATCATATTAGGCTCTTGACTAAAATTTGATGATGTTGAGCATTCCTCAAGTGATTCATCATTACTTTCTTCTTCATCATCACTATCAACCTCATTGTATAGATCCTTGATCAACTCCAAATTGATGTGTGCATCTAGACTCCAAAGTCTATATACAAGCTCCTGCACATCACGACTCAAGGATCTCCACAATAGGTTAGTAGCTTCAAAGTTGAGTTGCCAACATTCTAACTCCTCTTTAGACAAAGTTGACATATCAACATTAAACTCATCAAATTGAGAGGGCAAAATGCTAGCAACTACAATTTGCTCTCCAAGAGAACTCATGGTACTAAAAATATCAAGAATATGAGCAGACCATGAAGAGTAGTTTGAGCCATCTAGAGCGAGAAGCTCAAATGTTACCTCACACATTTCCGACATCCTTTCTCACGGCGGTTAAGCCTAGGAGTGAGACCTCGGCTCTGATACCAATTGAAAGGACCGAGATGTCGCCTAGAGGGGGGGGGTGAATAGGCGTTACCAACAAATTCTTCGAATTCTTCCCTCTTTTGCTTTGCTGCCAGGCACAGGCGGTCTGACCGCCTGTCACAGGCGGTCTGACCGCCTGTCACAGAGAGGAACCAAAATCCACCTCGAGCTGCAAAACAATTTCTAGCACAACACAACTTGGGGAGTGGCTTCTATATATGATAAATAGAGTCCCTGCACACAATATAACCACACCCAAGTAGATCGAAGCGGAAGCACAATATTTTGCTAGAAATACACAAGTGAGGCAATGCAAATGTAAATGGAGAGACACAAGATTTGTTTTACCGAAGTTCGGATCCACCACGTGCCTAGCACGAAGGATCCTACTCTCCGTTGAGGAACTACGGGCGGTCAGACCGCCTGTGCGGGCGGTCTAGACCGCCTGCATCTCCATGCACAACCGGCTGTTGTACCTGTGGCTGAGGCTGTGGTTCTTCTAGAATCTCTGCTGGAGGTGATGGAACCCTTGGATTTTTACTAACTGATGGTCTCAAGGGTTTGTGCTTCACATCTGCTGGATACTTGATTCCAGTCACCTTCTTTAACAAGAGCATGAGAATTGGGCTGTAGCTGCAAGTCTTCTGAGGAGTCTCAGACACATACTTGATCTCATGCCAAATGAAATCCCCAACACTAAATTGAGGTGCCCCTGGTCTCATGGCTGCCATCAAGTTCCTCTGATAAAGAGTGATATCAGATGTGTTCCCATCTCTAGGAGTGAGAGTCTTTCTAAAGAGACGATAGAGCACTCTATAATATGAATAAAGGCCATTGACTTTGCCCCAGTCGGCTCTTCTATCTCTAGGATACATAAAGCTCAGCTCATGACTCTCAAGCACATTTGCATCATGAAGTTTTGGATAATCAGCATCCTCTGCCCCCAGCTTAAGAAGTCTAGCAAAGTGGTCATAGGTGATGTGATAGCGCTCACCTTCTGTCATCCATAGCATAGCTCTCTCTCCCTTCCATTGCCCAAAGTAAACCGTGGCATAGAACTGTGCAATGATTTCTTTGTTCCAATTCTGCTTGAAACCCATAATGTGCTTGATCCTCTTTTCAGCACAAGCATTGATTACCTCATTGAAAATAGCATTGTTCTTCTTGCTCATATATGGCCAATCAACAAACTGAGCCTCATGAGTAATCTTAGCTTTTCTGATGATGGCTGAAGTATAGTAATCTTGTTGGAATTGAGACCAGAACCTTGGTTCACCACCAAACCTTGGGTTTTCATAAGGATTTTCACCTCTAAGCTTCTTTGCAGTAGCTGCCATCCGATCACCAATATAATCTACTGGTGCTCTGCCGTAGGCATAGAAAGGTCTGCGAATGGTGGGCATTTGATTATTTCCTGCATCATCACTGTCTTCATCATTTGTACCATCATCATCACTAGTGCCATCATCTCCATGTTCACCATCACCGCTGCTCTCATCTCCTGCATTACCAGGTCCGCCATATGTGATATCCTCAGTATCATCCTCTCCAAGTCTCCTGCCACTATGAGTCAGCGCCACATATTCAGGATTGTCATTTGAACTTGTGGTGTCATCTCCTTCTTCCTCAATCACATCATCAACAGGAGGCCTTTTTCTTTCTCTCAGAACTCTTCCTTCATCTTGTCCACTATACTTATCTGCCCTTGCCTTTTTGGTTCTTTCTGCATGAGTGTTCTTAGGCATGACTGCTGTCCTGTGTCACCAAGGATATAAACATGATGTATATGAGACACAAGAACTGATAATAGATTGACAAGATAGGCAACATGAGAAATTTGGTCTGCTCGGGCACGGCCGGTCGAACCGCCTGTAACAGGCGGTCAGACCGCCTGTGCCCAGAACAGGCCAAAGTATTCTAGCCACAATCTGAGGAGATATATGTTCAAGATATGATCATTTAGGCACAAGATACAATCCTAGTCATAGATGAGTTGAATAAATTGAAGAAATCAAATTTTGGGTTTCAAAACTCCAGGCGGTCAGACCGCCTGTGCAGGCGGTCTAGACCGCCTGTTGCAGTGACACCAAAAATTCGGTTCCCACCAATCTACCCAACGGAATCGAATGAAACTTGGGGAATAGCTTCTAGGCATTGTCAGTAGATGATGTACCAAGGGGTTTTCAAACTAATCCATGGAGGAGATAGATCGGGTCAAAGCAAGTTTGAAAGTATCTTGGAGAGAGAAAACTCGATTTGAATCGATGCAACCGGTTGGGAGCCTGTTAAACCGATGGAGGAGAATTGATTTCTTCAATGGGGCGACCTTTTCCTTGGTTGAATCCTCAAATCGCCATGGAGAGAGAGAGATGGCGGCGTGGAGCTCGTGGAGGACGGGAGGAGGAAGATGCAGATGTGGTGAGGAGTAAATGAGGATGAAATCTCCACTGTAGATTCATGGGGTGGTAAAATGGTAAGTCTGGGTACAGGCGGTCAGACCGCCTGTGACAGGCGGTCAGACCGCCTGTGCCCAGAGAGGCAGATGTTGGTTTTTTCTGGAAGATTTTCAATTGGAGGTGATTTGTAGATCAAGGTGTAGAATTTTTGCACTTCAAATTTTCTCCATAAAGCTTGGATATGAGATATGTAAATGAACATTGATCCAAAGCTTAGATTTTTCCTTTCTTCACAAAATTAGGACATAAGATTTTAGATGAGATATAATCCAAATTCTCAGTTTCTTGGAAGAGTATAGGATAATCCAGAGTGAATGCACTTCTTGATACTTCCAAGAGATAAAGGATAATTATGGACTTGAGAAAGAAATCTCACCACTTGTGACTAGCCATCAAACAAACATAGTGAACAATAGTCACAAGTGGATCAATAGAGTCACGAAGACAAAGAACCAAATATTTTTCAAATTTCACATTTCCTACACATGCTAGTTGAGTTTTTGCAAAAATTCTATCCTATGTCACATAGAGCACACATCCCTTCTAAATCAATGTTACTCATGGCATTCTTAGCTCATACCTTACAAAAGTACCACCTTCATGACACTAGGTCAAGTTTTAAAGAAAGGCATCAACTAGATATCCATAAATAGAATGAGATGAAACAATTACATACAAATGCACACACTAGCATGATAATATGGCCTAGATGCATGAGGATAAGAGTGTGAAAGCATAAACACATACCTTTGGCTCTAGCCTTCCAATTTTCGTGCATATTTTGACATAAGAATTCAGCTAACTCTTATCCCTTTTTATTTTCTTTCATTTGACATAAAGATGAGAGATAGCATATAGGTGCACAAAACATGAGACTACAAGTTCACTAGAAGAAATGTTAGTCCCACAAGCGACACAAGTTGTGAAATAGGCTCCCCCTCAATTAGTGCAAGAGATATTGAATTTCTCAATTTAATTGCTCTTTCGTCCATTTGAACATAGAGGAGTGCTATTCACAAGACTTGGTCAAAGCATATCGATAATTTGCCAATTGAAATTATGCCAAGAGATTCTTTACCATGGATGCATGATCATCAAATGATTGCTATATGTGTAACCAATTTATAAGACAAGAGAAGCACACTTGACTGAGCACTTTTGCTCATCTGGCCACATCCGGTCTGACCGGCTGCCACAGGCGGTCTGACCGCCTGTGTCAGATGATATACAATTTGATGATCTTCCAATTTTCTTGTTTCAAATGTCAATGAACAAACCATGATGTATATTTTCTGACATTAACAAGACATATGCTCTCATAGAGAGCCATTAAGAGCATCATATGGAAAGAGAGTAAATTTTGAATAAAAATGTCAAAGTCATTCTCACATGCCAAACAAATATGAAATTAAGGATGTAAGCATGTTAATGTAGGAATGACAGATTGTATGACTCGACATTTTGCATTTGTTACCGAGATAGCATTGGATGTAGGATTTTGCACATAGAGGCTCGTCACTTGATCATTTGATCAAACGTTGATTTCATATCTTCTAGTCAAGTGTCCAATGCATCTCGATGTTCCTGCAAGCTTAGCAAGAGTTCTTTGGTACCCAAACCTTGTTGGGTCCATAAAGGTTAGTCACAAGATGCTTAGGAATCCAAATGGTCCTTATGCTAGTTTGAGGTGAAATTTCTCTAGTAGCACAAGTACCGTCTTTGTCTCTCCCAAGTATATTGAAATCATATTGAATAAGATCTGACTTGAGAGTGTTACCATTTGGGCAATCTTTGCTCACGTGACCCTTTTGACGACAAGTGTAGCATATTCTACATTTTACCTTCCTTGTCACTTTTACTTTCTGAATCAATTGATCTTGCTTGTTTATGGGCTTATGTGTTGAAGGAGAAGCTTCTTTCTTGTTGCTGCCCTGATGAGGTTCACCCTGGGTTACAGGCGGTCTGACCGGCCGTGACAGCCGTTCTAACCGCCTGTCACCAGTGGCATCAACACTTGTGACATTCGGACACATGGCTATGAGATGTCCCTTCTCCTTGCAACCATAGCACACTCTATTCTTGAATAAGCTTCTTTTCTTCTTAGAGAGTGTCTTTTCACCCTTGAGCTTGGTAGGGCATGAAAATGCATAATGCCCCAAAGTTGAGCAATGAGAGCATTTGATATGCTCTAGCTTGTTATTCTCTTCAACCTTTTTTTTGCTGATCTTGATGTGTTGTTGAGGGAGTGAGCAAGGTGCGATTGATCTCTCCTCAAGCTTGTTCACCATGTTATCACGGTTATCTTGAGAAGGTTGCACTTTGCTATTCCCATCCAACTCAATCAAACTTCCTTTAAGCACATTGACCTCTTGCATAGTCTCTTGATTCTCTTGTGTAATGCGGTCATCACAAGTTTCTACAAATACATGCTCAATGCTAGATTGGCTTGCTTGTGCACACGAGTTAGAGCAAGATATAACATTATTGACAAGTGAGCATGTGCATTGGTGTGAGAGAGGTTTAATTGATTTTACCAAAGATAAAACATCCTCATGAGCTATGTCAAGTGTGGCATATGATTCTACAAGCTTCTCATGAGAGCACTCAAGTTCTTTGTAATTTGCTTGCAAAATTTTATGCTCACTAGTAATCTTGTCAAGTTGAGCTATGAGCATCTCATTGGATTTTTTATAAAAAGCTACACAAGAAAGAGATTGAGTAGCACAAGTATAATCTTTCTCCAATGATTCATACTTACAGACCAAAGAGGCGTAGTTGGCTTTGAGTAAATCAATTTCTTTGGCCGAAGAGCTTGATTCTTCAATCTTTTGAATTTCACCCTTCTTTGACTTGTTTTTCTTCTTTTTGCTCATCAAGCATAAATTAACTTCATCATGAGACATATGATCTTCTGAATATGATGGAGTTTGACTCGAATCTTGAGAACTTCCCATGACACACATGGACTCAGCTTCTCTGCTACAGGCGGTCTGACCGCCTGTTACAAGGGGTCTGACCGCCTGTTCCAGAGAAACCGAAACTTGATGCTTTTGGCTTTCTTCTTTATTGAGAGATATCATATTAGGCTCTTGACTAAAATTTGATGATGTTGAGCATTCCTCAAGTGATTCATCATTACTTTCTTCTTCATCATCACTATCAACCTCATTGTATAGATCCTTGATCAACTCCAAATTGATGTGTGCATCTAGACTCCAAAGTCTATATACAAGCTCCTGCACATCACGACTCAAGGATCTCCACAATAGGTTAGTAGCTTCAAAGTTGAGTTGCCAACATTCTAACTCCTCTTTAGACAAAGTTGACATATCAACATTAAACTCATCAAATTGAGAGGGCAAAATGCTAGCAACTACAATTTGCTCTCCAAGAGAACTCATGGTACTAAAAATATCAAGAATATGAGCAGACCATGAAGAGTAGTTTGAGCCATCTAGAGCGAGAAGCTCAAATGTTACCTCACACATTTCCGACATCCTTTCTCACGGCGGTTAAGCCTAGGAGTGAGACCTCGGCTCTGATACCAATTGAAAGGACCGAGATGTCGCCTAGAGGGGGGGGTGAATAGGCGTTACCAACAAATTCTTCGAATTCTTCCCTCTTTTGCTTTGCTGCCAGGCACAGGCGGTCTGACCGCCTGTCACAGGCGGTCTGACCGCCTGTCACAGAGAGGAACCAAAATCCACCTCGAGCTGCAAAACAATTTCTAGCACAACACAACTTGGGGAGTGGCTTCTATATATGATAAATAGAGTCCCTGCACACAATATAACCACACCCAAGTAGATCGAAGCGGAAGCACAATATTTTGCTAGAAATACACAAGTGAGGCAATGCAAATGTAAATGGAGAGACACAAGATTTGTTTTACCGAAGTTCGGATCCACCACGTGCCTAGCACGAAGGATCCTACTCTCCGTTGAGGAACTCTTTGGGCGGAGTCTTTTTCAACTCCTCCTACTCAAGTTGGGTCTCTTTCAACCGCTCCTCACTTCCACTAGCTTGCTTCTTCCCTTGCGGAGGCGAAGCGCAACCTTCACAGACTTCCCGCTGCTCACCACACCTTGGGAGCTAGCCGGCGACGCCTAGCCGTCTAGGAGGATGAACCTCCAAGAGTAACAAATGCACCAATGGCTTTGTTGATGCGAATCACAAGTGCTCAAGCTATGGAATGCTCTTCTCAGCTCTCTATTGCTCACTGAACTCACAAAGCTCACACAAAGCTTACTCTCTCAACCCAACTCAAAGATATGGCTTGAATCTCACAAATCTCACAAAGAGAGGTTGGGGAGAGCTTGGCTGCCTTCTCTAGTGTTCTTGGGCGTGTAGTGTGTCAAGGGAACCAGCTCCATCAAATGAAGGGGTATGGGGGCTATTTATAGAGGTCACTCAAAAACTAGCCGTTATGCTTGTCAGATGACTGGAAATTCCGTCGGGGTGACCGGAATTTCCGGTACACCCTATTTCAAACTCAGTACGGAGAGTCACACCGGAAAATCCTAAATTTAATCCGGTCTCTCTCTGTGACACCCGGAAAATCCGACCCAAGACCGGAATTTCCGGCCTCCTTTGTTAGTGAGCAAAATGCTCTCTCTCAAAGTTAGGTGATCATCCAAAAATTACTTCTAGGCATCCATTTCTCAACTAGCCGTTGGACATGCGGTTAGACCGCCTGTCACAGGCGGTTAGACCGCCTGTATTCGAAAAACTAGCCGTTGCCCTACAGGGGGTCTGACCGCCTGTAACAGGGGGTCTGACCGCCTGTACCAGTTAGCACCCAAAACTCACAAAAGGATTGTTAGTTCATCCCAAAAGTTGAACCAACCATAGTTAGCAGAGCTAGGATGTTTAGTACTCTCATTAAGTCACTCAAAGGCTATTCTCTCATAGGTTTCCTAAGAGCACTTTTGATATTCGTCAAAAAGCAAATGTTGCATCCCTCTTGATAGTACGGCATACCTATACTCAAGTCAAGGAATAAATACATGAAATCCACTTGAGTTTGTTGATCTTTATCACTACCATACTTTGATCATTATCCACTTTGAGGGCTTCCAACATTGCTATCACACTTGAGCAAATCCAATCTTGAGCTAGTGACTTGAGATATTCCATTTTGCATGATTAACAATTCTTTAATCACAAGTCACTCCACTTTACCAATCATAACATATTTTGCTATTCAGAATGATACTCATTTGACCGTTGATCCCTCGGTGATTATCCATTGGCTTGACTCTTCACCTTAGCTAGGTTCTTCGCGGCCAAGTCGTCACTTGCCCTTCACCCTTGCCTCGTCCATCGATTCAATGCACTAGACAATACCTTCACCATTCGGCCAATCAAAGTTTCATATGAATGGCAATATAATATATAAGCATATGAGAGCCTTCTTCATATACTTGTTCTTGATTGATAGAGAATAAACCATATATTGCAAGCTTCCAATAATTAGACCATCAACTAAGATATATCACCATGTCCATGTATATTGAACTCATGAAGCCTTGCAATGTTTGTTTGATAATAAACCCATTATTTGATAAATGATCCCTTTGCTAGTAAATCAAGCTTATCAAATATTCTAGAGACTTGTCAATATGTATCTTCATCATGAAAATCATCTCTATGTATAATTCAATCCTTGCTTGACATTTTGTTCATAATATCATCACGAGATCAAATAATTGCTTGCTTTTCAACATTGTGAGCCATTTAACTTGTATTCAACATATGGGACAATATTTGCAATATAGATGTAACAATCTCAACCTGCTCACAATCTTAGATAAACACATTAGACATTTAATCGTATTGTCATCAACTCACCAAAATCCACTTAGGGGCCTAGATGCACTTTCACGTATATGCTCTATCCGCAGGGTAGGCTACAGGTAGCCAAGTACTGGTTTAGTCTTTGAGTGAAACTTGTCTGCACAAAACTTGTAATCCAAGGCGTAGTCCATTGTTCAAGTTGTGGATGAGTGTAGCTTGAAGTTCTAGGCGAGAGTTCAACTTAACAGTCCTTGCCGAAATACTGGTACATAAACAATAGTGAGAAACAAGCAAAATCTCTATATGGGAATTTGAGATCTGGTGCGGGATTGTTAGATTATTGGGCTTGGCCCATATGAATAATCCTAAGTAAATCTCAAAAGCCCATTAGCACTTGAGGGGGTACGTTATCTGTTAGTCCCATATTGCTAATGGATGAGGGTGTGGGGGTTTTCCTCCCAATAAATAGAAACCTCCCTCATGGAAGAAGTGCACCATAGACTCTATACGAGAATCCCCTAGGTTTGGGAGTCCCTAATAAAGTCTATATGAGTTAGGGTTTTGCTAATTGTTATTGCTGCGTTGCCATCGTAGTCTACTCCATCCCGAGCACCGGCGTGCACCGGCAAACGGGAGAGCAGGTCTCCGGAACCAGTCGTTTTCGAGATCCTGCACCGGGAGAGGGCGAATAAGGTTTTTGGGAAGCGTTGCGCTCGATTGCTCAAGACGTCTTCACCACGGCTCGTCCTCCGTCCAAGTCTAGTGCTGCGGCGTACCGTCGTCTGCAACATCGTCTGCTGCGCTCCGTCCGTAGAACCGTCGTCGTTCCAACTGCGCCGTTCGTCTTTCCTACGGCAATTCCTCAGTATGTACATTGTGTTTTAATCATGTTCTGATGTCATGATTATGTTGTTCGTACTGCCTAGTCTGCTAGAAAATTGCATGCTAAGATTGTTTATCGTCATGTTTAATCTAGTTCGGAAATTAAACTTACAATTACCTATATTTCCAACAGGATCTCGGTAGCAGTAGCACAAATAGCATCGCTTGAATCCCACACGCAAAAACTAGCGCATATTTATGTTCATTTTAAAAAAAACGTTTATATCTACCAAAGGTTTAGCAAGGTGGAGGAAGAGAAATTTCTGATTTCTTCCGTGATGAAAAGATTTCCAGCTGAGTTGTGAGATCACACCTGGATTCTTCTCAGATCACTAGATTTCAATTTGGGAGGTATGGACCTTGACCTGGTGAATTTGGTACCATTCAAATGGCAGGGGACATGCAGTTTTTAATTGATCCTAATAACTTCCTAAGTTTTTAATGGCTTTTATAAATAGAAATATAAGCTATTGTTTAATTGATCCTAATTGCTTTTCTCTATTAAGGAACCTAATAACTTACCAGGTTATTACTGGCTTTTATGAATCACAGTATTAGCTATCATAAATAGAAAAACTCTTTGCAAAACATGGTAAAGGGTTCCTATTGCTACTCTTATGCGTAAATAAAATATGCAAAGTATTGTCTTGAAAATAACGTGCTAATTGTCGTAAATAAGCTAATACATGCTAACATGAAAAAGACAACAAAATGGGAAAATATAACTATGATGGAAGTTAGTATTATGTTCACACCTTTTTAACTACTAAATTAGTATTTCCTCATCTTGCACTCGGTTGTTTTCTCCACAATTGCCGTCCTGTCAAGGTTCAAAAGTTGTGACAAAAAATCCCTGGTCACTATCTAAATATTCGAGTACCACAAATAACATATCTCAACCCCTAAAAACAAATAATGGCACTTGACTTACTGTGTGTGTTTACGGCATGATTATCTGCCAGCATGATCGATGAGCTTGGTCCGTTAGATGTCTTCAGTATGGAAATACAAGTTCCTGTCTCAATTTTTGGGCGAGTTGTGAGATCACACCTTTTCCTTTTCTTTTCTTTTTGCTCTTGATCCTTGATTTATATCAATTTCCGGGCGTGGACCTCGTCATTTTGGTACTTATTTGAATGGCATGATAGATTACGCTTACCAGATGCGGCGATCAGTTTTTAGTTGATGTACTTCTCTTTCATGAATCCTACAAACCAGAAAGTAAGTGAAAATGACCTATCAAAAGGTATCTAGTGTAGAAACTAAATAATTAATGCAAGACAAGGCAATTGCTGACCACATTTATGTGCAAAAAAGCTGTAAAATGCGCTAAATATTGCAAATGTTTTCAAATGCGCAGACATTGTCATTACTAAAGTACAAAGCCGGAGCTTTTGTGCCTGCCACAGGAACTTTGTCGAGACAAACTCTTAGAATCTGGATCCAAAGTACCAAATACCTTGTGCTTCGAAAAACACGAAGTACCCAATACCTAACTGATCAATGTTTTTTTGGATACTCACCGATCCATGTTAGGGTCCTGGAAAGCTCTTATGGGCTATTCTAACATGATGGAAAGGCAGACCTCGGCTCGAAGTTGCCCATGAAACACCAGCAGCGGTCATGTGAAAACAAACTAGAGATGGACTAGTGGAAACACGTACTGCACCGTCCAACCTTTCCAGCATTGTATTCTGCATCAATTTTGTCCGTCGGCCAAACCATTTTTGTCATTCATACTAGTAAAAGAAGAGATGGTCCCATGCCAGCAGAACACAGAATTGCAATACAAACAAACAAACTCACATTTATCACTGTAGCATGCACCACCATTGCAATACAAACAAACAAACTCACATTTATCACTGTAGCTTGCACCACCATCCTCCTCACCTAGCATTTCCAGTTGTTTGCTCCACTGGCATCCTTTCAAGATGGTGAGGAAGTGGAATCACAAGACACCAGCTACACATTAGGAGGTGCACAAATGGCATCGACTTACATCCTACACGCAAAACATGGAAGCCATTTATGAGCATTTTAAGTGATTTATTTGTCGATGCAAAACATGGAGTAATAATGCCTGTTTTCTCCCCTTTATTAGGTTTTTTTTTTGCGACAAAATGAGTACTGAGTGAGTTGTGAAATCACAATTTTTTTTTATCTGTATCACTGGGTTTCGACTCCGGACGTATGGACCCTTGTGGCTTTACCGTTTGAGCTGCACGATCGATGCTGCGGCATGTTGTTCGGTACGCTGTGTTTTACATATATGGGGGCTAAACCACTTTCCTTTCCCCTTGAACACAGCCAAACCAAACACACAGAAAACATCCCACAGTTCCCCGAGCAGGCGAGCGCAATGCGTCTCGCCGCCGCCGCCTCCATCCTCCTCCTCCTCCTCCTCATCCTCGGCGCGTCTCCGTCGTGCCATGGCGGCGCCCCAAGCCACAACATCACGGCCATCCTGGCGGCGCACCCGGACTTCACCGAGTTCAGCGCCGCCCTGTCCAGCACGGGCGCCGCGGCGGAGATCGACCGCCGGGGCACCATCACCGTCCTCGCCGTCGACAACGCCGTGATGGCGCGGCTCAAGGCGCAGAAGCTCGATCCCAAAGACCTGTCGCGCGTGGTCTACCTCCACGTCCTCCTCGACTACTTCGACTCCGTCAAGCTCCCCACCATCCAGGGCGGCTTCGCCCTCGCCACCAGCCTCTTCCAGGCCTCCGGCAGGGCGCAGTCCAGCGAAGGCATGGTGAACATCACCGTGCTCCCCGGCGGCCGCGTGGCGTTCGCACCGTCCGGACCCTCGAACAACGCGCTGCCCGCCGCGTTCTACCAGAAACCCATCCACGAAGCCCCCTACGACATCGCCGTGCTCCAGGTGAGCTCCGTGATCTGGTCTCCGGCGCCGCTCGCCGGAGCTCCGGCACCCGCGCCGCCGCCACCCGACGCGGCGGGTCCTGCGCCGGCCACGGCACCTGCAGGCCACCATGGATCTCCTCCACCTGTTAGTAGTGCACCGGCCTCGTTGCCTGCGCATGAACCTACTACACCGCCGGTCGTTGCGCCGGTGGCGACACCACCTACGCCCAGGCGTCACCCGGCACCGCCGTCAGAGGACACCACCCCTGCGGCTTCGCCGGACACCGACGACAGCCAGCCGCCTGCCGATCAGAAGAACAGTGGAGCAAGGAACGCGGCGTCTTGGACTGTTGGCACGGCGGTGCTGGCGCTCGTGCTGCTGATGTGAAGGGTTTGTGCTAGTTGCAGTGATTTCGATTTGGGATTTACCTGACCAATCGTCTCGCTTATACCAGTGTTAACGATGTTTATGGGCATGTGTCAGACAAAATAATATGATCCTGATTGTTCTGCCTGGTTAACTATATGGTTGTGCCAATTATATTTGGCTGGCAATGCCTTCTTTGTGGTTGGATTGGCATTTCCGTTTTGAATTTTCTTCTACTAGCTCTCTATGAAGTACGAACATCAACTCCAATGGTACATTTTTTTTTAAGAAAAACATAAAATAAAATGGAAAACAGATTAAAACCCCACCCGTCTAGGAATGCTGAAGCCACGGGGCTAACACATTTCAGGACTTCACTGGCGACCTACCTGAAAAAATTTATGCAGTATTAATTAGTGGTAGTGGCTATACTTTCCTGAATTTCTTTAGAAAGTTTCTAAAATCTCATAAGAAAACTTTCTAAATATTTCATATGACAACCTGGCACATCCGTTGGAATTATACTTTGCAATTCCAGAAAATGTCTACTAAAATAAGTTACTTTCTTTGATTATATATTAGGTACAATTATCTTATTAGGTACCAGGTTCTTCGATAGATCTTCCAAGCAGACGAAAAGTTTTCAAAACAAGGAGTGACATGTGACCAGCGCCGTGTCCAAAAGAGAGTTCGCCTCCCATGCAGCGACGCCACGCGCAGTCTCCTCCACGTGCACCATCTGTACACACCGTGCACGAGTGTGGGATGAGCAGCTAGTGAGGAATTCTCGTCAATGGTGCAGAGAAAATTCTGAAATTGAAGCTGGAGCACAATTTACTGAAGATACATGATGGCCTGGGCCGGAAAGGAGTGGAATTTATTCCGTGCGGTGTTAGATTTAGTCCCACATCGGTAATTGATGGTGGGGGAGCACAACATATAAAGTGGGGTAGTCCTTCTCCTATCAGGCTAGTCTTTTGGGTTGAGTTAGGCCCGAGGCCTTAGTTGTGTTAGGCTCCAGTGGACCTGAGGCCTGTGGGGCGCCGGCTCGTGTGTACAGCAGGTGGGGCCGGAATCCGCTGCGCCACTCTAACAAGTGGTATCAGAGCTAAATGTTGGGAAATCGGTAACATCACCAGGGTCACATGGTGACGGGGGAGCCCGTGAACGTCTCCGGAGGTCACATGGATGGTGGTGACTAGAGAGTTGGACTCGAGGCCTGGGATAACGTCTTCGGGAGATCACACAGATGGTTGTGATGGAAGAATTGGGCGCTAGCTCGTGTTTACAGCGGGCCATGCCGGAATCCGCTGCGCCACTCTAACAAGTGGTATCAGAGCTAAAGGTTGGGAAATCGGTAACATCTCCGGGGTCACATGGTGATGGGGGAGCTCGTGAACGTCTCTGGAGGGTCACACGGATGGTTGTGACTGGAGAGTTGAACTCGGGGCCTGGGATAACGTCTTTGGGAGATCACACAGATGGTTGTGATGGAAGAGTTGGACGCGATGTGTGACGGGGGATATTGTTAGATTTAGTCTCACATCGGTAATTGATAGTGGGGGAGTACAACATATAAGGTGGGGTAGTACTCCTCCTATCAGGCTAGTATTTTGGGTTGAGTTAGGCCTGAGGCCTTGGTTATGTTGGGCTCCAGTGAACCTGAGGCCTGTGGGGGCACCGACTCATGTGTACAGCGGGCCGGGCCGGAATCCGCTATGCCACTCTAACATGCGGTCCTACTATCGGCTGCTTAAGTGAGAACAATACCAAAGAGAGGCCTACAATGACGGTGAAGCGATGTAGACAGAAGAGAAACATTGGTGGGCAAAGCTGTGGAAACTTAAAAGTCCCACCAAAGGTTCGGATATTCTGGTGAAGAGCAATGAATGGTTTCCTCCCGATGAAAGGTAAATTGAGGAGGCAACATGTTTCACGAGAAGACCATTGCGAAGGAGGTGGGGAGAAGGATGAATCTTTGGTATCCTATTGCTTTCAAATGCTCTTTGGCATCTTAGTTTTGGCTGGCGGCTAAGGTGATCACAGATTGCAAGGTTTTGGTGTTACATGGACATGAGATCTGCTCGCTGGTGACTTCTATTCAGAAGGAAAGCAATACTAACTGTGTGCGGAATCTGGCCCTTGTAGTCGGGAAGGAATGCCTGACGACATGGGAAGGTAAAATGGAATGCAACAGCAATGGTTAAGCGTGCGACATCAATGGTGGAGGACCTCTTATGTTTCTAGTTGGCTGATGATGGAATTCTAGTAAGATAAAAGAGTAAGTGGCATCGTCCAGAGGATGGATGGTGCAAGGTGAATACAGATGCATCCTACCAGGCTGCGCCCTCGCTAAGCACATGGGGCGTCGTGGTTAGGGATGAGAATGGCAGGTTTTTTGGTAGCTTCAGTCAGTGTTTTATACCGGCATGATCTTGAGGGGGGCGGTGTACCATGAGAGAGAGGTAAGTCGTTGAGTATCAAGAACTCAAAGGTGACAAGAGACTTTTAGACAAGTTAGGGCCGCAACGTTTGTAATACCCTACGTCCTGTATGTTGTATCTTGTATTGAAATGTGTTTTTGGAGGGGGTCATTGCCTCCTCTTATATATCCGATGGGAAGAGTTACAAAGGAAATCGTATAGGAAAAAGATTCTTTACAATTATATCTCTCTATTTCTAATATAGTAGATCTTTCTTAAATTGTGCATCAATCAACAAATTATGTCTGGGCCGTCACGTCATGCACATGGGCTAGCCCCATAGGATGGCCTAGCCAGGTATTTTATCAATGAGGATATTATATTTTCAAGCCCTCAAGCACCTTATCGCCTGAAGGACAATCTAGTTGCGAGTTCTGAAGCTTGCACAAGTTGTTGTTAAGACAAGCCAAGTTCCTTTGAAGTCATCCGACTTGTTTCCATGGACACTCAACCATCCTGTACAAAGGTCATGAGTACCTAAAGAAAAATATTGTTGGGAATGATAATCGGGTTCGCCAGGATAATAGCGCTCGTCGTCTGAGATGACCTCTTCTTCGTGTTCGTCGCCGGCGCCGTCGAAGAGTTGGCGTTATGAGTCATGGCCTGGAAACTTTCTTTAGTGATGTCGGTGATGAGGTCAGTCGATGTTCTTTTGAGGGGGAGTTATTTTCCCTCCTGGAACGGGAGATCCTTCATCACGACATTGACAGAGCGTTAGTTGTGGCGTTCATTGAGTGCTGAAGCGAGGTTGATGTTAGGCCAATGGACGATGACTCCCGAAGGCATTGTTGTCATGACGAGGCCCTTACTGGTCCCTCTGATCATTGGCAGGGTCGTTTCTGCCTTAGATGAGATCATCCAATGAAGAAGCTTTTGGTGGTGTGTCAAAACCGAGTTCGAGAGGCTGTAAGGGAATTGGACTAGATCTGATCTTGAAGGTAAAGATTCCCTCATGTCCGCATGTCCTGTGGTGGTCTTGTGTTGCCACATATTGAGCCATAGGGTTGTTTTTGGCTTGACCTCCTATGGAGTAGTGGTCACGGTCCTACAACTCCATGGCTAACACTGACAGTAATATTGAGTTTGCTAGGAAGCCGGGCTGGGAGGGTTGGTGCTCTGCTTGAAAGAGGAATTGCTTGAAGCATCACGTATTGGAGTAGAACTCTGCTTGGGCCTCTAGGTACTCCTCCGAGTCGGATACAACCTTGAAAACGTGTCGAGGGTTGGAGATCCAGGATGATTGGTGCCGTGTGATCTGTGCAGATGAAGAAATTGTTGGTGCGACATTGTCATGAAGCTTGCGGTGTAGAACACCATCTTGATCAGCCATGCAGAGCCAGGCACCTATGTTGAGGTGCTGAAATGGGCCATCAAATTCAGTTGTGGATCCTTGATGAAAAATCCAACAGACGGAGCCAAATGTCAATGTTTTATTTTGCCAGGATCTCGTGGGGGTACCCAAAGAGCGAGGTTATGAGGTTAAGTATTCAAGAACCAAGAAATCGAAGGTGACAACAGACTTTTAGATAGGTTTGGGCCGCAATGTGCATAATACCATACGCCCTATACGCTGTATCTTCTATTGAGAGTATTTTTGGAGGGGTTCCCTGTCTCCTCTTATATATGTCAAGTGGTAGGGTTACAAAGGAAACCATATAGGAGAAGGATTCTTTTACAAGTATATCTCTAATTTCATAATACAATAGATCTTCCTAAAATTCTATGCCTATCAAAAGATTATGTCGGCTACATGGAACTGATAAATTGACATACCTAAAAGGTCTGAGTCTTGAAACTCATTTTTTCTATTTTTTAGAGGAAGCGTATACACAAGTGTAGTCATGGCCACGTCACATGCTAGATCTTGGGGTGCATTGGGGCATTGCACTTGGGTGGAGAGGTTGGGGTTGAAGTTGCAAAGTCTGATGGGAAAAGTTTCCATGGGAGGATCTAGGATCGCTTTCACGCCGTGCTTATTGGGTTATCCCTTGCACGTTTAAAACTCCAATCGATTAGTCCACATTTCTTAGTTACTTAAACTGCTTTTCCAAACATGCCAGTATGAGTAAAAAGTAAAACATGAGTTGTTGATGGAGGAGAATGAATTGTCCTACTTGTTGTTGGCGGTAGTTAATGATACACTTTTAGTGCTATTTAGGTGGACACTTTTGGACTAAATCTTATACTTACCCACTACTTGGCACTTAAAATAACCTTATTTTCCCATGTGTGTTGTGTTAGGAGGATATTGTGTTTCTGTAGGAAAACAACTCAATTTGGGGTATTTATGTCCAAAGCCCAAAACCATCTACGTGACCGAAGGAATCCAACATAGAGGAGGAAGCCCAACCAATGTAATAATGGACCAAGTAGGCTTTCATAGCGCATTGCATGGTCCTAGGTGTCCACATTTAATGAACCTCGGGCTTGGGAGACTTAAGCATGAAGGAATTGGAGATTTGGAAAGTTATCCACGAGATCAAGTCAACCTTAGAGATATTCACGCAGCCTAGGACATCATGATCTTTTGGTGTAGATTCGGAGACCTAAACGGTCTCAAAGGACAAAACATTGAATACCAAACTTGTAGAAATCATCGAGTGCTTCGATTTGGACCTATGGAACACATGATTTGGAATATGGAGTTAGTAGATATGGCCTGAAATACAAGCTGTGTAGAAGAGTCCAAAACCAGACAGATTATCTTGCGATGTGGTTTTGGGGATTTTCATGCTACTCAATTTAGACTCTAGGTTTTCCTTATTTCGAGTCTAGACGTGGGAGATATGACGTTAGGAAGGAAGGGCTGTGAAACCGGAAAATTTGGCGAAGCAGATCTTATGGAACTCAAGTTTGCTTGACTCCTAAGTAAGGATCTCATGGAGGGCGAGGAAGATCATGCCCCAAATATTGCTAAGGGTACAAAAGCAACCCCTTGGGCGCCCCCAAGAAAGAAGCAGAGAAGAGGGGGAGAGCCTCCAAGATTCATCCTCCATTCAAGCCACCACAAGATGAGGAATAGAGATTAGATGAGATCACCGCAATGATCAACGCCGGTCGAGGATGAGGAGATCAAGGAAGTCTCCCCTCTCACTGTTGTCTTCGGCGAGGACGTTCTTCGGAGTCTACATCACCCTTCATGCTCCAACCTTTGTAAGATGATGGGGCAATGCTTCCACTGGTCCCTAGGCTTAGATGGATCCTCAATATGTAATCTCTACATGTATTTTACGCCTATCAATGCTTCATGGTCTATGCCACCGCAATGCATTATTTATATATGTGAACATTTTGTTCTTGATCAACATATGGTAATCGTGATGCTTAACTCCATGGATGCTTTAATATAGATGTGTTAGCAAGATATAGATTACCCTTGTGTAGTGACATTATGCAAGTGGGAAAATGCCGAGCGATCACATAACCGCGATGATGCTAGTGAAGGCAACACCTATTCATGTCGTAGATGCATATTCATGTGTACCTAGATCCTAGGGAGGGACATTTATCTATCTTTGTTCTCTCTTGTATCAACCTTTGCTCTCTTGTGTTAACCTTTGCTTAATCTTAGATCAATCTAGATTAGTTTGTCTCTCTACACAACTCATAAACCCTTTTGTTAGCAAGATTACTATAAAGTAAGAGCCAACATCCCACTTGTTCCGTGGATTGATAAACTTTGAGGGAATATTCTAAGGGAAAAGCTACATACGATCCGTGAACTTGCGGTTCACAAATTGACGCGTCTAAGGGGCCTCAACACTTGTATATGTTGTAGCTGAGGAGAGCTAAAAAATGCATGTTTTAGTCTCTTTGAAATTACTAAGATGGAGATAATGAACATGTTAACACCGGCTAGAGCATGTTAACACCGGCTAAAACCTTTAAATGAAGGACATACTCTTAGATGTTTTTTTGGGAAAAAAAACCCATAACCAAAGAAGCCTTGCTTGTCCAGTTATTGGCTAAGTATATACTGATTGGATAATTCTTGCGAGTATTGGTATACTTAGCCTTCCTTGTGCCTAAAGTGGTTCAGCTGATGCCTCTGAATTCACCGCTTCCATTGCTTGGCCGACCTCGCCGCTGGATGGATGGTCCATGGAGTTCGTGTCTCACTATAAGTAGAAGTCCCTAGTGTAGCAGCTGAGTTGTTTTTGTTGGTCACTGACTTGTTTCCTTAGGACGGTAGATTGTTTAGTAGTCAGCCCATGTGCTCTTTTGATCGGCTAGAAGTCTATGTTGCCAACTGACCTCTTTGCCCAGACAATGTGAGTTGTGTTGGGTCAGGAAATGGCATGTAACGACTTTGAAACATGTGATATTGTATCGTCTATGTTGTTGTAATTCAAATTCTTCCGTTGTAGTGAATATTTGTGTTATAATAACTAATAGATTTGTCTCATTGTCTTGTGTAAATTTCATCTAAGTGTACCTTGTGATGTAAAAAGTGTGATGAGATGTCTATATCTGAGCTTGTCTTTGTGTTTGTCTATGTTGTGCATCAATCCTCATGGTGGTTAAACCAGTACGTTATACCTGATGGACAATTGAATATTTTGGTTGAAGCATGGAAAGTAGCCAACTGAATCTCATTTACTATGGCTAATCATGGTTGAGCTTGAATAGCGGTTCTGCCACACTTTTGTATGTGTAATAAGGATGGTATGGTTTTCTTTGTTGAGATGATGAATATTTTCTCGACTAACTCCATTCATATGCCTTGTTACAACTTAGTTTTATATCTATTTTAGTTTGTTAGCTTTTTTAATCATACCTTAAGTCTGAAACTCGTGTATAGAAGAAAGAATGAACCAAGTCTAAGCTGTTGTTAGGGCCATCTACAAAAATTTGAGGCCAGGTGCGAAATAAAAATCAGGGCCCTTCAAATTTTTCAGCACCCCATGTCCTTCTTCTCAATGATCTCAATATACAATTCACTCGCAACCAGAGAAACTGTTAAGTTAGGATGTCTTTTACCTAGGTTTTGTAGCATGCAACTATGATTCTGCACTATGGAAGCAATCCAATGGATCTCATTCTTTTGCTTGTATGCATGAACATAGAAGGTTCACCCGGTTGCCCTGCACTTTGACATTGTACTTTTATGGGCTTGAAATCTTGACAAATACATCCTTAGTGATATCATCACCCATCGTGACACCGTGTCCTTTAATTTTTGCTTATTTGGAAATAATTGATCCTGCTGAATCATGATGCAACCATATCGGTAATGAGACCTATGCGGTCCGTAGCTTCCATACTTGATACATCTATCCTATTCCATTCTTCAGGAACTAGAGGTTGCATGCCCATATTCCATCTTCAACATTGTTGTCCTCCTCCATATTCAAGTTTTCCTCTTCTTAAATGTCATTGTGGTCAATGGCTTTTGGATCTTCAATAATACCTTGGACTGTTAAATATAATCAGCAACACAATCAACGTCAATTTCCTCCCTCCGAGTGTCACCTTCCTCTGTGATATGCAATTGCTGCAATGACCGATTCTCAATTTGGTGCAATGGCACATCACCACTGCAACCTCCCATATTCAAAACCCTAAACATTTATAAAGTTCACTACATCCTATAGTATCAACCAAAATCCTTATTCAACCTAAAAATCTATCGCTTAATAATAATTTGTACATCTAAAACATATATAAATTGATTAATAGAAAAATAAAAAAATCCTTGTGGCCGGTCGGCACCGTGCCACCCACGACCGACACTCCGTGTCTACCGTGATGGCGGCACAAGGTGAGCCACACTAGGCCCCACCGCTTGCTACAACCGCCTTTACCTGGGCTGCCCTGTGGCCACTTGTAGCCGCCTTTGCTCGCCATAGCCTCCAATCATCGATGGAGAGAGAGAGAGACAGAGAACAAGGGTTAGTCACGTGACTTATGATTCGTCAACCCAGTACACGAAAGCACAATTTTTTCTGCTCAGCCGACAAAATACCGTGGGCCCTTCGAATCTTCATATGGTGGCAGAGTTTTCGTCTAATGGGTAAACGACAACTGCTGATCAGATGAAATTGCCTTATTTTGTCGTCTGCTTGGTAGACAATCGAGGACTATTTTTGGAATTTGTCATATTCAAACATGTTATTCTACAATTTTGTTAAAAATATAATTTGGCCGACCTCGCCTTGCGGGCTGCGTTCCACTATAAATCCATCCACGAAGCACAATATGACATGTCTACAAGTCCGTCCTACTGGTGAGTGCCGTGATCAGGTCTCTGGCATCACTGTCAGGGGCTCGGGTGCTTGCATCACCGCCTGATGGGTTGCCAAGATTTGATAGATCGCCTACCCAAGAACGGAAGTGGGGAGTGCTGGCCTTGCCATGACGACCGTACATATGCTTTTCTTCAGATATCATGATTGTACATTAATTTGTACCTGAAGGGCAGACATTTCCCTTAGTTTGAAATCATAGTATGTTAACTACAACTATATCCCTTGCAACAGGTATCTTAAGCAAATCAAACTAGGGTGAGTTATTTGTAATTTTAGTTAAATATTTATGTTAGTAGTAATTTATTTCCATTTTAATCAATTTTTATATATATATATATATATATATTTTAAAAATCCATCAACACAATTGGTCACATTATTATCACATAACAAAATGACACATGTCTTCTTTATTTCACCTTCAAATGACATTTGGCTCCGATCATCCGCATGAATGACAAGTGGCTTTTTTTCTTCCAGCTTCAAATGACACTTGTTCTTTTTCATCCACGCATGAGTGACAAGTGGCATCCATGCACAAAGTTGGTGACACATGTAGCCTCTATTTCTAATGGAGGTGGCTATAAATAAAGTCTCATTGGCTAGAAGAAACGTGTCAGATGAAGATGGAGGAAGTTCAAAGAATCCATCATGACATCGACGAAGGTAAGTATGAAGATTAATTCCGACATGCATTTTTTTCTTGTATTCATTTAGATAGGGTATAGCGGTGGGCGGTTCCGGATAGAAAGGGCGGGAAAATCACTTACAACAAAATACTAAGTTGGATACGAGGAAAATAGACGGTTTTGCTGCATAGACTCGGTTGGAAAAAATCACTAGCGACAAAATAATAACTTATATTTGAGAGAAATAGCGTATTGAGTTGTAATTTCGTGGGAGCATATAGGGCGTTGTTTCTTTTTTTGCTCGGACCACATATATTAGCACGATTGGACCCACCAGAATTTTGTCAGGCTTGATATGTTAGCCTCATCTGTTGTTTGGCTGAGAAGAAGGATGGGATGTACCGATGTAGATGTAGAGTCTAGCAATCTACTTTGCAAGATTTTTGATGAGACGCAAGTTTTAGGAGTATGCTGAGTAGGGTGGGGATGGGAAACAGTCGCATGACACGAGAGGAATCAAGGATTAACACACGAACACGAGTTTTTTTTTTTTTTGGAGATGACGTCTCCAGAAATTTGACTTCCGGCTGCAGTTTAGAATGCATTTATTGGAGTTTTCTCTTATGTGATACCAGTTCTATTGATTCTGTATTCTTTCGTTTTATACTAGAGATATTTATTTTGTTATAGAAAAAATCTGCAGGCAAGGCGGAAGCACAGGAGCCGCGTACCATCCCCAAAGCTATCCTGCTGCGCGTAATGCGTGAAGCCATGCCTGGGAATTCCAAGATCGCAGCCGATGCTGCAGAGGCCATGGACAAGTGCGTCGCGGAGTTCACTGCGGTCGTCACCCGGGCGGCTAGAGAGGAGTGCAGGCGAGACCACCGCGTCATCGTCACCGGCGACGACCTGATCGTCGCCTTGGGCAACCTCGGGTTCCACGACTACGTGGGGCCCCTGAACGGGTACCTCCTCGGCTACCGCGAGTCCGTGGGCACCATGCCACGTGGTTGGCACACACTGAGGCCACCTCCAGAAACTGGGACTCCTGCACCACCAGTGACAGTGGAGGCGGAGACACAGCCGCCACCGTCGCCTATTATTCTCACCTTGCAGCTAGGCCCACCTTCAGTGGGTGACCCAACTGAGATTGGGCTTCACACCGACGTGTACTCGGTCTGGCATAGAGAGGCCCCACCGAGCACATCGCAGATGCCACCTGCGGCTGTTGAGGACGATGAGTGAAGTACGTCAGGGCAAAATTGAGTCTTTGGTACACCATATGGTGATGGCAATAAGTCTTTGTTTAGTTTGAGTTATGTTTGTGTCAAAGGTTTACCATGTCTTCCTTGTGGAGCATTAATCCTAGGTTTAGAGTATGCATGTTCCGCCATGATGCACGGACCGTGGGATGGCGCGGCCAGCTGGCATCGTGGTGAAAGAGTCTGGGCAACAGCCCTTGTATCCGCATGTTTCAATTTGTTTTGGAGGTATCTACAAACAGAAAATGCCGCTAAGTTGTTGGTAGAGCGGCACAAAACTCTCTCGTGACTTTGCTAATTCAATGTCTGTCATGACTATATATTTGTCAATAAGATTGCTATTAATCAACCTTATAATATTACATCGCAGAGAAAGCCACTGATATGCAAAACCTTAGTACTGATAATGGGGATTTACACATACATATATATAGAGGAACTCGCCACAAGCAGAGAATAAAGCAGTCTATGCACATAAATTCCAGGGCTCTACAAAACTTTGTGCTTTGTTCCTATGAATGAAAGCAGGAGAAATATATTTCTAAAAAGCAAGGGAACTACACGGCTAGCCTACATTCTGTCAAAACTCGGTCACTGATGGCCATTTCATTTCAGTGTGCAGTCACGGTGGACATCAGTAACAGAGACAAATAATTAAATATTAGAGTCATAATATGCTAAATTGCGCCTAGGAATAAGTCAAAACAAAGTTAGCATTTTTACCAAGTTTAGAGGGGCACTGAAAGTATAGAGTAATAACGGAACACCTGTAGAAAATTGTGGCGACATGTTACTTAGTGGATACAAAACAGATTTAACGAAAATAAAATATTTAAGGAAAAAATGCTAAAAGCACTAAAATACAAAAGTAAGAAAAAAGGTGGGTTAACACATGATATTAGTTGAATGTAAGAACACCTGGCAAGGCTAATGGCGAGGCAACTAAAATCTAAACCAACAAAATGGTAGAACATACATAAAGCTAAAACTAGGAAACGGATGAATCAAAATGTTAAATACAATGTGCTTGCTTCGGCTGCACTGAAGTGTAGATGAGAACATGGTGCCAGCTGCCTGTCCATTTGCGTGCAAGGTGTTCCAGCAGTGAGGATGCTGCCGGTTGTTTTGTGTAGTCTATAGCAGCTGCACAATCAGGAACTGATCAAGGCGTAGCCATGTAGGGTGGATTGTGCGGTTGTGCCGTTTCTACGCAGCATGGTGATTAAAATGAGTCCTCCAGGCTGTTTCATGGCCCGTGGCCTACTGGCCCGGTGTTCATTTAAGAGCAAGTGAAACAGGCCGGAGAGAACGACCGGATCCCAGGGCTACAGGTACAACCTAACCGTCCGCACAGAGGGGTACATGGTGAAACGGTCGTCGAGCTAAAAAAAAAAAAAGACACCCCCGCTTCTCGCTCCATCCGTTCTCTGCTGTCGCGAAAAAAATAAGAGAAAATCCGCCCTGCTCATGGACATAGTCCTCCAGATTCGTCAAAGATAGAAAATTCTAGCCATGGGGTTATGTTTAGTAATTTTTTTATGTGGTTGTCAGGGTCGACACACCCCGATGAGTGACTGCAGCGCTTTGCCCCTGCCCTCCGCTGATCCTCTCCTCTTGACTATCCTCCCCACACACCACAGCCGGTGTCACCTCCGGCATCGCCGAGGCCCACCTTCATCCTACCCTTCCCTGATCCCTCCTCCTCCCCCTCTGTTCAAAGCCGGTGAGATCACGCCGTCTTTTTATCATCTTCTTTGTCTCCGGCGAGAACCCCACTCCATCTGGCCCTCCTGCTTTGTCTCCACCAACTTCAGTCTTAGATCTGCCATCACCGACCGCCGCAATTGGCTGTGGATGTTACCGTGATGCCTTTGCGCCGCAAGATTGGCTATTGGTTGTCCTCCACCGCATGGCTGATGAATGATGACACCATCACTGCCCTCCTCACCGCCCACCACCTCCCTTGCTTGTGGTAGTGGGTCAGGTAATTAGGCCAAGCCCAATTACAAATATACCCTTTACAATTTTAATCTAAGTCTTTTGGTTATCCAAATAAATCAACGATAATGATAATTTTAAAAAAACGAACCTAGAAGTACTGGTAATACTTCACAACCATAGTAACAAGGAATTAACTGCCATGGTGGTTACTTATGGTGTTCTCCCCTTCCTCACTTGATTGTAAATGGCATATGGGGGCATGGAGGTTGGTCGGGTTAGGGTGGCGGTGGGCGGTGGGGGTTTGGCAGGCTGCAGGAGCCCGGGCGGCGATGGGCAGTGGGGGTGGAGAGAGGGGAGGTTGAGGATGACTTATGCCAGAGCTAAATTTAAGTCAACTGATGAATAAATAGCTCTAACTATAAAATAAAAAAGAATAAATAAATAAATTATACCGCAGACGAGGAAATAAGGAATCATCGTTCATTACATTTGAATTAACAAATTCCTTTTTTCTCTCTAACATAATTAATCTTTATAATTCTTATTTTTTTTTGTAGGAACCATGAAACTCATTAGTGGCCTAAGGATCACCCTTCTAGAGATCGCTTCTAAGTCTAGTTATCAGTGCCCAGTGTTAACAGTTGTTGATAATGAAGGAAAAAGAAACAGATACACATGTTTAGTGGATCTATGCCTACTTGACACAAGTAAGGAGTGTGATGTTATTGCGCTAACATTATCAGGTTCTCAATTTTTAGACACATGTGAAGCTACAAGAAGTGTTATACTCATGACCTCAAGTTGTAGTAAGACATAGAAAAGGCTATCAGAGTAGAGCTTTCATCTTTAGCAGAAGGTGCAGCCGCGACTGAACACAACACAACTTGCAATAGTTGACATTCATAGGTTGGTGGACAAGTACGATAGATCCATTGTGATAATGGTAGAGAGATATGTAATTTGCTGTGTACTATGTATGTTTAATTATTTGACGCATCCTCTTAAACCTTTGAACAACTTTTATGATGGTGCATGGTGTATCTCTAAATCCTGAGTTATGGTCATTTTATTAAAAAAATTGAAATATTGATCAAATTAATTCGTTGCATGATTCTTTAATATTTTTTCCATGTATTTACCTTTTTTTTTTGTCATGGTGCCCTTTTTTTATAACCGTACCGGTGGCATGGGCACCCTACTAGTTAGTTTGAGTATTCATTGAAATTGGAGGGAGTGTGTATAGTCTGTCTTATTGTAGTAAGAATTTGTTTAGTTGGTAGAGATTGGAAGAGATTTCTTATAGCAAAACTTTATTATAGCAAAAGTTTGTGAGGGGAATCATATTTTTCAATGGAACAAAAAGACTAGAGGAATAGTAAACATCTAGTAACTAAACAGCTCCTAAAGCTATGATTTTCATGCTTTTGGCTCATGGATGCTGATGTCTGAAGGCTTTGTTATTATATGAATCAGTGGATGAGAAAAAACTCCAGGCTGTGCGATGTAATTGTTCTTTTTGGACGATGCACTGGATCAAAACAAATGAGCTTAGCTACAGAGTCATTTCAGAGCATTTGGTTGCTGGATAAAAGAAGGGAAACTATGCACATTGTTTTCTATGGGAGCTGATTCAGAGACTCAAGAAAGGAAACAAATACCTGATTGTCTATAGGGATGTCTTGGGAGTATTGAGTTGTGTTTTATTCAGAATTATGTGCATTATAATGCTCATTTCAAGGTGCAAATTATTTCTCATATTACCTTATTTATTTAAGCAAATAATTAAGCCATTTAATGCTTGAATAGAGACAAAAGATTCGGATTGCATATGCCCTTCCCCACTTCACCAAACGAAATATTGGTATTAATTGGTTGATCAACTCACGGCAGTATAAATAGGCACATATACCCTTCCTTCCCTTATTCCTCACCCAACAACACAAAAAACCAATCTCACGAGTTCAATACCAGCGCCCTTCCTTTTTTTCCTCTTCACCCAACAAAGCAAATCAAACTCGTTCATCGTCATTTCAATCATGGAGGGCAAGGTTGCAGCAACATCTGCCCTGGTTCTGCTCCTCCTAATCTTGGGTGAGTGATTGATGAGTTTTCGAAACTCAAAAGCGTCAAACAGAACGATTCGTCTCATCGCTCGGTATCTCTTGATGTTGGGACTTGGAACGTACTTGTATCACCAGGGGGATTTAGCTTCATAATCATCTCACTAAATATTTTTTCATTTATTTGAGCAGGAGGTGTAGAGGGCAAGGAATGTGTATCCGAGAAGATCTTCTTCGAGTGCCATGAGAATATGCCCTGTGCCCGGATATGCATTAATATGCATTAGACAGGTGGCCACTGCAGCAACACCAACGTTTCTGAGATTGGAGAGTGTGTGTGCACTAAGGGCTGTGAAGATGAAGGTAAAGCCACGCTACCGGCTACTGGGGATGCGGCGGCGACTACATTGACGGCGAGGAGTGCTAGAGTCACCCGCTAGGATTATAGTAAGACTCACTAGTGTCGTTCTTAGCCTTTTGGAATTGTGCGCCTTTGCGTGACTATCTTGTGCATGGCTGCATGCCAACTCAATCATGAGTTGGTGGTAATCACGTCCTAATGTGCATCTCGACCTCTACATCACACATACCCAAGATTGGTTGCAAAAGGATGACTTAAACTTTTAGAGACTCACCAAGCGATTGCTCGCCTCTGCCGACAACAACCTATTATTTTTTCTCCGCCATGTCCATTCAATAGATCACTTCCAAAGCAATCTCTATTTGAATTTCAGGTGTGATGAGGTTAACGGACTCATCACCTGCATCCAACTCATGGGCAACCGAGATTGATGACGAAGAGGCGGTGGCGGCAGTGACGTTAGTACTCGGCAGCAGCAACCGGGCCACGTCGTCCTTGTGGCGACCAGTCGATTAGGAGCCCAGCTCCTCGTCTGGCCGGGGTGCCTCCACCACCAAGGTAGGGGATGACGATGACTGGGGGCCGGGTGAGGTGCCCACCTCACGGCGTTCCGGAAGGCAAGCTCCTCCCTTCAACCTTGTCCTATAAGTGGGACGACGCGGTGGTGGCAGCAGCCATCCACATCGAGGACGTCGCGGCGGCATTTGAAACCAGTTTGATGGAATCAAACGCGCCTTCTAGAGGAGAGGTGATCACCTGCATCAGAGGAGGGTGGCGGTTGTCAGTTGCTGCAAAAGCGAGCGAGCTAGGTGGATCTGTCGACCAATAGAGAGGGGGAGGTGTGGGGCTCGAGCTGCAAAACTTGGGGAATGGATAGGGAGGAGGATGGGGAAGGTGTGGTGAGGGAGAGAACATTGGGACCCAACAATCCATGGTGGCGGCCAACATTCTCCCCCTCCGCGAGAACGTGAAATTAATTGACAAATACATTAATTATAACCCACAATGCAATAGATTTAGCAGTCCATTTTTCTTACCGAGACTCATTCTGTAGGTGTGTGCTTTAGATTTGTACTAGAAACTCCAAAAGAATAGCTATTCCATAAGCTAAATATACGCTTTTACATATTCTGTATAACATGAAAAGTATCTTAAAAACCTGTGGAATCCAGCAATGTTTGTGTATCTTGATATCCACAATTCAAAGGAGTTCACGCCAACCTATCGAATCTATTTTGCTGAGAACGACAGCAGGCAATGCCCGCCGGAGGACGTCGCATCCACGCTTGCGATCGTGTCGACGCCACCGCTGGTGATTGCGTTGACGTCGGTCGGTCGCGATCGCTTCGTTTCCTCTGTATGTTGTGTGATCTGTTGGATGTCGGCCGCTTTCCTCTGTCTCCACAAGAGCATCTTGTCTTACGTGAGTACATGACCCGACGTTTGTTGCTAATGATTAATTTTGTGCACATGGGCTAATCAAATTGTTGTGAAATCAGTTTGGGAGTATGGCGTTGGACGATTAATTCAATCAGTTTGTAATGAACGAAGTGATTGATTCCTCTCCGGATGATGATGATGATGATGATACATTTTTATGTGCCATGGGCATGATAATTGAGGATTCAGTTAATCATCTAGGTTGAATTGGCTCCATTGATGAACATGGGACAGTGGATCATGAAAGACTATTATACTATGGTCTCCTTTACAAATACTATTTCTCAGAGAACCCTATGTTCAAAGCAAAGCATTTTAGATGGAGGTTCACATGTTTTATATAATTTATATATAATTATCATGCTACACCTAGTATATTATTGCAAAATTTGTTATTGCATCCTAACATAGGTTTCGGATGAGGAGACCTGTATTTCTTCGCATAATGAAGGCCGTCGAGGAACATGATGACTATTTCGTGCAGAAGAGGAATGCGGCTGGTGTGCTAGGACTATCTTGTCCGCAGAAGGTCGTTGAGGCTTTTCATATGTCAGCTTATGGATTACCTACTAATGCTCTTGGAAGAGTATATTCGTATTGGTGAGAGTACCACTCTAGAAGGTTTAAGGAAGTTTGTAGTAGTAGTTGTTGAGGTTTTTGGACCGGAGTACATGTGAATGCCTAATGAACTGGATACTGGTAGGTTACTTGCAGGTGGAGAGAGCAGAGGATTTTCTTATATGCTTGGATCCATACATTGTATGCACTAGAGCTGGAAAAATTATCCTACTACACGACACGAGATGTATAGGGGACATGAAAATAAGCCTACATACTCGAAGCAGTTGCATCTAAAGATCTATGGATATTTCATGCATTCTTTGGCATGCCTGGTTCACACAATGACATAAATGTGCTTCAAAAATCTCCTCTATTTGTAAAGCTTGCTAAGGGGCAAGGTCCATAAGTTAAATACAACATCCATGCCCATGATTATTCAATGGGTTACTATCTAGCAGATGGCATATGTACCTCATGGGTAACTTTTGTTAAGACCATTCCACAACCACAAGGTAATATAAAAATATTTTACAAAGGCACAAGAAGCGTGTCAAAGGATGTTGAAAGGGCATTTGGAGTTCTGCGATCTCGCTTTGTTATTATTCATGGGCCAGCTCGTTTGACGGATGAAGAAATGTTCCATAATATTATGATGAATTGCATCATAAATCATAACATGATTATTGAAGATGAGCGGGATGACCATGATTACAACTTTGATGATATGGGACAATAAATATGCAATTACGAAGACATGGGAGAAAGGGTGACAATTTCACATAATGCATCTCCTGAGGTTGATGGTTTCGTGCAAAATTACTTGAAGATCAAGAACAAAGAAACCCACACTTAGCTTCAGGCAAACATGATCGAACATTTGTGGCGAATCCATGGAGATCTATACAATATTGATTAATGCTGCTTAATTATGTGTCTCCGTTTAGTAATTAGTTGATAAGACCCTTTCAATAAATGTAATCTAGAAGCAGTTTGCATGAGCTTTCCTGTTTCAAATGTTCCTAACTGTTTCATGACCGACAACAGAGCGAGCTTCCTTCAAGCACATTTATTTATTCAGTTTTATTTGCTTAAGAAATTAGATATGCGGATCACTTTCTTATAAAGCCAATACACAACTCGTTGTAACTGTTATTTTTTTCCAGTATAATGTACGAGTCCCTTTTTCTTTGGGGTACTTGGGCACCAACCCGGGAGCATACAATTGTTTCAAAATGTTCTTCTAGGCTCAGTTTTGAAGTTGAAAAGGAACAACAGCAGCATGTTGTTCTGAAGTAAAAATATATGTATCAAGATTTGACGATGTGCTTTCTTGAAACTGATCTGACTACATGCAGTAAGAATATATGCAGCTAGACCTGAACCAAACTGAACACACAAACTGATCTGAACCATGGTAATATGTGACATAACTAAGACAGCAAGACCCTATTACATATATGAAAAATACATCACAAACTGAACTGTATTTAGCATCCAACACAAACTGAACTGTTTCATATCTGAAAGAATAACATCCTGTTTCATGACCGACATAGCAAGACCACTAAAAGGACTGTTTCATGACCGACACAACAAGACGAGTGAAAGGATTGTTTCATGACCGGCACAGGAAGACAATGAAAAAGACTTGTCTAATGGTCGACACAGCTAGACAAAACTAGAGATTGCAACGTCTTGCAAGTATTTCATTATGTAGCTCTTCATAATATTGTTGTTGTTTGTAATTCATTGTAGTAAAATCCAAACCAAGAATTCTCTCCTCTTCTTCCTTCTCAGCTTGCTGCTTCTGGGACTCTAACATTTCCCTCTCCAATTGGTTCCTTTCTTGAAAGCTCCCTTGAGTCACATAGAGGGGGGTGAATAGGAGAAACCTGAAAAATCACAAAACAAATTGCATCGGAAATTTCCAAGAACAGCTCATCAGCTGGTGTCACTTTCAGCTCAGCTGGTCCTGGAAACCTTATCCAAAACGTTGACACAAATTAAATTTGACCAACGAAAATTGAATCTATGAGATGCTACAACTTAGCAATGATGTATACAAATAGATCCGTGGAGTACTTTCACCAAATGAGCAGGCAAAGGATACAAAAGCCAACTATATACGGCAGAGCCTTCAGCTTCAGTTTAACCATTGTTCATCTTACTGGTCCTCGAGCCCACTGCGACTTACTAGCCATCTCACCAGGAGCTGGCTTATGTTATGATTCTTTAACTGTTCACTGATCTTTGATGTATACACGCAGAAATATGTGACTCTACGTTAAGGCATTAGTAATATACATTCTCTACTGTTTTTGTAATATACACTTTTTTTTACTTTTTTATCGTATTTTACATCTATTTGGAATCCTGAATCTCTTATACATCCGTTCATGAATTTATTCCTTTGTGTTGATGAGTTGGGAACAATTACATATAACCATATTGTAAAAAAACATATTGCAAAGCAAGAACTACATTGATATAATGTCTTTCTTAGCAGATGGCATCTTGAAGTGAGATGGGAGCAATCGATTCAGGGGCTTAATGAACACTGCTAGCACAGATAATGTTAGTCAACTACTCTCTACATATATTTTTTCGTCGATGGCATCAATATAGCAATGTAGGTTTATCCACAGCATCCAACGGGCAAACATGCAAATATCTGCTGAAAAGAAGATTGAAATAATGAAAAGGTGGTAGCATAAGGTTGAAGTATTCCATAAAATGTTTTTTCTAAATATTAGAGCCCTACCAGGTTGTTAATATGATGTAAAATACGTGGCTTCATATGTTCCTCTTATTTAGATTTTCATTAGTCAAGGAAGCAAAAATACTTTAATGAGGATTGTGGGGGTAAACTAATCACCTTTTAAATTTTCATTATCCTATTTTAATTTTCATTACAGAGTAGAATTCAGACAAAAACCCTTGCATTGAACTTGCAAGAAGCATATTTTGTCCATTCATTCATTCACTAGATTTTCCAAAGTTTCACAATACGATAACTGACAGGTCTGTCCACCTGCAGAGCAATATCTATGTGATGGGTTTGAAGACTTTGAAACCAGGTGTTGGTGGTGATGTTTCTGAGTTTCAAAAAGAATAAGCTAGGCCAGCTGGATCAGTTTACGTTTTTTTTAACTTCCTAGATAGGACCAATATTGGAAGTGAAGCTCTTGTACTTGACGCTAAAATGTAAGGTATGCTTCAAAAAAATGTTTTCTCTGCAATATTAATGTACTTTGATTTGTTGCATTTCTTTTGAAATTTGTAGGGCTATGAGACATGCTTAGTTGTTGTTGATCACGCATTTCTTTTGAAGTGAAGTGAGAAGATACATGTATAGGGGGAGATGGTTTCTGATTTTCATCAACCCTCTGTAACTTTTATCGATGGTTTCTGATTTTCATCAACCCTCTGTAACTTTTATCGATGGTTTCTGATTTACCTGTATCCAGTTCAAGCTCTACATTACTACCGGAGGAGCTGGAGACGGCATTGGCATGGTAGAGAAAAAAGGGGCATGTATTTGACCGTGCAGTCTTATGTTTTTTAAGACCAGATATAAACACAGGGAACATGTTACCATTGTCTGCCTCAAGACTTTTTCTTGTGTGTGGATTAACATCCTAAGTGTTAGATTTGTGTAAAAGATGGCAAGTGCATTAGATTTGTTTTGTAATTAAAAACTATACATAGTGGCTGCACAATTCATGGGAATGTAATCTAATGGTTTTCAGTCTATAGATATGATACTCTTGCAACAAAAAAGAATGAGACATATTGTTTCAAGTCTCATAAAAAATGGATTGATATCATCTAGCACTACCTTGTCAAACCAAATTGAGTATAATGCAGGATACTTGTAAAAAGAATGGTCATGCAATTACTATGATATAAAATCTTATTGATGCACTATCATTTATAATTTTCGGCCCAACTCGAGATTTGGGGGGGGGGACTCTATGGCACGAATGCTTTGAAGATACTCAAGGCTCTGTTCAGATTCCCTAACAAAACACTATTCATTCTAATTTTTCACTATTCATCAACTTTTCACTATTTACCTTCCTTACAAAACACGCTTCCCATCAAGTGCTACAGTGTTCTTCTTCAGCTATAGTGTTTTTACGAAAATCTGAACACAACCTAAGTTAAAATGGAACAAGAGACCTCACCAAGTTAATATGAATGCGTTTAGTTGGCGTGTAGCTGAGGTCAATCCGTGAGTCTTTGTTTGTTGTCTTACAGCCTTAAGCAGCATTTGCGCTGACGCCTACTCAGTTGCCAATTTGTGAGTCCATTTTTGACGGTTTCCTTTTTTTATTTTCAACAAAGAAGCACTGTTAAGGACACAGTGTGACCTTTTTAATCTGGGGAATCGATTTGACTGAAATTATATCACAATTGCGCGATCTCTTGGCCGCTGAGCCACCTTGCCCTTCGCAAGCATCATCGGCCTGGAAACAAATTGAGAAGAGCGCCGACGAATAGAACACGCACTGGTCTAATATTCGAGGCAGCAGAGCACAGCCCTCGAATCAGATCCCCGGTTCCCCCACAAGCACAGCACACGAGGAAAATGTCAAGCCAGATAGGCTTTCAGGGTTTCATCAAACAGATTTGCTAAACATAAGCTGACTGATTTTCTATGTTGGTGTAAGTCGACGTCGTGACTCGTTGGATCATCAACCAACGCACGGATTTGTTTGATGTGATGTATTGTATTCGGGCCCGCTGTTTGTTCGACATCACCCGGTTTGGTTGCTATCGGGTCCGTCTTTTCGCATTCAAAGCCCGTTTCGCGAGTCATTGTCTTTCACCTGTTTTCGTTTCTAAACCCGTTTTCTTGTTAATGTTGTGACTCCAGAATTCCCGTGACTCCTCATCTCCTCGTTCTTCTTCTGTTCCTCCCACAGCCTACCTTTCCCCATTTTGTTGTTCTACATCGGTGCTCGACGCCCTGGCGGAGGCAGGCGGAGGTGCCCGACGCTCCCCGTCGGCATAAGTCGAGGAGGGGGAAACTGAGGGCGCCGGAGCTTCGAGCAGCGGAGGTGAAGAGATCTCAAGGCGCACCGCATGTTGGGCCGACACGGGGCGTAGGTGGAGAGATCCAAGGTGCTGCTCGTCGGCGCTTCACCTGCGGCGTTGAGGCAGGTTTCTCCCTTTGATTTCTCTTGTCCCCTCTCCCCCTGACGCCCTGTTGGATGGAGGCCTGTGTAGGCACTAGGGTTTCGATTAGCTTTGTGCTATCCATGATTGTGTCAATTTGTGGTTTGATTTGTCTATTCATGGTTCGATTCATCGGTATGTGTATTGATTTGTGGATCGATTCGATGTATGTTGCTAATGCCCTTTCTACTCGTGTGGTTGCTTCCATCCCTTCCTGACCCTGCTCGGTGACTTTTGTTCTGTGTTAGGGTTTGGACACGGTTCATGTTTTCGACGATTCGAGGTGTTCGGTGCTGCTTGAAGGAAGGTTAGACTCTTCGTCTCCCTATGACTGGATTTGCTGTTCGTGCATTTTGATGTGTTAGGTATTCGTGGATCTGTGGTTTTGAAGTAGACTGAGGTGATTTCCTTTGATTTGGTATGGTTTCAATAGGAGGACCTGTGGTTTAGTGCATCCTGTTCCTGAGGTTCGTACCCAGATCTGCTCGTTTTGCTTTGATGTTTTGTTTTGATGTTTTGTGTGCTGCTACTACCAGTTCTCGCTAGGAGCTTGTTCTAAAAAAAGGTAGCTTTTTTAAGTATAGAAATGTTGATTGGTGCGACTGAGTATAGAAATGTTCTCTGTTAATGTCTTGGTGGCTGCCAAGTTGAGGTTTCTGCAGCATCTGATTATCCAACATCTCCTTGCTACCGCGTAGGGCTTAGTTCTGCATCCATGGTGGTTCTTCTTTGTTGCGTGTACCTAATCAGCATCATGCACGACCTATTGTGTCTCGTTCTATTTTAGTTCAGTTAGCAGTCGATCAGGTAATTAGCTGAACATGTCAGTGTTGTTAGTATGCCATTTAATGTTATATGAACATACTTTGGGTTTATAGTTTTTTTTGCACATACTTTAGTTTTAGAGTTTTGCACTTCTGTTTTGGTTACCATAGAAGCATTTTTTAGAGGCTAGAGGATTATTAGTTTGATATCTCAACTCTTACTTTTGTTAATGAGTCGTAAGGTTTTACATACTTTATTTGTTCATTATGGTTGCTGATTGGTCACTTTTGTTTTTGGTTAATTAGCACTCCTGATCAATAGCTAGAAAACCATAAGTAACTTATTCTAGAATTATACTCTCATTTAATACTGTGATTTCCTAGTTTTTAGCTGTAAAATATGATATATTGTACACTATACATGTGAGCAGGCAGAGGGTCAAGCTTTTTTTAGAATGATTTTTTTTTCTTCTCTGTGTCTGTAGTTTTAGCTTTGTGTGTACTGATCCTGAAGTTCAGTTTCCTTCTTGTACCACTGAATTCGTTTCTTCTGCCTTATGTATTCTTTTTTTTTTGTCATGGGACCAGATCTGTCCATGAATCTAGATGACAGCCCTTGAAATCTTTTTTCCTTGAAATCAAAACATTATGAAAGTGATTGTAGCAATATTGTACTTAGCTTTGTGGATGTCTTTGTCTACTAGTTTATCTGATGTCCCATGTTTCACTATTTGCAGCGTTACACATATGTGTTTTAACAAGTGCATTGAGAAGAGCTACACCAGATTTTATATAGACAAGTGCATTGAGAAGAGGTACACTTGATTAAATACAAATTGTCCATATGTTTATTTGTATAATGTATGTCTTTGATCTTCTTTAAGTTAAGAATTTTATGTTCCTATATTTTGTCATGAAAGTTTCACCGAGCGCTAATTTGATCAAAGATGACTTTGATTTTCAAGTAAATGTCTTATTTGTCTGTGTCATAGGTAAAATTTGTATTGCTGTATGGAGCTCCTTTACATGTATTCTTATATGTGGTTGCTGATTGGTCACTTTATTTTTGTTTAATTAGCACTCTTGACAAATGGCTAGAAATTTACAAGTAACTTATGCTATAATTACACCCTCATTTTGGATTATAATTTGCTCTTTTTCAACTGTAAAATATAGTGTATGCTTGACAAGTGAGAAGGCAGGGTGTCATGATTTTAAAAGGATTTTTTCTTATCTATATTTCTGCATTATTATTTGTGCATGGCCTATGGAGGCTTTAGAAGCTTTGTATGCCATGGGCTTATTTCTGTAGTATGATGATGACACGAGGCTTATAACATGTTACCATTGAAATGAAGTGTAGTGTGATGACAGGCTTATTTTTGTAGTGTGATGATGACATGGGGCTTATTTGTGTAGTGTGATGATCACATGAGGCTTATAACATGTTGATAGGGGGATTTTGTCTTAAACAACTCATGTGCGAACCATTTCTCTTACAGAAAAGAATGGGGATGGTTACACATGCCTTTGTCCATGAAGTGGAGCGTTAAGAAAAATTGCATTAGAAGAGTTGTGGTAAAATTGATTGAACAAAAAATAAAGTATTGGGCTGAAGGGGTGTGTTAGTAACTTACAGAAGCTGACTTTGAATGTTGCAGGAATGACATTCCAAGAAGTTGCTTAGCATAGTTCTCACCATACTGTCTAGTTGAGAATATGCTAGATGCTGCAATAAAACCATGACCAATCTGTGACATCCCTGATGTAAAAATATTGAAAGTACTTTTAAAACAGGTTAAAAGGGGAAAAAGTGGTGTTGGAACTCAAAATTCATCAAAATTCAAATTTAAATTCAAAAGCAAAGGACCTTGGACACCCAACTGAAATCTCAAGATTTTGGTGCTGAACTTAAAAATCTCGGACCAAAAGAGTAGTTGTCATCACCAACAGCCCTTCACGACAACCTCGCCACGGCGTTTGTTTCGCTTGATGACCCTCGAACCAGTATTGTCCGTGACGATCGAGCCTTAAGTATTGTCCGTGACGATCGAGCTATGTCCGTGACGATCGAGGCCCCGCAGTCCGTCACGATTCGAGGCCGCACGATAGGACCCTCGAGGCCCCGCAGTCCGTCACGATTCGAGGCCGCACGTTAGGACGCTCGAGGCTCCGCAGCCAAGCTCGAGGGGGCACTTACCCTCGAGCGACGTTCCGGCACGCTCGAGGCTTCGCAGCCAAGCTCGAGGGGGCACTCACCCTCGAGCGGCGTTTCCGACCGTTCGAGGCTCGGCAAGCTCGAGCTTGCGGCTCAAGCTCGAAGCGCCGTAGCGCCTGGTCTAAGTGCCTGGTCCAAGCTCAAAGGTTGTGTCCCACACCTTAAACCCCAACTTTTAATTTTACACGTTTCGTAGTTCAGTTCGAATTTTTGGAGAAAGTTCAGCAGGGGCAAAGGAGCTCCACGGGGCTGCCAGCTCGCCCCTGGCGCGCTCTGCTCTGGCCGGAGTCCGGCCGCCACGTGGCCGGCGTGTGGCGGAGACCGCGTCGGGTCGGCCGAGCCGTGGCGGCAGCTAGCTTTTGTCCTCACACGTTTGTCCAAGCCTTCCGTACCGTCACTTCGCGGGCGACGGCGCACTGCTGCCTCGCGCCGCGGAGCGCCATCATGACGAGCTCGCTCGGCACTGGTCGCAGCCGCGCAGCGCCGCCCCGCAGTCGCGATGCTCGCTCACTACGCGCCAAGGAGCACTATGGAGGATCCCCAGCGATCACGCCACAATCTTCTTCGCCCAATCGTGTCGCGCGCGCTCTGTTCGGGCTCGGGCATGCATCAATGGCGCGTCACGTCGGCCTTTACTCCGCGCGCACGCTCCCGAGCCATCACTTCGCCGCCGTCGCCTCGCCTCGCGCCGCGGAGCGCCATCATACGGTCGCGCGCCGCCGTGGCCGCACGCGCGCTCGCGCCGCGCCGAGCGCATTGCAGGCAGTAGAGTCCGTTCGCGTCGCGCCAAAGCCTCTGCGGAGGATCTCCACTTCATCACGCGATGATCTTTGACGCCCAACCGCGCGTGTGCGCTCTGTTCGAGCTCGCCGCGCCATCAATGGCGACCGCGACAGCTACCCACGCGCTCGCACGCTCCCGAGGCAACACTGTGCCACTCTTGCGTGCTCAATCACTCCACCAAGCACTCACACCCCTCCTCTCACTCGCTCACTTGGCCATTTCCACTTCCTCGCGCTCGCTCCGTCGTCTTCTTCCTCACGCCGCACGGACCGAGCCGAGCTTCGCCGAGAATTTCGCCCTCCACTTTCCACCATTCCCAAATTCGTCGCGCACGAAGCTAGACCTCTACCCTAGCTCCATTTCCCCCACTTCCCCCGAGCTATTGTCGCTCTCCGGCGAGAAATCGGATTTTCCCCAAGTCCGCATTTCCGGCCGCCGGAGCACGCGCACGTCGAGCCCCTACTTCGAGCCCTCCCCGAAGCCGACCAAGCATCCCGACAGCTTCCCCGAGTCCTACGGGTGCTCACGGACCCCTTCATTACCGGCGACAGCCTCCAACTTCGCCGACATCGAGCCTGTGGCGACCGCACTGCCACCGCACGTCGCCGGCGTTTTGCGAGCCTCTTCCGGCCTCCCAACCGTCATCGTTCGACTCGTGGTAAGCCACTGGTTCTTTTCCCCACCTCTCCGACCTCCTTTCACCGCCGTTCGCCCGGCGCAGTGATAGCCAGTAGTGGGCAGAGTTCTTCCTCGTTGAAAGCCCAGTTTCGAACCAGGGTTCTTTCTCGATGAGAACCCAGCCAACGAGAGCCAGTAGAGTTCTTTTCCTATTCGAACAGGGTTCTTTCTCGATGAGAAATCGGTTTCGAGCCAGGGTTCTTTCTCGATGAGAACCCAGCCAACGAGAGCCAGTAGAGTTCTTTTCCTATTCGAACAGGGTTCTTTCTCGATGAGAACTCAGTTTCGAGCTTCAGGGGTCGTTTTCGATAAGAACCCAGACCGCGGGAACCAGCAAAGTTCTTTCTGTCGAGAAGAACTCGGTCCTCGAGACCAACCGAGTTCTTTTCCTCGAAAGCAGGAGCTTAGAAGAGAAAAGAGAAACTTTGTTAAAATGTTAAGATAAAAATCACCTAGTGCAGTAACCTCGAATCATGTTTTGGCAGAACGCTTAACTCGTGCATCTCATGTAGAAGGCGCACTCGTTGACGGCTTCTACGACCTCGTCCCCGTCGACAGAGAGGAGAACCTCGAAGGCGGCCGAGCCAGCGTCGACGCAGATAGCCCGGAGCGTAGCAGTCAGCTAGCCCAAGAAGGCAAGCCCCGGAGCATAACCTAACTTTACCAAATTATGCACTTTGAATTCTCTATGTTTGTGCATTTACGTTTCAAGGAGTTGATTGAATACCTTAGCTGCACTTTTCCTAGTACCTATGACTTGCAACACTAGTATGAAAGGATCGATAGGGCATTGCTTAGGTCCGTTACAAGTCGAGTGATTTCCTGTCACTCGCGAGACATAGGAGTTGCTTGTCTTTTCTTATGTTGGAATCATAAGGATTGACGGGCGGGATGATAGATGTAGATCTCCCGTCCGTGTATGATAATTGATTTAAGGTCGAAATGTGTGGTTGAGTGTGTCTAAGTTTTTGAACGTACCACATGCATGCCGGTATATGGGAGCCGGTAAGCCCGGTACCAGATTGAAGCAGCTAGGGCCGATAGCCATCTCTCCTTGGAAACTTTGTTTTCCCCTGCCGTACACTTGTGGATATATGCGTGAGACTGTGAGTGAAGCAGTAAACCTTTATCCTAAGGAAATGGACCCGGTTCCGAATTGTGGATCGATGGGAAAGGTTGGGAAATGCTTGTACCTTTTATAGCAAGCATAGTATCCGTGTATGTTGGGTTTCCCCTGGCCAGGTAGCAGAAATTCGGTTCGAACTGTCCGCTTCTCGCGGTTAATGAGACTGCTTGACCGCCCTGCTACATTGAGTAACAAGTGGAACTTTGAGATTGATAAACTTGTTGTATGAATTAAATTGTATTGCACCACTTGTATGCTTAGAAAGGATGCTAATCTAGAATGGTTAAATTTACTAGAATATGATGCTAAAACTTGAAAGCAAGGACCTATTTTAGTTGCTTTTTGGCAAACACACCCACCAGCCAAAAGCCTCTCATGTCTAGATGTCGGTGATGTAGTTTTCACCCGACGGGTAAGCCTTGCTGAGTATTAGTATACTCAGCCTTGCTTGTGGCAATGATTTACAGGTACACCATTGGATGCCGACGCTTTGTCTTGGCCTACCCAGGTTCCACCTGGCTGGCACATCGAATGGGTTCCGTCCTCTGCCGAGGATCGGGAGGAGTAGCATCGTGGCAGGCTTCGGCACGGTGTTATTGTATCGTCGTTAGATTATCTTCCGCTGCAATGAAACTTTTATTTCCGCTGCAAGACTTTGTACTCTGATTTAAATTCGAACTTGGCTTGTAATAACTTGTGATACCTATTTGTGTAAGTTAATTTGTGGAATGTTGTAATCTCTGGAACTCACCTTCGTGTGGGCGTGCTGTTGTTTCGATCGAGAAAAGAACGTGGTTAATCGGGTTTAATCCGACGGCGCTCCAGCTTATTCCGGATTAAGTGCCTGACTACTCGGTTAGTGGTCCCGGGGTACTTAACTTGGAATAATTTCGGAGTGGTCCGCCACAGCTGGCATCAGAGCCGAAACAGCGCACCGGAGAAAGCAACAGACCTTTAATAAACAATTTTTGAATAAAATTTGCCAACTCGTACTTCCGACGCGTTTCCCGAAGGAAGGTTACTATTAGGACCGTTAAGGATGTTACGTAGAGCGTGAAGCCTATGTTGGTTAAGGGATCACGATATGATAGGTGGCAAATAATATATTATACTGACTTCCAGCACATTTCATTCTGTCATTTACTTTACGCAATGGTGGGCGCAAGGTACGGCGATTGCTGTAACGTACCACGGCACTATATGAAAATATAGTGGCGGCACATAGTCAATACGCTGTGATGGCGTATGAAAATAGAATAGGATGGTGGGCGCAAGGTACGGCGATTGCTGTAGCGTACCACGGCATCATATGCAAATATGATGGCGGCACAAAGTCAATACGCTATTTCAGTAGCGTATGAAACTGTCAATATGTTGCTCATGCACAAAGTTTATTGGCATGTGTGTTGGCGAGAACGAATAGGCCGCTCATGCATTGCATCTCGCTGAATTAATATCGACTTTTAACACATGACCAAATTGAACCGCCGTCAAAGAAATTGAAATCACAACCCAAAAATCCTGCTGAGAACAATCTGTTTGTACCCTTAATTCGAAACTGAAAACGTTGTCAAACGAAAGAGTGTTCAACACGAAAGTTGTCATAAATATTATGAAGTAAATGCTGGAGAAATTTCAACAAAAATGGTTCAGTAAAATTGGAGTTATGCTAAAAATGGTAACCCCCTGTCTGCTGGAAATTTCTGGGGACAGTGAGATAAAAATTGAATTTTTACACCATCTTAACGACAGTTTCTGCTCAAACCTCCAACATGAAACTTGTTAGGAATTATTTAAAAAATGTTCTGGCCAAATTTGGGAATTTTTGAGATTGTAGAGTTCGAGTTTTGTAATTTTTACCACCCTGCACAGAATCTGTTTTTTGCTCTTTGGCACTAACCGGTTCTCACCCTTGCCCCCTTTTCCTTGTGGATCAGATGGACGCCCACGCTGACCTGGCTAGCCACCCCAACGACGTGTCTTTCTCTGATTGCTTGGGATGGGAAGGTTTCCCTAGCATCTTGTGGTCGGTTCTACAGGCACTTGGCTACCCTACACCGCCGCAGTATGAGAGGACTATTATCCGCGACCGAGGTGTGGTTCGTTCCCGTGTGCGGTTGGTGGTACACCGTCACCAGCCGTGTCCTAGTTCCCCCACCTGGACGGTGGAAATTCATGGACACCACATGGAGACGACTTGTGAGCTAGCTGCCTTGAATGGCATCAGTTCTTTTTGTGCTCAGAACCAGAGCTTGGTAGAGCACCAGTTGCTTGGGCTGTTTCCACCGACTCAGCCGGATGATCCCCACTGGATGAGGCGCTACCTTAGCTCTCCTTTGAGGATGGCGGAGAACCCCGTCGCAGCAGCCGCCTTGATGATGAGGTGGATGCGGGCGTATCACCGTTTGCAGGCACTTCTTGGACGGTCGCAGAGCGAGATGCTCAACATTGCTATGGACATGTCCGCTCGTGCCCGTGACATAGGGGTTGAGAGGACCTCCTTGTCCATTGAGGTGACCACTAGAGATGCCATGATTGCTGACTTGGAGAGGCAATTGAATGACCTCCAGATTGCACACAACAACACCCAGAATGAGTTAGCACAAACTAGAGAGGAGCTTGAGGAGGTACATGGTACCTTGGAGCATGCAAATGCTATGCTTGCCGCCCATGACGCTCAGCACCTTCTTGAGCAAGAAGGAGGGGATGGTGAAGGAGAGGCCCCCGATTCCGATATGGACACCGAGGATGACATGCCGCCCCTTCCAGCTCCACCTTCACCTATGGGCAGCGAGGCTACCGCTAACAATTTGGATGATTTTTAGAGTGGTAGTAGCAAGTCTACTCCTCCGCTAGGCCCAGATTTTGGCTTCATGTTGTAATAGGCTAGATGGAGTTGAGCTCCTCCTTTTATCTTTTGGTGGCAATGTAAATTAATGATGTGGTTGTGGGATCAAAACTTGATGATGTTGTTACAGCGGTGTTGAAAACATTCTGCAGCTGACCTTGTTTTAATTATTGATGGGTTTTCCATTCATTTCTGGGCTGTGATGTGAACTACAAAGTTGTTTGGAATTTGCCAAACAAAATGATCACCAAATTGCAACCCCATTGGTTAAGCGAAATAAAAATGGCAACCAAAACACTACAGCTCGGCCTGCTGAAAAACAGCAAATGCAGAGAGCTAAAGATTGAATTTTTTGGCTTAGTTCCAGTCTGAATTTGATTCCGAGCCCAACATGAAAGTTGTAGAGCATAAAAGTTCCGAGCTACTGACCGAATGGGAGCATTTGACTTGTTTCCTGTTGGGAGATATGATTTTTCTTCCGAACTGCGTGCTGACTTGCCATTCTGCGCAGTACACTTTAATATATTGTCACGTTCTATCTTGTCATTCATTATGCAAGCTTATGGAATGTGGCTAATACAAGTACCTGCTGCAGATGGCAATCACCCGCAGCGGTCACGACGCTAGTGGCTCCAACGCTAACCAGCAGGGGCCAGAGGGGCAGCAACAGCCACCGCCACCTCCTCCACCGCAGCAACCTCCGACGTGGCAGCAGCTGTATGCCACGCAAACGGAGATTCTCCGGAACCTGCAGCATCAGCAACAGATGATGCAGCAGCAGATGCTTCAGCAGGGAGGTCAACGGGCCCCTCAGCCTCAGGTGGCCAGATATGAGGATTTTCTGGCAACGCACCCGCCGATTTTCTCACGAGCTGATGAGCCCTTGGAGGCCGACACCTGGATTCGAGCTATCGAGTCCAAGTTCACCATCCTGGCGACGCCTTGCACCTCCAACCGCAAGGTCGTGTTCGCGGCGCAGCAGCTCCGCGGCCCAGCTCTCCTATGGTGGGAGAACTACCTGGCCCTGCAGCAGGAGGGTCATGTGGTTGAGTGGGATGAGTTCAAGGCTGCATTCAAGGCTCATCACATTCCGGCTGGTTTGGTAGAAAGGAAGCTGAATGAGTTTTTGGCTCTGACCCAGGGTACCCGTACAGTGCTTCAGTACGCCCAGGCCTTCAATGGTCTGTGCCCCTACGCGGGTCATCACGTTGACTCGGACGAGAAGAAGCTAGAGAGGTTCCGACGTGGCCTTAACACCAAGTTAAAGGCACAGTTGGCCACCACCCGTGCTGCCTCGTACGGCGATCTCGTGAACCTTGCCATCGCCCAGGAAGACGCCAATGTGGTGCACAAGGCGGAGAAGAAGAGGAAGACTTCCGCTGGACCGTCGAGCGCGCAGCCACAGAGGTTCCGCTTGGTTCCCCCGGCTGCACCGCAGGGACAGTCCAGGGCACCTCAGGGAGGTGGATGGGTTGCTAGGCCACCACAGCCTAACGCGCCTCGTTTCCCTCCACCGCCGCAGCAGCAGCAAGCACCAAGGCAAAATGCACAGCAGCCAGCTCGCCCTGGAGCCGGCTATCAGTGCTTCAAGTGTGGAAGTAAAGATCACTTTATCAAGGATTGCCCGCAGAACAAGCAGCAAAACCAGCGCCCAGGAAATCAGCAAGGCAAGGGCAAGCAGCAGCAGCGTGTGCAGGTTCGGCAAGGACGGCTCAACTACACCACGTTGGCCGACCTACCCGAGGGAGGCCCAGACATGACTGGTACCTTCCCTATCTGCACTCAATCTGCTGTGATATTGTTTGATTCCGGGGCAACACATAGTTTTATAAGCACAAGGTTTCATGTGAAATGCGGATTAAAATCGTACCATACCAAATCATCTTATGTGATATCAACTGCGGGAGGTAAAATTGCATCCAACCAAGTCACCCGAAAAGTTCCAATCAGGCTGGGAAGTAAAACATTTCCTACTGATTTGATTCTGCTTGGTATGGAAGGAATTGACATTGTGTTAGGAGCCAATTGGATGACTCAACATAAGGTTGTGCTAGATGTTGCGGAACGAGTTGTTGAAATAAACTCGCCTACGCATGGCCCTAGTGTGCTATATCTGCCACAACGGACTTGCGTTGATGCGTGCGCTTACGCAATGGTAGAAACCCAACTAAAGGACATTCCGGTGGTATGTGAGTATGCCGATGTATTTCCGGATGACTTACCTGGGATGCCGCCGGATAGGGACATTGAATTTGTGATTGAACTTCAGCCTGGCACAGCACCTAAATCAAAGAGACCCTATAGAATGCCGCCCAATGAATTGGCTGAATTAAAAATTCAACTCCAAGAATTGCTAGATAAAGGTTTCATTCGTCCAAGTGTATCGCCTTGGGGATGTCCCGCTATCTTTGTGAAGAAGAAGGACCATTCCTTGAGGTTGTGTATTGATTACCGGCCTCTCAATGCGGTAACTATTAAGAACAAGTATCCGCTTCCCCGTATTGACATCTTGTTTGACCAACTAGCTGGCGCCAGAGTGTTCTCCAAGATTGACCTTCGCTCTGGCTATCACCAAATCAAAATCAGGCCTTGTGACATTCCAAAGACTGCCTTTTCCACACGTTATGGACTTTATGAATTCTTGGTTATGTCTTTTGGACTCACCAATGCCCCGGCCTACTTCATGTATCTCATGAATTCGGTCTTCATGTCAGAACTAGACAAGTTTGTGGTGGTTTTCATTGACGACATTCTTATATATTCTAAGAATGAGGAAGAGCATGCCGAGCACCTTCGCATTGTTCTTCAAAGGTTGAGAGATCACCAGCTATACGCCAAGTTCTCCAAGTGTGAATTCTGGTTAGAGAGCGTGAAGTTTTTAGGCCACACGGTTTCCAAGGATGGTATATCCGTGGATCCAACCAAAGTGCAAGAGGTGTTGGATTGGCAACCACCTACTTCTGTCCACGAGATTCGGAGTTTTCTGGGTTTAGCCGGTTATTACCGCCGTTTCATTCCGGACTTCTCTCGGATTGCGAAGCCCATGACCGAACTCTTAAAGAAGGGAGTCAAATTCGAGTGGAATGACAAATGTGATGAAGCTTTCGACACCTTGCGAAGGCATTTAACTTCAGCCCCAGTTTTGGCTCAGCCCGATTGCACCAAGCCCTATGATGTCTATTGCGATGCATCAGGCACCGGCCTTGGCTGTGTTCTCATGCAAGAGAACCGAGTCATTGCTTATGCTTCTCGAGCACTTCGGCCTCATGAGCAAAACTACCCCACGCATGATCTTGAGTTAGCAGCGGTTATTCATGCTCTCAAGATGTGGAGACACTATTTGATGGGTGTTCCCTGCAACATATACACAGACCACAAGAGCCTCAAATATGTTTTCACTCAGGCACATTTGAATATGAGACAGCGAAGATGGTTGGAGTTAGCAAAGGACTATGACCTTAGTGTGCATTATCACCCCGGGAAGGCTAATGTAGTTGCGGATGCACTAAGCCGCAAGGCTCGTTGTCATTGTCTTTCCGTGGAGTCCTACGCTAACACCCTGTGTCATGAAATGGCAAAGCTCAACTTAGAGATTGTTCCACACGGGTACTTCAGCCATATTGCAGTGGAACCAACCTTGCACGATCAGATTGTTGTAGCCCAATTAAATGACGCGGGCATTAAAATCCTTAAAAGGAAATTGTCCAAGGAGAGGGTGAAAGAGAAGTACAAGTGTTTCCGGTTAGATGGGCAGGGAGTAATGTGGTTTGGGCATCGCCTCGTGGTGCCTAAAAACACGGAACTCCGGAGGAAGATTATGGATGAGGCACATCTCTCTAAATTTTCTATCCATCCCGGCAGCACCAAAATGTACCAAGATTTGAAACAAGACTTTTGGTGGACTCGAATGAAGCGAGAAATTGCCACGTATGTGTCGGAATGTGACACATGCCAGCGGGTTAAGGCCAGCCACTTGAAGGTAGCAGGCACGCTTCAACCTCTACCTATTCCCTCATGGAAGTGGGAAGATATAAGCATGGACTTCATTGTTGGACTTCCCAGAACCCCACAGGGGCACGACTCCATTTGGGTAATTGTGGACCGCCTTACCAAGACCGCACATTTTATTCCGGTCAATACCTTTTATAACGCTAAGAAGTACGCGGAGATTTATTTGGAGCGGATCGTTTGTACGCGGTAATTTCAGATCGTGGTGCTCCGTTCGTAGCACGCTTTTGGGAACAATTGCAATTGTCCCTAGGCACCAAACTGATCCGTAGTTCAGCATATCACCCACAGACCGATGGGCAGACGGAAAGGGTAAATCAAATACTTGAGGATATGCTTCGAGCTTGTGTTATTCATTATGGGAAGAATTGGGAGAAGTGTCTATCTCTGGCCGAATTCTCCTATAACAACAGCTACCAAGCGAGTCTTAAAATGGCACCTTTCGAAGCCTTGTATGGTAGGAGATGTCGGACCCCGTTGTGTTGGTCCCAGGCAGGCGAGAGATATACCTATGGCCCTGACCTTGTGAAGGAGGCAGAAGAAAAGGTTAGGATCATTCGTGAAAATTTGAGAACCGCCCAGTCACGACAGAAGAGCTACTTTGATCAGCGGCGGAAACCACTTCAGTTTGAAGTAGGTGATCACGTGTATCTTAAGGTCTCCCCGACCAAGGGTGTGCAGAGATTTGGATTGAAAGGAAAGCTTGCACCTCGTTATATCGGCCCATATGAAATTACTCAACAATGTGGACCAGTGGCCTATCAAGTGAAGCTTCCCGAGAAGCTTTCAGCCGTACACGATGTATTTCACGTTTCCCAACTCAAGAAGTGTCTACGTGTTCCGACCGAAGTCGTTGAACAAGAGGAACTCTCGGTTGAACCGGATCTCTCCTATGACGAGCATCCCGTTAAAATCCTCGACGAGAAAGAGAGACAAACACGAAGGAAAGGAGTAAAAATGTACAAAATTATGTGGAGTCATCACTCCGAGGATGAAGCCACGTGGGAAACCGAGGACTATCTTAAGAAGAACTACCCCGACATCCTTTCTTAGACCAAGGTACCTTTTCCCACCTTGTTCCTAAGGGTAATCGAATCTCGGGACGAGATTCTTTGTAAGGGGGGTAGGCTGTGACATCCCTGATGTAAAAATATTGAAAGTACTTTTAAAACAGGTTAAAAGGGGAAAAAGTGGTGTTGGAACTCAAAATTCATCAAAATTCAAATTTAAATTCAAAAGCAAAGGACCTTGGACACCCAACTGAAATCTCAAGATTTTGGTGCTGAACTTAAAAATCTCGGACCAAAAGAGTAGTTGTCATCACCAACAGCCCTTCACGACAACCTCGCCACGGCGTTTGTTTCGCTTGATGACCCTCGAACCAGTATTGTCCGTGACGATCGAGCCCTAAGTATTGTCCGTGACGATCGAGCTATGTCCGTGACGATCGAGGCCCCGCAGTCCGTCACGATTCGAGGCCGCACGATAGGACCCTCGAGGCCCCGCAGTCCGTCACGATTCGAGGCCGCACGTTAGGACGCTCGAGGCTCCGCAGCCAAGCTCGAGGGGGCACTTACCCTCGAGCGACGTTCCGGCACGCTCGAGGCTTCGCAGCCAAGCTCGAGGGGGCACTCACCCTCGAGCGGCGTTTCCGACCGTTCGAGGCTCGGCAAGCTCGAGCTTGCGGCTCAAGCTCGAAGCGCCGTAGCGCCTGGTCTAAGTGCCTGGTCCAAGCTCAAAGGTTGTGTCCCACACCTTAAACCCCAACTTTTAATTTTACACGTTTCGTAGTTCAGTTCGAATTTTTGGAGAAAGTTCAGCAGGGGCAAAGGAGCTCCACGGGGCTGCCAGCTCGCCCCTGGCGCGCTCTGCTCTGGCCGGAGTCCGGCCGCCACGTGGCCGGCGTGTGGCGGAGACCGCGTCGGGTCGGCCGAGCCGTGGCGGCAGCTAGCTTTTGTCCTCACACGTTTGTCCAAGCCTTCCGTACCGTCACTTCGCGGGCGACGGCGCAATGCTGCCTCGCGCCGCGGAGCGCCATCATGACGAGCTCGCTCGGCACTGGTCGCAGCCGCGCAGCGCCGCCCCGCAGTCGCGATGCTCGCTCACTACGCGCCAAGGAGCACTGTGGAGGATCCCCAGCGATCACGCCACAATCTTCTTCGCCCAATCGTGTCGCGCGCGCTCTGTTCGGGCTCGGGCATGCATCAATGGCGTGTCACGTCGGCCTTTACTCCGCGCGCACGCTCCCGAGCCATCACTTCGCCGCCGTCGCCTCGCCTCGCGCCGCGGAGCGCCATCATACGGTCGCGCGCCGCCGTGGCCGCACGCGCGCTCGCGCCGCGCCGAGCGCATTGCAGGCGGTAGAGTCCGTTCGCGTCGCGCCAAAGCCTCTGCGGAGGATCTCCACTTCATCACGCGATGATCTTTGACGCCCAACCGCGCGTGTGCGCTCTGTTCGAGCTCGCCGCGCCATCAATGGCGACCGCGACAGCTACCCACGCGCTCGCACGCTCCCGAGGCAACACTGTGCCACTCTTGCGTGCTCAATCACTCCACCAAGCACTCACACCCCTCCTCTCACTCGCTCACTTGGCCATTTCCACTTCCTCGCGCTCGCTCCGTCGTCTTCTTCCTCACGCCGCACGGACCGAGCCGAGCTTCGCCGAGAATTTCGCCCTCCACTTTCCACCATTCCCAAATTCGTCGCGCACGAAGCTAGACCTCTACCCTAGCTCCATTTCCCCCACTTCCCCCGAGCTATTGTCGCTCTCCGGCGAGAAATCGGATTTTCCCCAAGTCCGCATTTCCGGCCGCCGGAGCACGCGCACGTCGAGCCCCTACTTCGAGCCCTCCCCGAAGCCGACCAAGCATCCCGACAGCTTCCCCGAGTCCTACGGGTGCTCACGGACCCCTTCATTACCGGCGACAGCCTCCAACTTCGCCGACATCGAGCCTGTGGCGACCGCACTGCCACCGCACGTCGCCGGCGTTTTGCGAGCCTCTTCCGGCCTCCCAACCGTCATCGTTCGACTCGTGGTAAGCCACTGGTTCTTTTCCCCACCTCTCCGACCTCCTTTCACCGCCGTTCGCCCGGCGCAGTGATAGCCAGTAGTGGGCAGAGTTCTTCCTCGTTGAAAGCCCAGTTTCGAACCAGGGTTCTTTCTCGATGAGAACCCAGCCAACGAGAGCCAGTAGAGTTCTTTTCCTATTCGAACAGGGTTCTTTCTCGATGAGAACTCGGTTTCGAGCCAGGGTTCTTTCTCGATGAGAACCCAGCCAACGAGAGCCAGTAGAGTTCTTTTCCTATTCGAACAGGGTTCTTTCTCGATGAGAACTCAGTTTCGAGCTTCAGGGGTCGTTTTCGATAAGAACCCAGACCGCGGGAACCAGCAGAGTTCTTTATGTCGAGAAGAACTCGGTCCTCGAGACCAACCGAGTTCTTTTCCTCGAAAGCAGGAGCTTAGAAGAGAAAAGAGAAACTTTGTTAAAATGTTAAGATAAAAATCACCTAGTGCAGTAACCTCGAATCATGTTTTGGCAGAACGCTTAACTCGTGCATCTCATGTAGAAGGCGCACTCGTTGACGGCTTCTACGACCTCGTCCCCGTCGACGGAGAGGAGAACCTCGAAGGCGGCCGAGCCAGCGTCGACGCAGACAGCCCGGAGCGTAGCAGTCAGCTAGCCCAAGAAGGCAAGCCCCGGAGCATAACCTAACTTTACCAAATTATGCACTTTGAATTCTCTATGTTTGTGCATTTACGTTTCAAGGAGTTGATTGAATACCTTAGCTGCACTTTTCCTAGTACCTATGACTTGCAACACTAGTATGAAAGGATCGATAGGGCATTGCTTAGGTCCGTTACAAGTCGAGTGATTTCCTGTCACTCGCGAGACATAGGAGTTGCTTGTCTTTTCTTATGTTGGAATCATAAGGATTGACGGGCGGGATGATAGATGTAGATCTCCCGTCCGTGTATGATAATTGATTTAAGGTCGAAATGTGTGGTTGAGTGTGTCAAGTTTTTGAACGTACCACATGCATGCCGGTATATGGGAGCCGGTAAGCCCGGTACCAGATTGAAGCAGCTAGGGCCGATAGCCATCTCTCCTTGGAAACTTTGTTTTCCCCTGCCGTACACTTGTGGATATATGCGTGAGACTGTGAGTGAAGCAGTAAACCTTTATCCTAAGGAAATGGACCCGGTTCCGAATTGTGGATCGATGGGAAAGGTTGGGAAATGCTTGTACCTTTTATAGCAAGCATAGTATCCGTGTATGTTGGGTTTCCCCTGGCCAGGTAGCAGAAATTCGGTTCGAACTGTCCGCTTCTCGCGGTTAATGAGACTGCTTGACCGCCCTGCTACATTGAGTAACAAGTGGAACTTTGAGATTGATAAACTTGTTGTATGAATTAAATTGTATTGCACCACTTGTATGCTTAGAAAGGATGCTAATCTAGAATGGTTAAATTTACTAGAATATGATGCTAAAACTTGAAAGCAAGGACCTATTTTAGTTGCTTTTTGGCAAACACACCCACCAGCCAAAAGCCTCTCATGTCTAGATGTCGGTGATGTAGTTTTCACCCGACGGGTAAGCCTTGCTGAGTATTAGTATACTCAGCCTTGCTTGTGGCAATGATTTACAGGTACACCATTGGATGCCGACGCTTTGTCTTGGCCTACCCAGGTTCCACCTGGCTGGCACATCGAATGGGTTCCGTCCTCTGCCGAGGATCGGGAGGAGTAGCATCGTGGCAGGCTTCGGCACGGTGTTATTGTATCGTCGTTAGATTATCTTCCGCTGCAATGAAACTTTTATTTCCGCTGCAAGACTTTGTACTCTGATTTAAATTCGAACTTGGCTTGTAATAACTTGTGATACCTATTTGTGTAAGTTAATTTGTGGAATGTTGTAATCTCTGGAACTCACCTTCGTGTGGGCGTGCTGTTGTTTCGATCGAGAAAAGAACGTGGTTAATCGGGTTTAATCCGACGGCGCTCCAGCTTATTCCGGATTAAGTGCCTGACTACTCGGTTAGTGGTCCCGGGGTACTTAACTTGGAATAATTTCGGAGTGGTCCGCCACACAATCCATTGGTAGATTAGATCATTTTTTTCTAACTTGTAACCTTTTGGGAAGAATGCACAGTAGGCAAAACATAACTTCAGTGGTGGTGGCATACTTCTGTAGCTTAACAGCAAGCATGCAAGCACATTATGGTGTGGCAATGATTCTTGTTCTGAAGTAGATGCATTCCAGATATCACTGTTTCTCACTGACTCCCATTCGCCAAAAGTAAGAGGTTTTAACATGTATCCAATTGCTTGAGCAGCTAAAGCAACACCACCACACTTCATTGCAATATCCCTCCCAATCTGCTCCAGATATTCTTTATCCTCTCTAGCTTCAAAGTCACTTTTTTGTTTTATTATAGCCCAGCAAGTTTCATCCGATAAAGGTAGTAGTTTGTATGGTTGAACAGTGCAAATTTTCCTAGCAATATGTTCATCGCGTGTGGTTACTATGACAACCACCTTGCCACCCTTTATGACAGGTAACATAGCCTTCAATTCATTCAACTGAGAATCATTTTCCTCCCAAACATCGTCTAGAACAATCATAACCTTTTTATTATTATTAGGATCAGTGAGTAGCTTTCCAAGGTGGTTGCGTATCATCTGCCTCTCAGTTAGTTTGCTCTCCTCTTTTGATAGTTGAGATATAATTGAGTTGCCAATTTTATTCACGTTAAGTATCTGGGACACATAGATCCAAACCTGAGAATGATCTTTAAAATAGGTATCGTTGAAAACTAATTCTGCCAACGTTGTCTTGCCGACTCCTCCAAAGCCATATATTGGAAGGATGATAATATCTTGTGCCATGCTCTCAGAGAAGCAAGCTATTATTTTCCTTGTCTCTTCAGTTCTCCCTACAATGAGTGTTTTATCTTCCACATACGAGTCTGTTTCCCGTTCATCAGGAACTGTCTGCACATTACGGATACTGTCTGTCTTGAAACTGAACTGCTGGTGTTGATTTTTGTCTGTTATTTCTGGGCTGTCTGTTTGTTGTTATCTCTGGGTTGCTTGATTCCTTGTTTGTTCATGTATTATTTTGTTTGTGCACTTCCATAAGCATATTTCTTCTACACTTCAGTTTCCATTATGAAACCCACCAATCCTGAAAGTAATATTTTTAGACACTCAGGTTTTTGAATTTAAGTTTAGTTATAAAATAACAGTTATGCTATAAATATACCATTAGCTAGTACTATAATTTACTTTGTTTGTAACCATAAATATGTCAAATGTGCATATACTTCACCAAATTTTAAGGAACACGGTGAGAACCGAACCTTTGAATCATAGATATTTTGGTTTTCTATTCTGATGGGTTGTGCTTTTGGTGGCTGGTTGTGCAGCCGCAGTAAGCAGCAGCTGGTTGCAGACATTTTAGCATGGCTTGGTTGTTGTGCCACTGCAGCTGCAGCCATAGCCTAACAGATTGGTTCCTCTTTCTATGTCCAACATATTTTTTTATGGAAGCAACCCTATGTCCTGTTAAGTATACATACCATGGAGTCTTTGTGTCTCTATCTATTTTAATTCAATTAGGAGTCTAATAGTTAATTAACTGAGCATGCCAATGTTGTTAGTAGCTCCTAGTTTTTAGAGAGAATGTGTTTGTATGCTTTTTTCACTCATTCACTATTCACTCCAATCCACGAATAAAAATGTTCTTGTATGTTTGTTTGTTGTGATAAGATCATGTTTTTGAAGTCAGGTGAAGAACTCAAATTTACCCAAGCATTTTAGTTTCTTCCTAACCTTTACTTTCTGGTATTGTAGGAGCGGAGTTGAGGAGTTGAGGGAGGGAGAACTCAGGTAATGAACTTCTCCTTTGCTACAAAGATCCGTCTTTGGGAGTTCACAATACCAACTATTGGTGTATAGAGATAATAAATTTGCTTATGTTCAATACACAGCTTTTAAGAAGATCATGTTCTGTTCCAATTGCTAAACAGATATTTAAAACTGTTGTTTTTCTGCACAGAAATGCCACGTACAGAAATGGAGGTTTACACTCATGCCAGGCAGCATTTTATAAACAAAAGAATTTCATTGCCATTTGAACCTCTTTTATAATCCACATGACATGCCATATTTAGGTTTTAGATTGATTCATTTGTATATTTAAAACTCCATAAACAATATTCTATTTCAAACACTAAGTTACAGCTGAGACATAAAAATTCCATGTTTTATTTGAATTTTTATGTGAATGTTCAATATTTCTATCTATAATTGTGCCAACTTCAAGTTTGGATTTTGTTCCCAAAATAACTTTGGATTATTCATTCCACCCAAATTAATAGGCTATGAATTTTAGATGCAGTTTTATTATCTTTCTTCAATTTAGCAAACTTCCAAGTTTGAGGCGGTTGTTTATCACAAGCACGATATCACTTCAATTTAATTCTTTGTACAAGGTCAGGTTTTAGCAACACAATTGGCTTATCTTTTCTTGCCTGATGGAAGTTTTGTCATTTTTTTGGCAAATAATTTGAGATTGTTAGAAAAATGCTAACTGCATTCTCTAGGTGCTGCCCTGTAGTCATGATTTGCAATCACACTAACCCTTTCATAGTTTCTTTCCGATTCAATAAATTTGACAAGCTGTAACCCCCCTCCCCCCTCTGATGATAACTTACTTTACTTTTTGTAGGCTAACTTACTTGTAATGATTTCTAAACTTTGCACATGCTTAGTGTTGTGGCATTATGTATCTAGATAATCCTTGGTTCATTCATTTTTCAAGTCTCACAGTATTTGTTCATTGTGGTTGCTGATTGGTCACTTTTGTTTTTGGTTAATTGCCACTCCAGATCAATGGTTAGAAAACTATAAGTAACTTATACTAGAATTACACTCTTGTTTAGAATGGTTTTTTTTCTTCACTATTTCTGCAATGCTAGCTTTGTGTGTACTGATCATGAAGTTCATTTTCCTGTTGATACCACTGAATTTATTTTTTCCTGCCTGATATATTCTTCTTCTTTTGTCATGGGCACGAATCTTCCATATCGTTTGTGCCCTGTAATGCCCGGCGTGGTGGCACTACACGGTTTACTCTATCATTGGCCTTAATATGGTCCTTTAAGACTCAATGCCACCCGGACGACGTAATCGCCAAGCCGAACCGGAACAAGATAATGACATTGATATTGAAGAAAGTGCAGATGATTACACATCAGAAGAAGACTGTTCTGAAGAAGTTGGTTGTAGTAGAAGAGATGGTCGGAGGAGTGACCGTCAAAATGTCGAATCATTAGATGATGATAATTTGATTGGTCTCATGAAAACAGTAGTAAGTATTCAGACCTATCTGTTAAACTATTTTGATATGTTAAGCTCTGTTTTTAATTTGTACTGATTCGTGCTTTGTCAAGCTCCACTTTCATTCTGGCATTTACTAGTCTGTGTACAATTATAAAGGATGTATTGTTGAGATTTATTTCATGTTCTTGCTCCTCAAAATTTTATTTCCATACTCTAGTCATCAGATCTAGTAGACAACTATGTTTCATGAATATTGTATATTAGGATTACAACATGAGTAGACAGTATAATTTTATAGGTTGCCATTGTAAATTAGTGATCTTGTCATGCTGTTGTGCAAGGCCACCAGAAATTACTATGTTTGTCTTTTTTCATCTATTATTATTTAGATAACATTGGTTAATTGACTTTTTCTTTACCTTTGAAACTTTTGTAGTTTTGCAACACACTGAGGCAAGTTATCACTAGTGCTCCCAGCTCTAGCAGAGTTAGAAGACCTCCCACATCCACCAGATCTGCTCATTCTGCCCAAAAAGTTACTACCAGATTCAATGTCACCTACTTCTCGGGCATTGTCGAGTCTTTGAGCGAAGATAAGCGGGCTGTCATTAGGAACCATAGATTTGGAGCACTGCTGTTATTTGACAGATGCCATGTGCCAGTGGGTCTAGCAAGTTGGATAGCTGACCATGTCCAAGTTAGCAGCTCCGACATTGTGTACAATGTGAGGTCCATACCTTTTTCTGAACAGAGTGTTAGGGATGTTCTGCATGTGCCCATTGGAGGAGAGGAAATTAAGAAAACAGATTTAGATGCCGGGAAGTTGAACTTTCTCACTGCCACGAATTTGCCTAGAGTACCAAGCTACACATTTTTTGGTGATAAGCTAACGCAAGCTAGCATATCTGATGAAGAGATTTTGCGCTGTTTCCTTATTGTTGCTTTATCGACCTTCTTGTGTCCCAATTCAAGCACATTTCCATGCCCAGACTATCTGTTGCCATTAGTTGACATTGAAAGGGTGCATGAATGGGATTGGTGCAAGTTTATCCACCAATGGTTGCTGAATCAGATCCGCAAGTATCAAAATCTAAAGAAGAAACAACTGGATTCAGTTTCTCTTGGAGGGTGTCTGTACCTTTTATGTGTGAGTTCTTACTCGTCTTTATTTTGTGCTTATTTGTTTCAGTTTTCCATTTTCTATGTGTTTTGGTAATTAACTGCTTCATTTTATCTGTGTTCTCAAAACAGGTTGTTTACCTTGATTTTCTTGAACCTGGTCCTTACCGGCAGGTGCCGCATACCCTTCCTCGCATCAGAGTGTGGAAGGGGGATATGATCAAGGATTATTCAGAACTGGACCGTATTCAAAGACATGTTTATGGCAAGCGCCCTGTAAGTTTTTTACCGTTCATGTGCTATTTTGCTGTTAATGTGTTACCTGTATTTTTTCCTAACATATTTTCAAAATTTGGCTTTGCAATTTCAATGGCAGATTTTGTCATTTCAATCAACATGCTATGCTCCAAGTGCTGTTGGCAGGACTGAAAACGTTGATGATTTTCAGAAAGTTGTTCTTGAAAGAATTCCAGGCAATTTTTCTCCCAGGGTATGATTTTTGCTATCTGTTCCTGTTCTATTTTATTGGGTAGCCAGAGTAAAACATCTTAGACTGTAGTGCAGTTAAATGTGGTCCATCATTGTAATTTAGCATTCTAATATATCATGCATGTTAAATTCATGGGCTGATGTTTGTTGTATGAAGTGCTTTTTTCCCTCCCTGAATTATATGCTCTCTCATAGAAATGTGGTCCAGCATTCTAATTTAGCTTCTCTAATTGTGTCTCCAAATTAAGAATAAGCAGAGTAATGTTGTGCTCATAATTTATTTCATGTGTTCTGATATATGCCTAACAAATTACACCTACCTTATGCTACAATATATACCACTACGACCTCTATTTTCCATTGTTTACTAATTCAAACATTGTAGTAAACTCTATCGCTACTTTCTGTATTGCACAAAGCATTCTAATTTTTTCTACCTTGTTTCATGTAGAGCTTGGCTGATATTACTGCTATATACACAAAGCACTCAACTTCTGCATCACATGATGACCGTCCAGAACTTGTGAAGAATATCATGGTGGATTTAATGGAGTATTTTCACCAGCGAGCCATACAAGATAATTCTTCAGAAAACGTGCAGCCAAGGAACATTGGTGAGGCTTCTGTGTCTGGAGGTTTGTCAAGGGGCTGTCAGATGAATGATGACAACGACAGAGACAATGATTATGATGGTAATGTACCACAAGTTTCATCTCCCTTTGAAGAATTTCATGAAGATGTGCACACTGCATCTCCTGGTACTATCGGAGCACAAGTGGACAGAAATGTTGCACCTCAAGTGGAGAGAAGTGCTGCAGCTGATGTGGACAAAAGTGGTGCACCTGCTGTGGAGAGGAGTGCTGCTGCTGATGTGCATTCAAGCGCTGCAGCTGCAGTGGAAAGAAGTGTTGCTGCTGATGTGGAGAGAAGTGCTACATCAACTCTGTTGCAGTCTGTTCATGGCATCGGAAGGCATTGTGATGTCCCCTTTCAATATACCACCACCAATGCCACACTACCGGACAATAATAATGTAGCCATGAGTGGTGACACAGAGATCATTCCATCTTCTGGCCAGGGTTCTAAAACCGCCCCCCTAGACAGCAATGCAGAAACAGAAATAGTTAACCCAGCTTCTGATGGTGATGATTCAAGTAAGTTTCAATCGAAAAGGAGGAGGACTTCTACTGCTTCCACTGACACTGCTGTCCATACGGTTGCCACTCGTACACGTGGTCGCATGAGTTCGTTGTCTCCAAGCTCTTCTTTAAATGAAGTTTGCATGGTCGATAACCCAGAAGCTATATTGAGGAAGAGGTGTGTCAGAACATTAGCTTCCACAAAAACGAAATCACCATTGTGCCCCAGTGCTGAAGGTGTGACTCTTACCGTTAATGAATTAGATGGGTCATGTGCACTCCCTGCAGATGAGTCTTCTTCTCAGAGAAACAGAACAAAAGTGTCGACTTCTCAAGCTAATGTTGTGCATGTAGACAAGGTAACTATTCCTTCTATATTTAATCTCTGCACTGTTGTACAAAATTATTATTTCAATTTCGACTACTTTTTCCCCTTTTGCATAAAAGGTTATCATCAATAAGAAGCTAAAGGATAGGTTGTCAAGGGTAATGGAATCTGTACCTCGTGTGATTCCTGACAATGAACCAGCTGAGGTTGAACGTCAAGCTGCTACTGGTGAAGCTCTTGGTCCTAGTGTTTTCATTCAGGTAATTAACAACTTATCACTAGGACTTAGTAGAGGTAGTGTTAACATTTTGTTGATGCCTGTGTTAACATAAACCTAAATGTAATTCATGAAAATTACATGTTTTCCCACCAAAATAACAGCACAAAACCTATATGTATTTACTATTACTTCACTGCATATTACGTCATCCTATGTAATTTATAATTCGTTCCCCAAACCATGCTGTTTACATCACATATAAATGTCAAATTGTATAATTCACCTTGTAATATTTTGTTTGTGTCTACCATGTCAAACTTGCATGGTTAAATATTACTCCCAAGTTTCCTTTTCCTCTTTCAGGCTAAAACAAATGCTACTGCCTTGCAAGATGCTGCTGGTCCATCCAAAGTTTGGGATTATTCTGGGCCACCTTTCAACCTTGGTTTTGATTCAGAATCACAAGAGAAAGATGAAATGGCCAACAGTCAACCACAAGAGGCACATGTACATGTACAAGCTCAACCTGAAGAGGTTCAACAAGACCAAGATGTACATGTACCACCTCATTCTCAACTAGCTCGAAATAAAGAGAGGCCATATGAAAATGTTGGTCAGGTAGTTGAATTCTTCCTTTTTTCTTTTCCTCCACCTATTTGTTTCATAAGAGTTCCTTACTTATTATTCCTTCCTTTTTTCTGTGCAGCCAACTACTATGCCAAGGCCAGAGCCGTCTTCTGCAAATAGAGTAACGGAACAAATTAATGTAAACACTGGCTGTTTCAACAACGTAGTACCTCTTGTAGCTGTCGATTGTAATGGAGTTGTTTTATATGATGTAAGTTTTTGTGCCATTATCTGTTTTTCATTTTGGTCTACTACAAATGTTTTGCTTATATCTTATGTTTCTCTTTTCCAGAACACCCCACCAACACCCGAAGGAAATGTCGTGGGTGAAACATTTCATGTCCAACCTTCAAGCTTTGATCAGCTGCACAGGACCAATGACGAGGAGGACGAAATTTTGATCTGTCTTGGTTCTACTTCAAAAAATCAGCACCCAGAAAGGAAAAGGCGAATTATTCAGCCTAGTTCTTATTTCCGGGACTTTGCAATGACCATAAACTGTCCAAAGCTCCATGTCTATCCAGAAGAGAGGCGAAACTACGAATGCTTGGAGTTTTATCAGTCACTGCCAGAATATTCCAGGTACACAGTCATCTTTAATTTAATTTTTTTTATGCATTTCCCTCATGTCTTATGGTTTTTCATTAAAAATAGGCTGCAATTTACATAGTTTGACGCAAAATTTCTTTGTTTTTTTTGCTAGAATTATACGTATCTGTCACTGTGTAATTTTTTCCCTACTCAGATGCAATTTCCTTGCATAATCGCAACTGTTGTCTTGTAATCACATGTCTTTCATTCTTTGCTGCAGTACTAATGTAATTGACTATGGCAAAGTGGTTGTCACTTATCATGAGCTTTGGACATCATTGAAATTAACATCAACAAGGAGGGAAACTAGGTTTCATGTTCACAGTCACGTTATCAATGCTTTGTGCCGCAAGCTCTTCTTAGAAAACCACCCCTCTAAATCTGGTCGTCATTACTTCTTCTCCACAGTTGGTATGAGTATATTCATTTTTCTTCATGTCCTATTTTCCTTTTATTTCCTATTTGTTTGCTTGCTCTTATAAAACACTGGAGAAACATGTATCATACTCAAAGTGTGTTTCAAATTATAAAAATCCTGAAAACTGAACAGAGGTAATATTCACTAAATTTGACTGTGGCATGATAGGGTTTATTTCTACAAATTTCCAAGTGACATGTCCTATTGTTGTCAACACAGTTTGGAAATGTGATTTCCTAAGTCACATGTCCTATATACTTGACTTAACATATCATCATCGGCTAGCAGATGTTTGCTGCTCTTCAGAGATATGTTGAGGTAGCATTTGTTGTTCAAATATTTATTGACTAGAATTAATTATAGCCCAACTATTAAAAGTTATGCTACTACCCAGTGTTGTAATTTTATGTATTCTTTAATGTATCTTCAATTGTTTTAATATGGTCATGTGAATGCGCTAATCATTGTTTGCTTGATGAAGTTTACCTCTTCATTTATCATTGTCACGTTCTTTTGTTGACTCTTTGCCATTATACTGTCTTTACTTTCTCTTAGGATTTCCTTGTCAAAAAATCTGGGCCGCGGGAGTATTATAACGAAACATGTAAGAAGTCCTTCACATTATCAAACGGCATTCTCCCCTTTAGGAACGCTGACCATGTAAGTACACTTCTTTCTTATATATTATTCCTCTATTGTCTTGTATTACCTTTGAGCTGCATCCTTTTGTCAATGGCAGCTTATTTTTCCCATATACCACGAGGGGCATTGGTTTGTATTCATTGCTGCTATAAGAGATGGATATTTCGTCTTCCTCGATTCTGTTTATGGTGAGGACGACCCTTATCAAAGACAAGTTAGATCTGTCATTGTGAGTCCCCCTCTTTCACTCAGTTTCATAACACTTTTATTCATGAGTACTATAAGTAACATTTGTTCCCCCCATTGGTTTTGTGTTAGATTCCAAATTTTATATGGGCTTGGAAAGAATATATTGCTTTTGACTGCGACTTTGAAGATTTTGTGATACATTATGCACCCGTTCCAAAGGAAAAGAACGACTTGTGGACCATGAATGATAACGGAATTTTCGTGATGAAATTCCTTGAACTATGGGATCCATATGCTGACATGAATTCTAGGTTCCAAGCTGCTAACGTCAACGAAGCAAGGATCAAGTACGTTAGAGAGATGGTATTCACACCCCATAATAGACTCAATAGCGCAAAGGATTTGCTTGACAACCATATAGCTATGGTGAGTTGCCTTGAAATATCACTTTTTACTAGTTGTTGTTGTTGTCATTTGCAAATATCTGTGTCATCTGAATACATGTTGTCCGTATTTTTTTGTTGCAGCAAGTACGGAGGAAGAATCGAGTGATGATTTCAAGATCTTCTGTGAAATAGATTTGTCTTAGGGATATGCTTAGGTTGTAAATATATTTCAAGAACATCGCCTCTTATGTTTTACCATGCAAACAATGAACTTGGTATTATGTAGTCTGTAATATATTTGGAATGCTTAAATGTGTCTCGCTGGCCCCTTTTTCTTAGTTTTTTAAAAGTTTAATTTACCCCTATATGGTGTTCTTCAACATTACAAGATAAGTATATTGACCATCTCCTAGTCTGTAATTTATCATATTTTTCCTGTTTCATCTACAACTGATATGCAATTTGATGTTGCAGGAGAGGATTTGTTGGTGTGTTGAAACTACAGTTTCACAGGTTCAAATCTCACTATTTTCTGTACATTTTATCCATAAATTCTTTGTCTTCATTCACTAGACTTACCAACCCTGAAATTAACATGATGCTGAATTAATTCTGTATTTTGTTCTTAGCCAATAAAATCACATCATATTTCCTATACAATTACGATGTCACTGCTACTATATTTTCAATTTTATGGCTATAAATAACCCTCTGGGCTATGGTCAGGTTCTTCACCATTTATATGCACGTATTTATATGTTCTACCCTTCTGGGCTCTGTGTTTCCTTGCTTTTTGTGCCATAGCATGACAGATTGGTATAGGTGGCCATGCAAACCGTGGCTCGCTAGCAGGCCCCACGGCACGGCACAGTCGCACCGTGTTATTAGCTCCTTATTTTTACAGTCACTTGGTTTACTATAATTTTCTTTATTTTCTTGTGTAATTTGATTTCAATTTATAAAGCATTGCAAACAGTCAAGAAATATTTAAAATGCATATGCAATGACAACTAGGCACCATACAACTTCTCCAGCACAAAATACTTTTAACTTAATATGCTGAATATGTTACGATCTGCACTAAGAATATGATCATCACACCCTAAAACTCTAGTGCAAGTTATGATCCTGTCTGCTTTCTTTGGTCAGTTTGGACGACTGTGCTGTGTTGCCACCAATTGTCTTGAATTGACTGCGCTGTGTTGCCCTGTACCTGTGCACAAACATAAAAAAAAATCATATAACAAATATGAACATGGAATAAAACATAGTAATTTTTAGGCCATATACCTATGCCTGTTGTGCCTTCTTCATCTCGTTTCTGTTTTTTTATTGTTTTGTTCTGTTGAGCAGCAACTCGTCCTCCTCCCTGATCTGCAACATCGGCTACTTAAAGTTAACATAGTAATTTTTAGTGTCTTTCTTAATGTCTTTCGCTTTTTGCCTTCGTACCTATTTTCCTTTTAGGTGTTGCTTTCTTCTTTGATGGTAGTCCTGCAGCATCTAGTATTTCAGCAGTACATGTAGCTATGTTATGGTCATGTGCACCACACCGGCTGCAAGTTATCTGTTTTTTTGTCCTTACTATTTCAGCAATTGGTTTCCAACGTTTGCTATTTCCCACCTTTGTTCTGGGTCTTCCTTTTGCTTGAACCAAATCAGGATTCTTGAGTGAATCCAGTTGAATCACGCTGCTATGGTCCGTATTTTGTGTTGATGCAAGTTCACTTGTGTTATTGCCATCACCATTCAACTGCTGTCTTTCATTCTTTGCTGTTTCGCCATGGCTAGCACTATTCTGTTCTGCATTGTAGTCCTCTTCTGCTACATCATTGTTGCTTCTGGACTGGTTTCTCACTGGAATTTTCTTAATCTCATCATGCAGCTTATCAAGACCTTTCAGCATGTGGTTGCACCTGTCCAAGTTTAAGCACCCATCTGATACCACCTCAACAAACTTTCTTGAAAGTAAGTTATGCCTTAGCATGTTGCTGCCACCTCTTAGGTTGTGTGGAACTTTTGTAGATGCATCTCTGATATTCGTTTTCTCAACTGGCCTCCATCTGTCAATGAAATATTTTTCTGCCAACGTGTACCTGTTCAGCTGTACGAGGGTCCTCAGAATATGAGCACAGAGAAGCCCATCTTTCTGGAACCTTGCACAGATGCATATGTAGTTTTCCTATCCTAGATTAACTAGGACAAGGTACTTCCTTGGTCTGATTTCATTGACAGCATGCTCTTCAGACTTGAACACCATGTATGCTTTGTCCTTTTGATGTTCCTCTATCTGATACATACCAATTGCTTTCACAATCTGCTGAAATCTAAAGAAAATCTGAGTATTGTATAGATCCCTTGCCTGCCTCTCGAAATTATATCTTGAATGTAACCGAGCCATAGAATGTGCTTTGTTCTTGTCCTTTAGATTTCCTCTCTCGTCTATATTCTTTATTTGCGTGTCAAACTCCTGTAGAAGCAGCAGCACACTACTTGTTGGACCAATGTTGTCCTTGAATATAGCGTTCATCCCCTTGCTTCTAGAAGTAGAACAAATGAATGGGAAGAAGTTGTCCTTGAAGTAGACAGGCACAAATCTAGCTCGGTTGTCAAACATGATCTGTAGGAATCTTAGATTATGCACCTTGTGCTTCTCAACCATGTGTTTCCATAGTGTCTCAAACTCTTGTGTTGTCAATGAGTTGTAGATGATATCATAGAAATCTCTACCAAAATCTGGTATCTTGTTGAAGGCTGGTCCACAATACATTTCAGCCTTTGACACAATATGGAATAGACAATTTCTGTGAATTGTCTCTGGAAACTCTAGTTCAATTGCACCTCTCATTGCGGCATCTTGATCCGTAATTATTGACTTTGGGGCCTTCCCACCCATGCAGCTTCTGGATGTACGGAAGAGCCATCTGAAGGTTGGAATGGTTTCGTCACTCAGTAGCGCTCCAGCAAAGAGCAAGTTGTCTCCATGGCCATTTATGCCGACAAAGGGTGCAAATCTGAGCTTGTACCTGTTTGTTTCATATGTTGTATCAAAACTGACAACATCACCATAGTGCTCATATGCCACTCTGCTCTTTCCATATGACCAAAAGATGTTTCTTACTTTGTTTTGTTCATCCGCATCGAAGCTAAAGAAAAAAAGTGGGTCTTGTGCTTGCTTGTTCTTTATGAATTGAACCACTAGCGTCATATCATTGCATCCTGTTTCCCTCTGTATCTTGGTCCTGTAGTTGCTTATGTCGGTCTTAACAACACTGCTGAATTCTTCTCCTCCTCTCAGCGATGATAGGAATGCTAGGATTTTTCTGTTTGGCACATTCACATTCACTAAAGACCTGATAATAGCCTTTTCATCATCTGAGAAGAATCTGTGCGATCTCAGTAGCTTAGTTAGTTCTGTAGGTAGCAACACATGGTTGTGATCAAGATTTAGTCGAGTAACTGTCCAACGCCCCTTCACCAGCGTTATCACCATCTCAGCCTGACAATTTGTCTTGTTGATGACCTTTGTCCTGCGTGTGCTGGCTGCAGGTATTGGTTGAGCTTCATCTGTCAATATAGGGTACTTCTTTCTCTGTTTTGCTAGGCTGCTAACCTGGACAGCACAACCTGTTGTTTGCTGCTCACAGCTTGGTTGTTCCTCGATAGATTTCCCCCTCTTGTTACACTTGAATGTCATTCTTGTCACCATACCCATAGTGTGGGTGTAGAGTCCTGACGGACTAAACAACCCTGGCGGCCCATCCTATGGGCCGGCCCATGAACAAGATTTGACGCACAAGACAAGGATTAGTCCTAGTCGGTTTGGATATACTGTATTAGGGAATTAGAGATAAACTTGTAAAAGTCTCTTAGTCCTATACGGTTCCCATGTAACCCTGCCCTCCGGACTATATAAGGGGAGGCAGGGACCCCCTCAAAACAATCTCATCAATACAAGATACACCATACAGGACGTAGGGTATTACGCTCCGGCGACCCGAACCTGTCTAAATCGTTTCTTGTCACCTTCGGCTCTAGATTCTCGACGACTTCTCCCTAAACCCTTCTCTCGGGGCACCCCCTCGGGAACGTTGTCAGCATAAATCACCGACACTTTGGCGCCGTCCGTGGGATCCACTCGTCGAGTCTTCGGTAAAGAGTCGATGGCCTCCTTCAGCGCCTCCATCGTCACCAAGTTCGAGGCAGGCGCCTCCTTCGTTTTCGGCTCCTGGCTTTGCATCGCAAACCAGGAAGGCGAACTCCAACACCAATTGCGCTACGAGGTGGCTGCACTGGCTTCGTCACGCGTACAAACCACTCCGCGAGGATCTCGGAAAATCCCAAATTCCGACACGATCTCTGGATCGTATCCTACTCGGAGGAGTACATGGCGCCCGAAGCAGATTCAATCCCGGGTAGACCACGTCAACTCAACCCCTATCAAGGGGCAGGATCAAGCCACGTGTCCACGACTCCCCGGCGGACTTCGGATCACTTCCGAGTCCCGCCAGGGTTCAACGATCAGGACCGTGACAGCAACCCCGCGGGTACCCAGCAACCCTGGCTCCAACCCCCGCGGGACGAAGACTTCACCACGTGGGCCGCGTGCATCTCAGTTTCCCTTCGGGTTAACAAACTCAGCCGCAGTCCACCAGAAGCACCTAAAGAAGAAGGTTCTCCAACCCTGCGGAGCAACCTCGGATCTTGTCATGACCACAACTCCCTCGGGGGTTATCGTTCATTGGCCTGACATGGATCCCGAGGTGGCTCTCTTTGAAGCAAACGTACCTTCCACGGTACGGGATATTCTACCTCTGCTTCCTTTCCAAGAAGGCAGAGAACTCCCTGTTGCCACGCGTAACAGAAGAACCGGGCCTAGCAACCCCGGTCGCCAATCCTGCGTGCTCCTCAATGAGCACAGCGACGAAGAAGTTGTTTCCGACGATGCTCCAACAGAGGAAGGAGAAACCGACGCGGACCGGGAACTCCGTATCGAGCGCAACCGCAACCGCGCCCTCCGACGTCGCTTCATCAAGAAGAAAAATCTCAATTCTGAGTTCGACAAACAAGACATCTTCAACTCCCCTGTGGCCAACATCTTGTTCGGGGTCAGCGTCTTCGAGGGGTTCCAAACAACCCCTGAGATCAACCTCGCCAAAGCCCGCTTAGAAGCCGCAGCGGTTATGGTTGATCGCCTGGACGGAGGCCGCTCCGCCTCCAAAAGCAAGAGTTCTTCGCGCCACCAAGCACTGTCAGCGAAGCGTCAGAGCAGCCACTACGGCAGCTCCGCAGGACAAACAAAGGACAAGAACAGGCCTCATGAAGAACCCCGCCGCCCTCGCGAGGAACCTCCCAGGTCCCAACGTCGCGAAGAACCCCGCCCAGCTCGCTCTCCCGTCACGCCGAACGACGCCCGCAACGACATCATCCGGATCCGAGGGGGGAGAGCTACCTCTCACGTTGCGGATTCTGCAGGAAGATACGACGTCCCCAACCCCGATGCTCTGCCATGCTACACACGCGCTATCCGCGTCAGCTCCTTCCCGCGAAAGTTCAAGCCGCCAGGCATCGCCAACTTCGACGGGAAGCAAGATCCAAACATCTGGCTGCGCAGATACTCTTCTGCAATTGAAGCATCAGGGGGCGACGACATCTCTAAGATGCTCTACTTTCCAGTTGCGATGGAGCAGGGTCCTCTCACCTCGCTCGAGTCCCTCCATCCAGACTCCATCGACAGCTGGCACGCGCTGAAGAAGGCTTTCGTCTCCAACTACCAGGGTTCTTTTGAACGCCCTGGCAGCAAGTACGAACTCCGCGCGTGTAAACAAAAGCCAGACGAGTCCCTGCGCGACTACAACAGGCGATTCTTCGCCATCAAGGCATCCTGCGTTCCCATCCCCGACTCAGAAGTCATTGACTACTTTCAAGAGGGGATGACCGATCGCACCCTCTTCCGTGACTTCGGTCACAACCGTCCTCGTGACCTCGAGGAATTCCGCGCACTGGTGTCCAATTGGATGGACACTGACGATCAAGAACGGGAGCGCTACGGCAAGAGATCCAACAACCCTGGTCGCAAGAACCAGGAAGACAACAGGGATCAGCCGCGCGACTCCTTCCAGCGCAACGGCAACAACCCACGGAAGCGACCACACAACATGGTCGCGACCGTCCAGACCGTCCGCTCCGCCAAATCCGCGCAGCAACGAAGAGAAGAATTCAACAAACTTCTCAAGAAGCGCTGCCCCTACCACCCCGACAGCAAGCACACCATGGGCGAGTGCGTGCTCCTCCGGGAGACATTCAGCACCCCCAACAAGAAGCAGAAGTCGGCTGGCGACGGAGACGACGAGCACGACAAGGGAGACAGCGGTTTCCCAGACATCAACAACACTGTCAACGTCATCTTCGGGGGCATGGCAGTCAGCGACACCTCGCGCAATCGCAAGAATGCGAGGCGCGAGGCCTACGCAGCAGAACCAGCGGTGGTTACACCTCTACGGTGGTCGGACACCACCATCACCTGGTCCCGAGAAGATCAATGGGCCGAGATCACCTCTCCTGGACGATATCCCCTTGTCCTCGAGACCGTGATAGCAAACAGCAGGCTCACCAAGGTCCTGATCGACGGAGGCAGTGGGCTCAACCTCATCTTCGCCAAGACGCTAAAGTCCATGGGCCTCGACACGAGTACGCTGCAGCCGGCGGACACTCCTTTCTACGGCATCGTGCCTGGGAAGGCCGCCATCCCCCTTGGGCAAATCACCTTGCCCGTCACGTACGGTACGGCATCCAACTACCGTACAGAGTTCATCAAGTTCGAAGTTGCAGACTTCGAAACATCCTACCACGCCATCCTCGGGCGACCAGCATTGGCCAAGTTCATGGCCATCCCCCACTACACCTACCTGGTGCTGAAGATGCCAGGGCCTCACAGTGTTCTTTCCCTTCGCGGCGATATCAAGCGCTCCTACCTCTGCGACAAAGAGGCAGTGGAGTACGCCGTCAAAGCCACGTCCACCATAGATCGCCAAGAGCTCCAACCCTTGGCCGCAGCCGTCGTCGCAGAGGACGATGACGCCCCGACGCAGAAGAAGACACGGGCTATCAAGCCTGTGGAGAAGGTCGCAACAAAGACGATTGACCTCCAAACAGGAGATCCATCGAAGACAGCAGTGATTGGCTCCACCCTCACTCCTGCATAGGAAAACGCGCTCGTCGACTTCCTGCGAGCCCAGGCAGACATCTTTGCTACAAAGCCTTCCGACATGCCTGGAGTCCCCAGAGAGTTGATCGAGCACAAGCTAGACCTCAACGAGAGCGCAAAGCCCAAAAAGCAGCGCCTCCGAAGATTCGCCACAGAGCGTCGGGAAGCCATCAAGAAAGAACTAGCTAAGTTATTAGCAGCTGGTTTCATTAAAGAAGTCTTCTATCCGGATTGGTTAGCCAATCCGGTTCTTGTAAGGAAAAAGAATTCGAATGAATGGAGAATGTGTGTTGATTATACTGATCTCAACAAACACTGCAAGAAGGATCCCTTCGGGCTTCCTCGCATCGATCAAGTCATCGACAGCACCGCCGGGTGCACCCTACTCTGTTTCCTCGATTGTTACTCAGGATATCACCAAATATCGCTGAAAGAAGAGGATCAGATTAAAACTTCATTCATCACGCCATATGGCGCATATTGTTACACAACCATGCCTTTTGGCTTGAAAAATGCAGGTGCCACATATCAGCGGGCGATACAGGGTTGTCTTCAAGACCAACTTCATCGCAATGTTGAAGCCTACGTTGATGATGTGGTAGTCAAGACAAGAAATCCCGAGGATCTCATCGCTGACCTCACCGAGACGTTTGATAACCTCCGCAAATGGCGATGGAAGCTCAATCCCGCCAAGTGTGTTTTCGGCGTCCCATCTGGAAAGCTCCTTGGGTTCATTATCAGTGAACGCGGCATTGAGGCAAATCCAGAGAAGATAGCAACTATCATGAACATGGAGCCGCCGACCACCGTCAAGGATGTCATGAAGCTTACGGGCTGCATGGCTGCACTCAACCGCTTTATCTCCAAGCTAGGAGAACGCGGGACCGAGTTCTTCAAACTACTCAAGAAGCAAGATAGATTTCAGTGGACTCAGGAAGCTCATGTCGCTTTCGACAAGCTCAAGCTATTCCTGACTACGCCTCCTGTGCTCACTGCACCGCTCCCGGGCGAAGATCTCTTGCTCTACATTTCAGCAACCACTAATGTCGTCAGCGCCGCCATTGTTGTTGAACGCGACGAGGAAGGCCACCTCCAGAAGATTCAACGGCCTGTGTACTTTGTAAGCGAAGTCCTCTCGGACTCCAAATCCAGGTACCCTCAAGTTCAAAAAATTCTATATGCTGTCCTAATAACATCCAGAAAATTGCGGCATTACTTCGACACCTACAAGATCATCGTGGTTACTGGTTATCCTATTGGCGAGATTCTCCATAATCAAGACGCTACAGGGCGTATCGCCAAGTGGGCTGTTGAGCTCGGAACATATAGCATCGAGTTCCGCTCTCGCACGGCCATGAAGTCTCAGGTCCTTACTGATTTCATATCGGAATGGACCGAGCACAATCTCCCAGTCGCCACTATCAAGCCTGAGCATTGGATCATGTATTTCGACGGGTCACTCAAGCTGGAAGGCGGAGGCGCTGGAGTTCTGTTGATCTCACCTCGAGGGGATCAACTCAAGTATGTTCTGCAGATTCAGTTCGCTGTCACCAACAACGCTGCAGAATACGAAGCACTTCTTCACGGCATGAAGATGGCCATCACCCTTAGTATCAAGCGTCTGCTGGTGTATGGGGACTCAATGTTGGTCATCAAACAAGTCAATAAAGACTGGAATCGAAACCATGAAGACATGGATGCGTACTGTGAAGAAGTTCGGAAATTGGAAAAACACTTCCTCGGCATTGAATTTCATCATGTCGAACGAGATTACAACGTCGCTGCAGACGTCCTATCAAAGCTGGGTTCTTCCAGAGCAGAGGTGCCTAGCGGGGTGTTCGTCAATGAACTCTCCAAGCCATCAATTTCTGCAGCGGTAATTTCTGATGCTGCAATATCAGCTCCCGAGGTTATGCTCATCGACGCCACTTGGAGCGCTCCGATTATAGACTTCATCTTGCACGACAAACTTCCTGCCGAGAAGGCAGAAGCTCAGCAAATTGTTCGCCGTAGCAAGTCCTATGTTATAATCGGCGATACACTGTACCGACGTGGCGCACGCTCTGGCGCATTGATGAAATGCGTCTCACAGCAAGAAGGAGTCAACATCCTGGAGGAAATTCACGCAGGAGAATGTGGCAATCATGCAGCTTCCCGCACCATCGTAGGCAAAGCCTTCCGTGCCGGGTTCTATTGGCCTACAGCTCTACATGACGCTGAGGAAATTGTTCGTCACTGCAAGGGTTGTCAATATTTCGCTCATCACTCACATCAGCCTGCTCACAAGATCAAATTGATACCTCCGTCATGGCCATTTGCATGCTGGGGTCTTGATATGATTGGGAAACTACCCAGGGCGCCTGGTGGATTCGAATATTGCTTCGTCGCAATTGACAAATTTACCAAGTGGATAGAAGTCTTTCCGGTTGTCAAACCAACCTCTGAGAAAGCAGTCCAATTTCTCCAAGAATTGATTCTTCGCTTCGGGATACCTCACCAAATCATCACGGATTTGGGCACCACCTTTACAGGCAACAAGTTCTGGGACTACTGTGAAGATCGCAGCATCGAGGTATCCTATGCTTCGGTTGCTCATCCTCGTGCCAATGGGCAAGTTGAAAGGGCCAATCGCATGCTCCTTGATGGACTTAAAGCTCGCATGGAACGAACCCTGAAGAAAGCAGAAGGCCGGTGGATGAAAGAACTCTTTCCAGTTGTCTGGGGCCTACGATCTCAACCCAGTAAAGCTACAGGGCAATCTCCCTTCTTCCTGGTGTATGGATTAGAGGCCGTTCTACCTGTTGACGTCATGCACGGTGCTCCTCGCGTTGAGGAGTTCCAAGAAGCCATGGCGGACGAACAACGAATGCTGGAAGTCAATACAGCTGAAGAAGCGCGACTAGCAGCCTTGTTACATAATGCTGCATACCTTCAGGGAATCCGCAGATTGCATGACAAAAACGTGAAGACAAGATCATTCCAAATTGGAGACTTGGTGCTACGCCGAATCCAGAATACAGCCGGTCACTCCAAGCTTACTTCACCTTGGGATGGTCCATTCATTGTTTCCAAGGTACTCAAACCAGGCACCTACAGACTTCAAACAGAAGATGGTGTGGAGTTACCAAATCCTTGGAATATAGAACACCTACGCAAATTCTACGCGTAGCTCGTTCACTACAGCAGTGCTTCGGCACAACAAGACCCAATTGCTTCGGCACCCAGAGTTCTTCTGTAAACATTGCTCCGGCAATATATGAACTAATTGCTTCGGCATTACGCGTTCTCTTGTACCGTTGTTCTGACAACGAGGTTTATCTCAATAAAACTCCCTTTACTGGGTTGTTTACTTGTCTTCGTGACATTACCTAAAACTTCCGTGTTCTTTTTAGACTTGGAAAGTTTCTTTTACATTCGGAGCCTATAACTGAGGTCTATCCGGGTTCTTTCGAGGCCAAGAACGGATCTGTTCCTCCTATTATGCTACTCTGTGGTAGTTTCCAGCTTAACGCTGCCGCTCCGTGGGTCTTACTGGGTTCTTGCTTCGGCAAACCATATACAGTTAGTTCCCAAGTATCCTCCCAGGGTACATTTTATTAGATAGCTTATGCTATAAGAAATCTCCCTGGGTTCCTTCGGGTCCTTAACAGGGTTGTTTTTCAAGTCAAAATCTACGCCACGTACATTTTGACTAAGTCCTGGTTATCAACACAGAAACAACCCGGGAATTCATAGAAATTCTTGGTTTTTTCTTCATAACATGGCAATAAATATATTACATTGCACGATACTTATGTTACAATAACATTTGTTTATATCTACAGCCTAAGGCTCTGAGCGATTGCTTCCGCAACCGGCTCGGCCTCTTGTTTCAGGTCCTTGAAGGCAGACTCGGTACAGTTTGGCTCTGCGCCTTCTACTAGCTTGCCTATGTCTACCTCCGGGTACCTGGACTTCACTACAGCAAGGACATGCACAAGACAAGCCTTGGAGGATCTTTTGATGTACGCCTTGAGTTGTCTTGGCATGGCCTTCAGGCGCTCCAGGAATGTTTGCGGTACTGCAGGGTCTTCTGGAACCAAGGCTTTCACCACCGGATTCGCTGCCTTCTCTAGCAGCGAGATCCGGTTCAAGGCTTCCGCCAAGTCGTCGTCCGACTTCTTCATCAACCGCAATTCTTCTTCGAGTTCCGACATCCTCCTGGCCGCCTGTTCGAGCTTCTCGTCCAGCGCCTTCTTGTTTGCGAGATGCTTCTGTGCCTGGACGAGTTCCCTGGATAGCCGATTATTCTCCTCGTGAGCATCTTCCAGGTTCTTGGCAAGTTGTTTTTGCTGCTCGAGGACTTGAATTAGTTGCTCGTCGGCATCCTTGCGTTGCTTGACCGCCACTCTGAGTTCTTCTTGGAGGCTTTCATGTTCAACAGAGAGGGTCTTCAACGCTTCTCCATGACGGTTGGCCAAGTTAGACCAATCCGTCATCTTGCTCTGGGCTGTTGCTAGCTGCTGTTGCGCCCCTGCGTATATAAGACAATGACAGTGTTGTTATTCAACACAGGCAATGGACAATTTTTTATAAGACTTCGGTAACGACAGAGTACCTTTGAGCTCTGCTTTCGCCGTTGCAAGCTTCTTTTTCACGTCCTCCTTCTCTGCGGCCAATTCCTTGGTGCGCAGGTGTAAGGTACGGATCGTGTCGGCGTCTTCCGCCTCCTGGAGTTTGCGATCTTCGCGCTCACGCTCCAGCTCCTTCTGGAGACGGTCCGCCTTGGCGTGCATCAAGGAAATGTTGTGGAGGTACTCGGTCTTCTTCCTTGATGCCTCGCCAACAGCCTACAACAGAGTTGTTATAAGAAATGCTTCTTCAATACTACAAGACCAGGGTTGTTTTACTAACCTTGAAGTAGGCTACTGCTCTCTCGGCATGGTAAAGTCCCCTGTCGATGTGGTGCTCATCCTCCTCCGCGTCCAATATGTATTCGAAGGTCTGCGGGTTCGGATTGAACATTGGGTCGAAGCTCCCGATGCGGAAGCTCCCACCTTCTTCTTCAGCTCCGGTACTCTGGGGTACCCTGGGGATCTCTTCAATTTCTTGCTCTGGGGTTGTTGCTTCTACTTGTTTCCCCCTCGAGCACTCTGCTTCCGCCCCGGTCTGGGTTGTTTCTGTGACGCTCGGGGGCTGTGCAGAGGACTGGTCATGGCGTTCCAGCTCGGATTCTTCCATCACCGCCGATGTGACCAGCTGTTCGATATCCGCCAGCACCTCCGCGACTATCTCTTCGACTTGTGCTTCTTCTGGTGCTGGCGGGTTTGATGGCAGAGTTGTTTGAACTTTCGGCAGGGTTGTTTCTGGAACAACCCTGGGTTCTTCGGACACTGCGGCCTCTGGCTCTACAGCTGCATGGTCAACCAAGGATTCTACCCTGGTTATTGCTGGAGTATCTTCAACTCTGGGAAAATGAAGTTTGTTAGTTATAGCGGTATTATGCGCCGCTACATTGTGTATTGATTGACAAAATACTTACATGGTGGAGGGTCGCATGGGGATCTCTGGCTCCCCCAAGGTGAACTTTTCCTCTACCTCCTGCTCCGCCGCCGAAGGTCCCGCTGGACAGGGTTCTTCAATTATTGGTGTTATCCCTTCAAACGGCGTGGAGACAGGGTTGAAGATCTCGTGCAGGATCTCTTCATCAGATAATGCCCGCCGAGCAGAGCTGCTTTGCTGCGGCATGCTGGTTCCAATTTCTCCTATGGCTATCCCCACTGAAGATGTTGTCCTGGGTTGTGGGGATACCTTTGCCCTTTCCTCTGGGATTGTTCTGGCTCGGGGCTTGGGCAAGGTGCGTGCTTTCTTGGGCACTGGTGCTTGTGCCTCTGATGTCACCGGTCTCTTGGACCTTTCAGTTCCCCTGGAGGTCGCTCCTGATTTGGCTTGGGGTTCTTCAGGGGCCTGTGGTTCAAGTTTTACCATTGGCTCGTCAGGGTCTTCAATTGCAGATTTCATGCGCACTTGATCTCTTACCCCTGGATCCACACAGCGTGCCAGCAATGCCGCTTCTTCAGTGTTGGTTGGGTCCAGGGGCGGCAGACTTACATATAAGGCGCGCCGGGCTTCATACTGTGATGATCAAGACATTAGTTCACAATATATTTTCAACAATGCAGAACTGTATTCAGAAGAGGATTTTACCTCAGGTGTCATGGTTATCGCAGATACTTCCATTATTTCAGGAAATTGATCATCAGTGATCACCAGGAACTTCTTCAAGAGTTGGTTCACTCTCTTCTCCGATATGTTCCCGGTGGCATTCCTTGAGGGGTCTGTTTCCCCAGAGTACAAGTACCCTGGGTTACAGCGTTGCTTGCATGGCTGGATTCTCCTCTGCAGGAATGACTTATATACCATGGCCCCTGTGAGCCCTTGTGCCTTTAGGTCTCTGATCATGTTGAGCAGATCAGGGATTTGCATGGCTTGGTTGACTCCAACTGTCTCGCTCCAGAATGGTTTCATTACTGGAGGATTTCCTGAACGGCTCTGCAATTGTGGCTGGTGGTTCCATGCGTAGAACCACTCCTTCTGCCAGTCCTTGAGGCTTTCCTTAGTAGTGTAATCCAAATACACCGGCCTAATGCCTTGGCGGAACTGGATAACAACTTTGCCTACCACTTGCAGTGGCCCGCTGGAGGTCTTTACCCTAAACAAGTGGCGGAAAAGGGCAAAATGGGGATCTATCCCTAAGAAGGCTTCGCACAGATGAATGTAGATGGATAGATTCAGAATGGAGTTGGGATTCAGGTGACACAGTTCGATCCCATAATATTGAAGCACACGGCGGAAAAAATCACAAGTTGGCATGCCAAAACCAACTTCATAGAAGGCTTTCCATACCGTGGTTTCCTTGGTTTCTTCGGTGGGGTATTCGTGACCGTGTGCGCTTCTTCATTGACTGTTTTCTTGCGCTGGCAAGAATCCATCTGCCTCTAGGGCCTTGATGTGTTTCTCCTTCAGGATACTGGTCGGCCAGTCGCTGATTGGATCTTCAACGATCGGCATTTCCCCCGCGGATGCTGCCTCCTCGGTCGTAACGACCTGCTTCATCACCTCTGCCTTCCTCTTTGAGCCTTTGTCGCGGCTGGATCCTTCACCACCAGCCATTGGGATCTCTTGTGATTTGGTGTGGATTGGATCTAAGATTAGGGGAAGCTGTGGATGCTTGTGCGCGATCTTTGGATTAAGCGAACTGCAACTGTCGCAAACCCTAGATCTGTTTTGCGCAAGCGTACGGATACAAAGGGTCGCGGTCGGTTTATATGGGCTTTTCGAAGCGTTACTTCGGTAATTTTCAATTTGGGTCCTTTCTTGATCCTATATTTGAATTCGTTCAAATTTAGGCTCGGGGGCTGTGGACATATTTTCAGGAAATATTTTTCTGAGAATTTTCGGCTTCAATTGATAAATTTATAAGGAATTCTACAAGAATTCAGGTTTCTTCGGAAATTGATTCTCTTTTGGTTCGGACTTCGAAAGAGCCTCGAATTTCTTCTTCAAAGATAAACGAGGCTCGGGGGCTGCCCAATTGGGCGCACCTAATCGGTGCGCACCAATCCGAACTTCGAGAAGACTTATGAGCACATCATTACCTATTGAACAGCATGGTTGCAACTTCCAAGATCAAAGAACCCTGTGGGTCTCAAAGAACCCTGTGGGTCTCAAAGAACCCTGGCGGGTTCCAAAGAACCCTGGCAGATTTCAAAAGAACTCTGGAGGACCTCAAAGAACTCTGTACTTTCAACAAGGCTGTTCTTCAGGAGATAAGGTGCTCGGGGGCTTGTGGGTGTAGAGTCCTGACGGACTAAACAACCCTGGCGGCCCATCCTATGGGCCGGCCCATGAACAAGATTTGACGCACAAGACAAGGATTAGTCCTAGTCGGTTTTGATATACTGTATTAGGGAATTAGAGATAAACTTGTAGAAGTCTCTTAGTCCTATACGGTTCCCATGTAACCCTGCCCTCCGGACTATATAAGGGGAGGCAGGGACCCCCTCAAAACAATCTCATCAATACAAGATACACCATACAGGACGTAGGGTATTACGCTCCGGCGACCCGAACCTGTCTAAATCGTTTCTTGTCACCTTCGGCTCTAGATTCTCGACGACTTCTCCCTAAACCCTTCTCTCGGGGCACCCCCTCGGGAACGTTGTCAGCATAAATCGCCGACACATAGTCTCTTTTTCTCTAGAGTGGTAGTTCCCACACTTGACCACTGAAAAGCCAACTATGAACGCATACTGGTTGTAGAATTTGTGTGCGTCTTCAGCTGTTTCAAACTGCATGTCAATCTTTGGAACATGCTGAGACTCGCCATCCTGACTTAAAGAGAAGGCTTCCTCGAAACTGTCATTCTGCTTAAACACTTCTATGTCCTCTTCGGTGATGTCATCATCAAGCTCTTCTCCTGCTACTGCTGGTGGTGGTGTCAGCTCTCTTGTCAAACCGTAATTGTGCTCAAACAATTCAATTTCTTCTTCTCCCACTACATTCTCCTGGCCTTGCCCTACGTTTGTTGCTGTTGTAATGTTCATCTCAAAGCATGCCATATTCTGGCTGTGGTTGAACATTTCAAAGATTTCTTGACTGTTTTCAATGTGCTTCTCTGCTGTTGTTGTCCCTGCAAAACTGATGATTTTATCCACCCCACTTTGTGGTACGCCAGTTCCTTTTACTGCTGCTGATGTGTTGTTGTTTTCAAATTCAGCCAAGCTCTGCTCTTCAATTGATACATATGCATCTTCATGTGACTTGTTACTAATTTGTAGTTGCTCACTTGAATATGTTGTTATCAACAGATGTCTGTCACATACTAGCGGCACAAGTTCTGCTTCAGCTGTCCTACTCGTCGTCACATGCAAATCATGCTGCAATCAGAAGGTTAGCACACAAATTACATCAATGTAATCACTGACTGCAACAAGGAAATTACATCTGAAAAATGAGAAAAGACAGTGCTGTGTTGGTGCGTAATTCTAGCTTTAAATTACCTCAAAGCTAGTACCAAAGAAGTCATCCACCCCATCTTGGCTGCATAGCATGCTGGTGAAGAAACCCATTGGGGCCTATGTTAAACATTGCATCATAGTTACAATACTGAATTAGTAATGTGTATGACCATCATATGCAGCACTATTCGATTAAAGTTAGATGCTTAATTTATTCTTTGTCAAACATGGTTTGATTACCTCATAAGCTAGACGCATCTCTGCTCTATCCGACATGTAGCAGTTGCTCTCTTCTTGTGAAACAAGATTCTGTTCATCGCATAATGGAGATGTCTCTGGTCGATGCTGCATCCCATCAAACTGATTGTAACTTATTTGTTCGAATGAAGATTTCATCCCCTATACATGAATTGAATTTAAAAACAAACATAATTTGATCCAGATGATTTGAAATAATACAGCTGTTGTTCTTCACTTGCTCACCATGTCTTCAAAGTGGATATCATTCTGTAATAGCTTTTCAAATTGTATATTGTTCCAGCTCTCCATAACCTGCTTGTCACTGTTATTGTAAATAATGCTAGCCATCATAGTCTCCATAGCATTGTTGTCAAGGCTTGTGTTATCAAAATTGAACCCCTGCATCATTTTTAAAGTTACAAACTAGTAAATTACTGTCATGAATGATGGAGTAGTTCTAGTTTTACAAACCATAAGCATACATATGGTAATCAAGTTTTTTCTAGGTACTTTAATATCCTTCACATGTACAACAATAATAACTGACTGCGTACGTTACTTTCATTTGTTAATCTGAGGCTGCCCAATCAAAAGATTGACCAATCAAATCTCCACAACAGCAAGAGAAGATGTATTCAAATGTTACCTCAGGTATTCCTCCTCTGCTTACCTCTGAAACTGCTTGTCTTCCTTGCATGTTTCTGTCTTCCATTCTTTGAATACACTGCAGAGTCTTAGTTTCATCTATTAGGATAATAACCAGCTCTATGACTGTGATGGGAACAGTATGGAGTCTTACAGTCCAAATCTAGGGAATTACACAACCAAGTGATGCTGTAATTCTATTATTTAGTAAGTATCATGTACCTAGAACAGCCACTAATTCAGAGGTGTATTTCCTTCTAAACCACTAATGTTTTGCATCTATTTTCCACAGATCCAATCTAATGTTTCCAGATTGGTGCCTCAAGCAGATTGGTGGTCCAAGGGCTCACGTGTGAGAAAACATGTCAGAGAAAGGGGATTGACACTTTACCTCAGGTACAATTCTTGTTTCCCCATCTGACTTGTCCCAGATCTGCTCCATCCTCTTCCTCCTGTTGCTCTTTGGAATAGTTTCTTCTTCCATGGCTGCTGGCGGCAGGCCGTGGGTTCTTTGTTTGCTTTTGGGGAGGGGGGTTGCTTCTGGGATAGGGTTGCTGATGGGGTCCCTCCTTATGTTTTTTTGGCGGCTGTTGGCTATGCCTTTTGCCGCCCTTTTTTCACCTACTACCGTGTTGGGCTTTTTTTTTCTTTATTTCCATTGATTTTTTTGTTGGCTCTGTGTGCAGGCCCAAAAAAACAGGAGCCCACAATACGAAAGGACAAAAGCCCACAGGACAAGGACAAAAGCCCACAGTTATAATAGCAGGCAGCTATAGATTGTTGGGCCTCCTCCTGTTGGGCTCAATGTTGCCTGGTCGGCAACAATTCAAACGGACCTGCTTGCTTCAACCGCGAGATGTAGAATTCGAATTTTGCCTTACTATTTCTATACACAGTGACTTACATCTAACAAACTGTAAGTCACCCAAAAAGACACCCCAAAAGACAGTGACTTACAGATATGTAAATGTAAGTCACCTATACAATAACACAGTGACTTACACAGAAGCAGAATTTAAGTCACCTTATCAATAGACAGACCCTTCATCAAAATCCGCGGAACCTTCGTGGTCGGGTGTTCGGTCACGGTTTTGGGGATGCAACCTCCGGTACCGGCTAGTGGGGCCTGAGATCACGCTTCCGCGGAGCGGAATTCGTTGAAATGGTCCGGGGAGGATCTTTTATTGTTTCCAACAACCGCGTTCCAGACTCCAGGGTTATGGTGATGATCCTCCCCTCTCATCTCATGACTCTCTCCCCCTTCTCTCCTCATAAATAATCCTGCCATGTAAGCAAATTTGTTGATAGGGGTATGATATTTAATGTTGACGTGATCGAGACGGACCTAAATACAGGTCTGTTTTTCCCGATGAAAACGGGCCTCGTGAATCGCGACAGTGCTTCTGGCTGGAGCATGTGGTAACACCGTCGTAGTGATGATGACCTTGGCAGGCATCAGTCTCCAGGTTCCAGGGCGGACGCAGTGTATGAGAATCCAGAAATGTTCTGTGTGCTTGATCGTGAGCACGATGGGCTGATGGCGAGCATCCACACTCATATATTACCAAACTACTACTCCTCTACTACTCCTCTCCGTTCCAAAAATATAGGTCTTTTGATTTTTTCAGCTATAACTTTGACCGCTCATCTTATTTAAATTTTTTGTAAAATATCATATATTTTTATTATGGCTAGCTTTACTAATAAATGAATTTCAAGAATAACTTAAATTTGACTGCATTTGCACAAATTTTTTAATAAGACGAGTGGTCAAACTCGGGGCTGAAAAAGTCAAACAATCTACATTTTAGAACGGAGGGAGTACTAATTAGGTGCAAAAACCAGCACACAAGGTAAAAACACAGAGGCTTTAGCCATTGCCATCATGTGTTGTTCTACAAATCCAAGTGTTTCTCATCGAGTAATATTGTTTTACAAACAATTTCAATGAACCATTGTTTGATTGACTTATTTGATCTATTTTGCTATATAAACCTCAGAACTCTCTCCCTCTCCTACTTTCCTTGGTCTTACAGACCATATTGTCCACTAGTGCTTGCTTCACGGTATCGTGCGTGCAGCATATGTTGTACCACTGTCTTTTGAACGTGCATGATTGAGTGTTTGCCTATGACATTCGATCTGCAATTCGTTGTACCCTGCTGCGATGGTTCGTCATACATGATGGACATGAGCATAGGACAGAACCTTTCCATTTTATAAAAAAGAATCATAGCCTAATAACTGCACAAAGAAAAAAGGCTCGAAGGTTGAAGAGAGGTCCACACATCTGAGTAGAAAAAAGGTTACATGCCATCCTCCTTTTCTCAGGGTGAACAGGGCTCGGCCACTATAACAGCACACAGGCAGATCGAGTTATCGTGTTCTTCACCGAGCCTCACTCTCACACACACACACAAGGTGCCCCTCACCGGCAGGGGTGTGCTTAATGGCCTTGCTTATCCCTGCACTGATCGCCTCGAAGATCAAGAACAACGCTTTCCGGAAGGCATCGAGCACCTTCATCATCCATACCAACCACCTCGACAAGCCTTCCGTGTTCCCCACAATAAAGAACTGGTACAATTCCATGTTCCTTCTCAAAAATTGTAGGGGGGCTAAGGGGGCTCCAAGGGTTTTGGGGAGGTAGGGGGGCTAGAGCCCCCTTGCACCCCCTGGATTTTCATGGACGGGCCTGTGATGACAGACACGGTGGCTGCGATCGATGATGCCATGAAGGACGACATTGGCATCTTGTAAATTTCGCTCGGGTACAAGACATTCTATGCTGACAGCTTCATCGTCGCCGCATTTGGCACAGAGCGCAAAGGCGTGCTCATCGTCCTCATGGGAGGAAACAGTGGGCCGATGGCTTCCACGGCCATGAACGCAACGCTGGGGAGTATCACTGTAGGCACCGGTACCATGGACCAGCTCTTCCCATATATGCTCATCCTCGGGAAAGACTCCATTCTCACTAGGGAGTCCTACCCAGTGAAATTAAACCAGACCGCCATGGCACAGAGCAGCTAGTGGCTCTCTCCTGTGAGGATGCAGACTTGGTACCAGAGAAAGTAAAGGGAAAATTGTTGTTTCTTCCACCAACACACTGGCAGCGCGCAAGTTATAAAACCCAGTAGCGAGGGGCTTGTTCTGGTAGTAGTAATGGACAGGGGCAGAACTAGCACATGTTCAGTGTGCATGAAATTTGAAGGGGGTGATCCATGGCAGCTGGAACAATAGGGGGGCTTGAGCCCGCCCTCCCTCTTAAGATATGTCCTTGCACCTGGACTTGGGATGGCATCTTGGTCTTGGTAACTTACCCAACTGCATCCTTCCACTTTGCCTGTGAAACTGTCGTCGCCGAGAACCATGCGTCGATGGTTATGTGCTTCTCATCTCGGGACCAAACAAGGAGTAAGCGTGGTTGGTGCGTTCATCAAATAGGATCCCTCGTCAAGCCAACCCATCATGAGTGTCTATGAACATCGATGGCGTGCCCACTTGTCGCTGGCGTTGCGCCGTTGATCAAGAAGAAGTATCCTAGTTGGACACTGGCGATGGTGCGATCGGCGTTCATCACCATCGCAGGCATCCTCGACAACAGAGACCTTCTATTCCTTGATGTCATGGTCTTGCAAGGGACCCAGACTGGTGTACAACATCGGTGCCAAGGACTTTGTCGACTTCATGTGCACCCTCAACTACATTGCAGAGCAGCTGTGGCTGTTCACGCCTGACCTGGCAACAACCTGCAAGGGGCCTACGCTCCCCGGTGGCCCAACCGGCCTCAACTACCCATCCTTGGTAGTGGTCTTCAACAGTAGCACCCTTGTCCGCACGCTGACGCGTAGGGTCACCAAAGTGTTCGAGGAAGAAGAGACATACAGAGTCACTGTTGTGGCGCCAGACAATGTCAAGGTGACTATCTCCCCAACCACCTTAGACTTTACACTCGCGGGAGACAAAAAAATTCTCAGCAGAGTTCATAGGTAAAGTCGGTTCCGGTAGAAACAACTGGGACTTCGTCCAAATCATATGGGAAAACAAGAAGCACCAGGTCAGGAGCCCGGTCGCCTTCCACTAGATCATCTGTTGCTTCCTCTCAAGTGGTTCATCGTAGTAGTTTCTTAGCTAGCAAATGCCAAATAGCCTTCCACTGGAACTAATGTTGTCTGTCAAGTGGTTCATCGTAGCAAGATCTTAGATAGGCCCAAATGCCAAATTGGATTCACATTATTAATTGGTCATGTTTCGATTATCTAATATTCATTCAATTTTTTTATTCTCAATTTTTATTCTATTGGATATTATTCTTCTTTTTTTGTGTACAATATGGATCATATAGGAAGCTTGTTGTTGATTTCCTAAGCTTAAGTTGTTTCCAATTGCAAACATAGAAATGTCAGAGTGCGCAAATTCTAGTACTAAATAGCTTACTAGTCGTAGCCATTGACATTGAAGTAATCCTCGCCCACGTAAGCTCAGGGGAGGTGTGACATTTCACATTACATCTGCCCATGATCACTTTGTGTCGACAAAATCTGTGTCTATGTTCATGATTCGTGTGTTTTTTATAAAGTCACTTTCATTATTAAAATTAACAGCAAAGTACATGAAGAGGGGAAAAGGTTCCCCAACAATTGTTCTAGAGTGCTTGGAGCTCTGGACAATGGCTAATATGAAACTAGTTGTTACATGGAAACGAACATGATTGAGGAACATACCGGTAGGTCTATTTTGCTAATCTATGAGCTATCTTGTTTGATTGTCTTGGTATCTTGCAGAATTCCATATGCTGCACTGCTGAATTTGTGATAATCTCAGCCAGTGAAGATCTTAGCCACAAATGTGCAGGCCATCTTACAGGATCTGAAGTTCACAAAGAGTTGACAATCAGAATAGTATTTGCATTCCTAGATCTGAAGCACTAATGATACCTATGTTTCAAGCTGGACTGCAAGAGATTCAGTCTGCAAAGGGCTTGCTGCATTTTGCGCATATGCTTTGATCATCAGGGATTACTATCCTTGGATGTTCAACTTCTGAAAAAAGATGCCCAAGCGTGCTGGAGAAGGTGCTGATATATGTTGTTCAGGAGAAATAGATACATCAACAAATCAGGTGGTAATAGAAGGATCGCGTTCATGCTTAGCAGAGTGTCTTTGGTGTCAACACACTTGAAGTTGAGGTTGAGGATGCGGCTGTCCTCCACACCATATTCCACTACAGAAAAAGATGCATACCTTCAATTTCTGCTCGGCTTGCGTGATGAACCTGCCATACTGACCATGTTTGGTTGTTGAACCTTTGATCATTTCTAGCTTTCCATATGTACCACAATATTGTTAGGACATATTGGAGAAGTTCATCATTTGCATGTGGATGGATAATTTGAGACATGGATGTCTGTACAACTTGTTGTTCTTGTGGCAAAAGATCAGAGCACAGCGGTGGGTTTACGGCGCAAACCACACAGCTCGTGCGAATTCACAATGTAAAAAAGGTGTGCATCTGTTTCTAATTGGCTACATCGAGTGCAGTGCTTACTTATGTGGGTGGAGTATCTTGCTGCCCTGTCTCCTGATGCCAAGGCATGCCTTAGCAGCTGCCAAGTGAAAGCTTAAATCTTGGAGATAAAGTTTTATGTTTCCATGCCCTGTTTAGAATTTGGAGTGTATGTGGTGTGATTCCTCGACTGTCTTGTGTTGGAATTGGGAGCTGGTCTGTAAAGATAAATATATGTAGGCCTCTTTTGTTATGCATTGACCTAAAGAGGCTGGCTCCCAACACAACACATCTGCTTCATCACTTCTAACAGAAGATACCTGCATGTAACACTTGAAGCTTGCTGTGAAAATAAATCGGTTATAAGATTTGTATTCCATGTTTGAGAATTTAGGTTTCTAAGATCAGCCATAATATTAGGCAAAGGATGGTGATGAATTGGAAGGTTGAGATGAGAATGGATTTCATTCCAGATTGGGCACCAAGGTTGATTCCATATGTTGGTTGAACCATTGTGGAGCTGGTAAGAACAATTTTGATGAAGGTGGTGCTTGATTTTCATTATAGAAGACCAAAAATCTGACTGAGTACCATTGGTTGGAGCTGTCCAAAAGGTATTTTGTGGGAAATACTTAGCTTTGAGGATGGTTGTAAGAAAAGGGTCTTGGACGTACGGAAGCAATATTCCAAGCTGAGTGGAGAACTAAGCTCTTGTTATCCCTATGAAGATCTCTGACTCCTAGACCTCCTTTCTCTTTTTGTTCACAAATGTCCTCCCAAGATCTGAAAGCTATGGGATTTGTTTGCGCACCCTCTTGGATACCTGTCCACCAGAACCGACGGATGATAGTAGTGATTTTGTCAACAAAAGTTTTGTGAAAAAGGATAGTGACCATGTAATAGATAGGAATGGAAGCTAAAATAGAGTTTATGTAAACAAGACGACATGCATGACTGATTTGGTTTGCCTTAACAATGGTGAGCTTGGTTCTGAATTTTTTTATAGATGAATATGTAGGCTTTAGATTTGTCTGTGTGAGTGAAAAGGAGAGGATGCCTAATTGTGTAGTGCTAGAGTCTAGGATTTTAACTGGAAAAATGTTCCTGATGTCATCTTGTGTGGTCTGATCAACCTTTTTACTAAAGAGAAAAAAGATTTCTCAAAGATTGGGGTTTTACCCGAGAGAGAGCAAAAGTTAGTCAAAATGGTCTTGATTGTCTCAGCTTCCATGACAGGAGCTGTACCACAAAGAATGAGGTCATTGGCGAAAACAATGGAGTGCAAAGGTGGACAACTTGGACCTAGAGATAATGCCCTAGAGATTAGTATTTTGCATGGCCAGTTGAAGATTGAGAGACAGCTCATTTACAGATAGAACAAAAAGATAGGGCGATAAAGGGCAGCCTTGTCAGATTCCTCGTTGAGATTGGAAGGAAGAGGTAGGTTGTCCATTCACTAGAGCCAAAAAGGTAGGCGAGGAAATGCATGCATGAACAAGTTTAATGAAATTACCATGAAACCCTTGTCATGGGAGGGCCTGTACAATGAAAGACCACTCAATTCTATCAAAAACCTTAGCAAGATCGATTTTAAGAGAAAGCCTTAATGATTCCAAGAAGCAAGGATGAAGGAATGAACAAATTCCTGAGCTATGATAATATTTGTGGATATGTGTCTACCTTTAATGAAAGCATTTTGGGAAGCATAAATGAGACCTGGCAAGTGATTCTTAATCCTTTGTGCTAGAGATTTGGCAATAGTCTTGTAGATAACATTGCTAAGGCTGATAGGTCTAAAATCCTTAGGTGTCTAAGAGATATTTTTCTTGGGAATTAGAGTAATGAAAGTTTTATTCAGTTCTATTGGGAGTTCACCTGTTTGGTAGAAGTTTGTGACCACATCTGTGACATCATCTCCAATCCAAGGCCAAGCAGCTCTATAAAAGGCTACATTTAGCCCATCGGGTCCTGGAGATGTATCTCTTTTTCATGTCCTTGATGATGGCAAAGATTTCATGTTTGTCTGCAATAGATGCAGTAAAATCAGCAGTTATTGTTACCTCATGGTTTGAAGTGGACTACCTGATTTGGTGTTGCGACTATTGAGGTAGTTGGGATGTGAAGAAGTGGGTGAAATAATCTTTGAAGGTGATAGCAATCTGTTTTGGAGTGGTCAAATTAGTCATCTGGTCCTAAAGATGAGTGATCCTATTTTTCCTTGCTCTCTTGATAAATGCTTGTTGGAAGAAGTGGGTGTTCCTGTCACCTTGAGTTGCCCAGTCTTTCTTTACTCTTTGCCTATGGAACTCAGCCCCTCTTTGCCTACGAACGATGAGGATTGTCATCCATGCCTCTCTAGCCCCTCGCCAAACCCTTGTTGAATGTCTATACAATCCCAAGCACCACTTCGCCTTTGCCCCCTTCTCCTAGTGAAGCCACCTTCTCCAAACTTTCATGGTGCACCATCTTGGAGAATGTTAGCTTGATTTTCACCTTTGGCTCTGTTTGATGTCTCTTTCAATCAACAAAACATATTTATAGCCACCAACAAAATAGAGAGAAGTCACATGCCCTAATAAATGTATGCATAGAAACACTTCTATGCAAACATGTAAGAAAGCCACATGTGAGGGTGGATGAAGGAAATTTGGAGGGGGGGCATGTGTGTGCAGGGGCGGATATGGGCCTAGGGCCACTAGGGCCATGGCCCTAGGCGTAGCCCATATCCCCCTTATACCCTTCCTAATTTTACATGGGCCAAATCAATTTTCATCCTTTGGCCCTAGGCCTTCACTCGCTCCAGCCCAGCAGCAAGCAAGCAGCCCTCTCTTCCTGCTCTCGCACGCGCCTCTCTCCTGCTCTCGCACGCGGCTCGCTCTTCTCCTTTCCGCTCGCGCCGGCTCTCTCCGAACCCTAGCAGGGGCCAGGCGCCCAGGCCGCCAGCCGCGCAGGCGTGCAGGTGCAGCCACGGAGCTGCCGCTGCGGCTGCCCCTTCTCTGCTCTCTCTCTCGGCCAGGGGCCAGGCCGCCGCCGCCGGCCGCGCAGGTGTGCAGCCGCGGAGCCGCCCCTGCCCGGCTGCCCCTTTCTGCTCTCTCTCTCCCACTGGACTGAGTCGGCGAGGAGCCAAGGCCCCTCTATTCTGCTGCCTCTCTCGGCCAAGGAGGGGGAGCACCGGAGCAGGCGAGCAAAAGGACTGCAGCGGAGGAAGAGGAAGAGGAAGCACCGCCAGGCGCCAGCGCCTCCCCCTTTGAGGTACTGATTTACTCATTCAGGTTCTCAATTTTGATTTCCTTTGTGCCTTGTTAATCATTTTTCTTTGTAATTTTGTAGGCACTATGAAGAGTCAAGGGCAGCAGCAGAATAGCCTGAAGAGATGCAGACCATTGACATCCTTCTTTACTCGGGCTCCTACTCCGGTAATTTCATCAGGCCCATCTGTTGTGCTACCAGAATCAGAAGTAGGGGGAGGCACAGTAGAACTAGAACCGGAAATAGGAGGAACTAGCAATGCCAATGTGGATGATGAAATGGAAACAGAGGTCCATATTGGTAGCAATGATCCTGATGTTATACTAAATGATGGTGACATTATTGCTGATCCTGGGCTACGCACACCGATTGAGAGAATTGATCCGAACCTTAGGGATGCAGCCAAAAGAGCATATATTTTGAAGGGTCCATGCCAACCTAAAGGTCATAAGTATCCAGTAAGAAAGATATGTCGTCGCAATAGGTCTTTTCATGAAAAGTGGTTTGAAAATCATCCATGGTTGGAATATAGTGTTGCTAAAGATGCTTCCTTTTGTCTCTATTGTTATCTCTTTAAACAACCAAGGGCTGAAAATTATGGTGTTGATGCCTTCACGGTTAATGGGTTCCGTGGGTGGAAGGATGGACGTGAATTAATTGATGCTCATGGTAATGGCATAGACCACAATAAATCTAGAATGGACTATGAGGCCTTCAAGAATCAGAGGCAAAGTGTGTCTCATGTCATGAAGCGTACAAGTAAGAAATCCGAGGAGGATTATAAAGGTCGTATGCTTGTTATATTGGGAGTTACTAGATTTCTGTTATTGCAAGCACATGCTTTTCGTGGACATGGTGAGTCTTCTACCTCCAGCAATAGGGGAAATTTTTTGGAGTTGTTGCAATGGTACAAAAACAAGAATAAAGATGTAGCAAATTTATTTAGTAAAAATCAAATGACTGGACCCAAGATTCAAAAAGACCTATGTAGAGCATGTGCAGAATTGACCACCAAAACCATTATTGAAGATATTGGGGATGGGCACTTTGCTGTTCTTGTTGATGAGGCCCGAGATTCTTCAATTAAGGAGCAAATGGCTGTTGTTTTGAGGTCTGTTTCTAATATTTGCCTTGCTGTTTTTATTTTAATTATATATGTAATAACCAATTAACTTTGCTTCTAATTCTATGTAGGTATGTCAATGCAAAGGGCCAAGTGATTGAGAGATTTCTTGGGTTGAGAGAGGTTGTCGATACAACATCTGCATCTCTAAAAAAGGCTTTGGATGGTATGCTTTCTTCTCATGGGTTATCAATTTCTAGAATTCGTGGGCAAGGTTATGATGGAGCATCAAACATGAGAGGAGAATTTCATGGGTTACAAAGAAGGATATTAGATGAAAACCCACATGCTTTTTACATACATTGTTTTGCACACCAATTGCAATTAGTGGTTGTTTCAGTTGCCAAGTGTTGTTCTTCTATCTTTGATTTCTTTGGAACCAGCACTTTAATTGTGAACACAGTTAATGCTTCTTGTAAAAGAAGGGATCAATTGGCCCAAAAGCATCATGCTAATCTTGTGAATCAATTGGAGACGGGTGCAATTTTTCCAGGGAGAGGGAGAAATCAAGAAACTAACCTTACACGGCCTGGGGATACTCGATGGGGTTCACATCATAAAACTTTATGTCGTATTGTTCTTATGTGGGATGCTATTTTAGAAGTTTTGGAGATTGTGGCTGATGATGCATCAAATGGGGATAAGAAATATGCAGCTTCTGGTTTGTTGAGGCAAATTGAGACCTTTGAATATGTGCTGATTTTGCATCTTATGATCAAATTATTGGGAAAAACTAATGACTTGTCACAATGTTTACAAAGGAAAGACCAAAATATTGTTCGAGCTGTGGGTTTGATTGGGGCAACAATACGGACAGTCCATGATGCACGTGAGAATGGATGGGAGGAACTATTTGAGGAGGTAAAGGCTTTTTGTCTCAATCATAACATTGTCATACCAAATATGGAGGATACACTAACAGTTCGAGGTCGCTCAAGGGGACGTGGAGGGCAATTAGTTACTTACTATCATCATTTCAAGAATGAAATCTTTAATGTGATGTATGACCAAATAATAATGGAATTTAACAATCACTTTTCTGAGAGGTCTACTAAATTATTGAGATGCATGGCTTGTTTGGATCCAAAGAATTCTTTTGCCAACTATGACAGAGAACAAGTAGTAGAATTGGCTAAGCTTTATGATGCTGATTTCGATGGATATGATATTATGACCCTTATAGAACAACTTGGAGTGTTCATGAATAATGTGAGAAATGACCCCATATTTGCAGAGTGTCATGACATTGGTGATCTAGCTATCAAGATGGTTCAAGCTGAAATGCACACAGAATTTGCATTGGTTTTTCGCCTTATTCGGTTAGTCTTGATTTTGCCGGTTGCAACTGCTACAGTTGAAAGGGCCTTCTCAGCTATGAAATTTATCAAGACAGACACAAGAAATAAGATGGGTAATAGTTGGCTAAATCATCGGATGACATGCTACATTGAGCGAGATGTTTTTTCAAGCATTAGCGATGAAAAGATCTTAAACTATTTTCAAGAAATGAGGAGTCGTGACAAAAAGCTTCCAAGGCCTCAAAATAGTGCAAGTGGTATGTTCTATTGTCATTTTTTTTCTAATTTATTGTTTATATTGCTTGCCTAATTTCTTTTTATCTATTTATGTAGGCTCGACTTCGCTTCCTACTATTGATGAAGATGTTGATGAAGAAACGGTAGATGATCATGATGAGCTCAATGATTAACCAAATTGACACTAGCTAGGTAATTTCTGCAATTGACACTCAAATCCATGCCTTTTATTTTCTTTGTACACTATCGATATTGAATACCGTTATATTGCTGCGTGGGGGTCGTTTTGGTGGTTTAGTCGGTTTGCCAAGTGGCCCTAGGCGTCAAAATGATTTTGGTCCGCCACTGTGTGTGTGTGCATGTTTAGTACTACATTACTGGTTCAACAAGGACCAATTTATAAGCATTTTACTTTCCAAACTTAGCACCTCCAGGACTTATCTATTATTTAAGTCCTTTTTAATTTTCCTTCACCCACCATTTTTCCTTTGATCCATTTTCAAATGACATGTGGCTTCCTTACATAGTTCCCAAATTAAGTCTTGTTCATGCACATATTGATTAGACATTCCATATGTATTGACATGCGCACACAACACTCATAAGCCACTAACAGATCATATCCAAATTAGGTCATGTCATCCACTAATAGAACACATGGCTTCATCATCCATAATCAGTGACAAGTGGCACCGATGCAAAGACTCGATGACATTTGTCGCCTCTCCTTATCCAATTGATGGATATAAATAATGAGCCTTGTTTACTAAGAGCAATATCTCACATGGATATGCAAGTTCAATAAAATAATAATCTGGTGGTCAAGAAGGTGAGTATTAAGATCAAATTCATAGATGCATCTTACTTTTTGTACCAATGTGTATAGGATGAATCTGGACATAAATGTAGACGAAGACAGGTTCAACAAAATAATGAGTTAGGTTCAACAAACATAGTAATGAGTTAGATTGGAGAAGAATTTCGGTTGTTTATATGGCACAAGTTTTATACATAGAACAAAGTGTAACTAGAATACACATGGTCACAATGCATTGTCAGAACTTTGTTTTTTTATTTAGTTTCATATTCTTGGTTATTAATACCTAAACCTCTTTTTATAATTTATGCAGGCACTGAAGAACCTAAAGAGCACAGAATTGCAGGAGCCACCGAACTCCATGATCACCAATGATACAAAAGAAGTCCAGATGAATAAGACCATTAAAAATTGTAAACATTGAAGATAAATCAATAATAGTGTTACAGTGTGCTTCTTTTGGAGGTTGTGGTGTATCTAGTGAAGCAAGAGTGGAATAGATGTATTCATGAGTTTGCTAGTTTATCTAAGAATGAAATGCATTACACACTATGGAGGGATCAAGTATATTTGCCTGTGTTAGCGACATATCATGAATGTACCATAAGGGGCAGACATTTCTACCAGTTTGAACTCATACGTGGTAAATATATAACTATATCTCTTGCAAAAGGTTTTGAAGCAAAATAAACTGGTGTGGTGTTATTTGTAATTTTGGCTAAATCTTTGTGTTAGTAGTAAACTTCTTCAATTTATTTTTTGAATGAGTTTGTATATTCTTGTAAAATTTCCTCAACACCATTAGTCCATTTTATCACACAACAAAATGACGCATGGCTTTTTTCAGCCACATGAATAACAAGTGGCATTTTTTAATTATATACACCATCAAATGACACTTGGCTTTATTTATCCACATGAATTACAAGTGTCACACATGCATAAAGTTTATATGGCATGTGTAGCTCTCTTTCTTCATCAGGTAGTCACAAATAAATTGTGAGGTGGTTATAAACAGATTGGTATCATTGACTAAGTGAAAAATATCGGAAGAACATGGACCAAACTCAAGAAAACCATCATGATGGTGAAGAAGGTAAGTATTTGGATTAATTTTGCACATGCAACTTTTCTTTTGTATCCAAGTAAATAGGATGGATTTAATAGTAGTGGGTGGTTTTAGATAGTAAGGGTGGTAAAGGAAATAGTGACAAAATAGTAAGTTGGATTCGAGAAATATTGTGTGTATGCCACATAGTTTTTTGTCCTTGATAGAGCCTCAAGGTATGATTCTCTAGCCTCATGTCGGCCAAGAAAAATAACACATGGCTCTGAAAATGGCTACGAAAATGCTTTCTATGCAAACATAGAAGAAAGCCACATATGAGGGTGGATAAAGGAAATGTGGAGGGGTTCCCAATGTGTGTACATGTTTAGTACTGCATTGGTGGCTCAGCAAGGACCAATTTATAAGAATTTATTTACTAATTAATTTTCCTTCACTCTTCATGTTTCTTTTGATCCATCTTCACATTACATGTGTCTTCCTTTCATAGTTCCCATATTAAGTGTCATACATGAACATATTTATTGGGACATGTCATACGTATTAACATGTGCACACAACACTCATAAGACACTAATAGGCTATACCCAAATTAGGCCATGTCATCTTAGAATGACACATTGCTTCATTCATCCACAATAAATGACAAGTGGCACACATGCAAAGATTTGATATGACTTGTGTATCATATCCTCCTTTAATGGATGGGTATGAATAACAAGCCTTGTTAAGAGAATATCTGACATGGATATGGACCAAATTCAAGAAATTAATAACCATGGTGACAAAGAAGGTAGGTATTAACATCAAATTCATACATACATCTTACTTTCCATACAAATATAAATGTAGACGATTCTACGCATATGAAGTCACAAAGGCACTACCGACAAAATAATGAGTTAGATTGCAGAAAAATGTCTGATTGTGTATATGACACAAATTCTTTACATAGCACAAAGTGTCATAATAATACACATGGGCACATAGAGGAGGCCATAGACCATTGCATGCTGAAGTTCAACATGATAGTCATCGAGGCTATGAAGGTGTGCAGGAGGCTACAAGCCCATGATCGGTGATGACCTGATCCTCGCCATGTGCAACTACAGTTTCAATAATTACATCAAGTCCCTACCTGTTACCTCCACCGCTACTGTGAGTGTTCGGCACACAACGTGCATGACACTACCATGGCAAAGATGCCAGTGCCAGCCTTGACAGTGGAGGTAGAGGCCCAGCTACCTGCATTGGATCTAACCTCGTAGTTAGGCCAGTCATCAGTGCATGAGGTCTTAGAGCTTCAGCCGCATGCCTAATGGAAAGTGATGTGGCTTGGTGTTGAACTATCCACAGACTCCTCACAGGCACCACCTGACGTTCACGATGAGGAGTGATGTAGTGAACATCACTTAAGATGATATATTTAACCCAATGAGGACCAACATGATCAACCTGAGATGATGGGTGATTGCAAACCATTGTGTGTGATGTACTCTTAGACTATAAAGTGCGGCCTATGCAGTGGGAGCACGAAAGATTTTCAAAGACATCAAGGCGCAGCGGGAGGTCGGGCACACCTTGACATTGGGTTAGTTGACAAGTTTGTCCTCCTGGGGTCAGTCAAGCTTTGAGGGGCGTGCAGGAGAGTTTGGTGGTTTGGGCCTCAAAACCACCTAGGTGGATGGTTTCATGGTTTGGGTCTCAAAATGAGGGGCGGAATGAGTGTGGCCTAGCATTCAGGGTGGAAGGCATGTGGCGCCATCGCAAGATTTGCGTCGAGACGAAGCAAAGGTGAGGAAGCGGTGTGCCCGTCTGATGAAAAAGACTTATACTTTTCTTTGTTTTGCCCCTGCATAGGTGTGTATATTAAGTTTTAGTACATGTGCAATTTAGTCATTTGGGCATTGCCGTTATGTGAGAATTGAGGGTTGAGAGTTTGTGTGAGTCCGAGTTCAACCATGTGTGTGATAGCATGTTTACTCAGAAGGTTTGGTCAACCCTGAAAAATGCTCATGAGGGGAGTGACAAATTCAAGTCTCGCTTTTGAAACGTACAGAAGAGAGTATGAGAACTTCGTGCACTTGCTGGGAGAGTCCATCGAGTTGATGTTTCTGCGTTTTACCGTGGTAGTGAACTCGATGAAGGCAAACGCCACTGTTCTTCCCTACTCCAATCAAGATAAGGCTTTAGCCTACTACATGCTTTGGACTGGAGTGTTTGGGTATCAAGATGGATTCCATCATGAAGTCCGGTAATTATAAGAATCTTGGAACTAGTCAAATCTGAAATCGGTAGAGGTCGATGTCCAGTATCCTGAAAATTTTGGACATTAAGGAAAATCAGGATTTCTATTAGATGCATTCCTTTTACTTTGTTTTTCTCTAATAGAGTTAGTCTCAGCGGTCACATGACCTCTACAATAGGCATTTTTGTTAGCAAGTTGAGCCACATCTGGATGCAAATTTATTGCCTCACAAAAATAATCAAATTAACAATCAATTATCAGGTCATAAAAATGGGCATATAATCCAAAAAGTTGCACAGATGATTTAGTTTACATTTATTTATAATATTTCAATTGTGAAAATTATTTATTTTGTCTTTAGATCCTCCAAAATAACACTGATGAACCAGCACCCTTCACGAATATTTGCAAACTAAATACTTTTTTGTTGACTGCATATGGCATATTGCCAGGAACTAGGGTACATACATTGTTTTCGCTAGGTACGGTGTGTATACCAGATCACTTGATTTGGTTGACTAAATCTTTTCAGTCTAACCGAGAAGTAAAGAAACTTTGTCGCGTCTGATGATATGTTGCATGCACTAAATATGTAATTATAATGTTTATTTTTGCAACCGCATTCTACTGTCTCCTCTAGTCATAAATACTTTGCTTTTACCAAGATTCAGATAAAAATAAAAAAAAATTGGATTATCAATAACATTCTAATATGTTTTAGTATACAAACATAAAAATCATATGTGCAGAGCTATATTATCTTGAAAATTACTTTCATGATGCATAAACTTATTAGGTATTATAACTAGAAAATATTGCTCAAAGTTTACCTTGAATACCGGAAAAACTACTTGAGTCTCTTGACCTAAAAAGAGTATCTCCATGTTCTTCTTGTTAAGTTCTAGTACAAAGTTAATTATCAAAATCCAAGGTTGTCACTTAATATCCACTAACAATAACAATATAGGAGTAGCATTGTTAGCTGGCAATCCATATGCTGATATGCATCCAGCGAGCCCAACTTCATTCAAATTCCGATTTTTCCACTGGAGGTTTTTTTTTCATTTTGAAGGGCATGGTCCAAGGTGAATGCATACAGCAAATCAGCAACCAATGAACCAAACTTCCTCCAACTGGACATCAATACGGAGGTATCCAACACACACAAACACATCCGTACCGGGGTTTTCCTATTTAAGCCCCCCCCCCAACCCACAAGCACAGAAGCGCTCCACGCCGCCACAACCATCTCAATGGATCCCCGAGGCCCTAAAGCCAGTGCTTGTTGCACCTTGCTGATGGTTCCCGCCGCCGCTGTTGCCAAAAGGACTCTTACTTTCCATTTCCTTCATAGAGTTACTTGGAATAGTCTCAGAAGCACACAACCTCTACAATAAGCATGTTCTTTTTTGTTAGCAAGTTGAGCCACATTAGGATGCACATTTATTACCTCACAAAAATTATCAACACGAAACAATCAATTATCACGTCATAAAAATGGATATATAATAAAAAAAAGTTGCACATATAATTTTGTTTACATTTATTTATAATATTTCAATTGTTAAATTATTTGTTCTTCCTCCCAAACAATACTGATGAACCAGCACACCATAACTTCAATTTTGTTCACAAATCTTTTCAAACTAAATGCCTTTTGTTGACTGCATATGGCATATTGCCATGAACCAGGGTACATACATTGTTTTCGCTAGGTACACCGTATGCCAGATCACTTGATTTGGTTGACTAAATCTTTTCAGTTTAACCGAGAGGGAATGAACTTTGTCATGTCCGAAGATATATGTTGCATGCAAAAAAATATTGGAATTTTAGTGTAATTATAATATTATTATTTTTGCAACCACATCTACTTTATCTCCTCTAGTCATAAATACTTTGCTTTGACCAAGATTATGTCAAAAATCTAAAACTTGGATTACCAATGACTTTCTAATATGTTTTAGTAAACAAATAAAAAAATCATATGTACATAGCTATATTATCTTGAAAATTACTTTCATGATGCATATACTTATTGGGTATTACAACTAGAAAATATTGCTCAAAGTTTACCTCACTGGAAAAATTCAACTACTTGGGTCTCTTTACCTGAATGGAATACCTCTTTGTTCTTCTTATTAAGTTCTAGTATAAAGTTATTTTTCAAAATCAAATGGTAATACTTAATAGCACTAACAATATAGCAATAACATAATTAGCTGGCAATCCATATGCATCCAGAGAGCGAGCCCAACTTCATTCAAATTCCGTTTTTTCCACTACAAGTCTTTTTTTTTTTATCTTGAAGGGCAGGCCCAAGGTGAATACAGCAACGGTGGATACAGCAGCCATCGAACCAAACCGCCTCCAACCTGGCCATCAATACGGAAGTATCCAACACATACACACAACCGTACCGGGTTTTCCCTATTTAAGGACCCCAAACCCACAAGCACAGAAGCCCTCCACACCACCACAACCATGTCAATGGTTCCCCAAGGCCCTAACGCCGGAGCTTCTTGCACCTTGCTGACCGTGCCCGCCGTTGCGAAAGATGCAGCGGCGGCGACTGAACGACCTGTGCCCAGCACAGAGCCGCCGGTGGCCCGGGTGCAGCAGCAGGACCGGCTGATGCCGGTGGCCAACGTGTCCCGCATCATGCGCCGGGCGCTCCCTCCCCACGCCAAGATCTCCGAGGAGGCCAAGGAGGCTGTCCAGGACTGCGTGTCCGAGTTCATCAGCTTCATCACCGGCGAGGCCAACGAGCGGTGCCACAAGGACCACCGCAAGACCCTCACCGCCGAGGACATCGTGTGGGCCATGACCAACCTCGGCTTCGAGGACTATGTGGGCCCACTCGAGGCCTTCCTCCACCGCATGCGCGACAGCGAGGGTGGTGGGGGGTTCGGCGGCCGCGGCTCCTGCCGTGGGTCCCCCTTGTCCCTCTACGGGCTCCCCGGCGTGTACCGCCGCCCCCGTGCTCCCACACTGCAGGCTCCGCCGCAAGCTTACGCCCCCCGGCCCGTGCCCCGCCCGGTTTCGGTTCCACCAAGCAGCGCGGCGCCTTACTTCGCCGGCGGCGAGCTGCGCCGCTCCATGGTTCCCTACTACGGAGGGTCCGCGTTCCAGGCCGGTGGGAGCCACCGGGGCGCGTTCCAGGCCAGGGGGAGCGGCCACCGGGGTGCGTTCCAGGCTGGGGGAAGCCACCGGGGGTTCTACACCGATGAGGCAGCAAGCTCGTCGTCGAACGGGGCGGCGCCGGCTCTGGCGCCACGCGATGGCTGGCGCAACTAGGTAGCCGATCTAGTTTCCGGGCCGTGTACTCTCGCCACATCGAACGTCCCGGTGGTTGGTGCGCGTGCCGATCCAACGTTCTCGCCGGCCGTCGTCTCCATCGCCGGCGTGGACTTTATTCAGATCATTAGCTTGGTTTTAATATTTTCCAGTTATTTTGTAATAATCATGCTTTGCTTGTATCCCATCATATCATTTCCCATGTTTTATTCCCATTAATATAATTTTGAATTAGTTAATTACATGCGTTTCCTCATCACCACGGCCGGCCGGTCAAGCTAGGGCATGCAGATGCATGCATGCTCCTGTGCAGGGTTTAATTACTGGAAGGCTCGCCTGCGTCACTCTCATCATTGTCTCACACGCCCTCTCACTCTCTCTGACGCTCTCTTCGGTTGGGGAAGTGGCCTTTGGCCTTGAATGAGTTTTGGAGCCACGTACGTGCACGGTGCACCGAGGGTGTCTGAACCCGGCCGGTGACACACAATGCTGCTGCCCGAAAGCGAGGAAACTGCCGCGCGAGTGACGCCGCCGCTGCCGTCGTGCGTGGTACAGTAGTCGGTGCATGAAGGGCGAGAGGGAGAAGCGTCTGACACCCTGCCTTGCGCTGATCTGGGCGCTCTCCCGCGACACAGCGGCGTCACACAGATGCCGCGCCGCGTGATGTCTGCGGCTTCCGATCCACGAGCAGGTAGTAAGTCTTCGTTCATCGCGGCTACATATACCAGTGATACCACAGTCCCGGGAGCTAGCACAGAAATTACCAGATGTAGCTTTAGACGGCCGGGGCGCGTTTACGTTCCTTATTCGTGCAACTGCACGCAATTTTGTGATCTCTCTCATATGCACTCGTCGTCTCTGTGGCATCAATGTGGGCTCAGATTGTTCGCGCTGACGTGCTGTGGTGGCAAAACACTCGTGATGTTTTACAAAATTGTTGACGCATAAGAAGGGCTCTTCGTGAAAGATTTGGCATATATTTTGTAGCTGGCACATTAGTTTCCATGCAAAATAATGTGTGGGTTCATGCCCACGTTTCAAACAACTAATATATATAATTAAGACCCTTTAGATACCGTAACGCTCGGTGTTGTCCTACCCCTTAGAGCAGGTATAATAACACCGAGTAAGCGGACGAGAAGAGAGAGAAGAAAGCGTGTGACTCGTCGGTCGCCCGGTCAAGCAGACGTACGAGTGCTCCTATTATTATTGGTTCACGCTCCTCCTGCAGCCCCAGAGAGCATTAATGATGCAGGCCCGCCACTACACTAGCTCAGCAGGTCCGTTGACCTCGAGTGCGGAGACACCAGTGAGTGACGTTATTAGCCCTGCTCTTAGCTAAGAGCCTCTTAGCTAAGAGCAAGGCTAATGAGCACACTGGCAAGCGACCATCTCGTGTAGTAAGTTGGCATGTGAGGATGGAGGACCCACTACCATTTAATGCACAACGGTGAAATGAACCAATAGCAATGCAACTACGGTAGTGCAATATATGGCGAGACGCCCATCCCCTTCTCTGTCTTCACTTCACTCCCTTCCACGTAGGATTTCATGTTATACTTGCTCCATGTCACATTCCGTATTTTGTTGAGCCCTCAAGAGGAATGCAAAAAAAGTTAGAAACTACTCTCTCCGTACCAAATTATAAGTCGTTTGACTTTTTTACCCTAACTTTGACCACTCGTCTTATTCAAATTATTTTGTAAAATATCATATTTTTTGTTATGGCTAGCTTTAGTAATAAAAGAATCTCAAGAATGACTTAAATTTGACTACGTTTGCACAAATTTTTTGAATAAGACGAGTGGTCAAAGTTGGGACGACTTACAATTTGGGGCGGAGGGAGTATATATTTAAATCACTCCAACGTCTACAGACTTGCTACATCCCGTGTCCTCCCTCAAGCCCTCACCCAAGGCGTGAGTGCTTGAGACTATAGTAGGGGACTGCTATAGTATACCAGTTGTACAATAATTGTAAACAAAATTAATAGGATTATATCATATGTTTACAAATTAATACAAAGCAGATCCCTACTAAGTATTGTTATTTTAAATGTAGATTAATTTGATGTGCTAGAGATTTGTGTAAAAGCCACAAGTTCTTGTTTATGATGCCGTGTGTCACTCAGTGTTCATATATGGATACTCCATTTTTCGATGCTTTGTGGGATTTTCACTAATTATATTGCTGCGTATCAATTTCTGAAAAAGCTCACCTACAAGTAGCTTCTTCATTCATCGAGGCTACAAATCCCGGGAGCACAGAAACCAAATGCAGCTTTAGGCGGGGCGCGGTTACACGTTCCTTGTTCCTTCAACTGCACATTTTTGTCATCTCTCATATATCACTCGTCGTCTATGTTGCATGAATGTGGGCTCAGATTGTTGGCGAGCTGACGTTGTCGCGGCAAAACTCGTGGCGCTTTATAAAACTGTTGACGCGTAAGAGAGAGGCTCTTGCTTCGTGAGTGATTTGGCATATATTTTGTAGCTGGCACATTTTCTTCATTGAAAATATGGGTTCATGCCCACGTTTTCAACAACTAATATAATTAAGACCGTGTAGATACCATAACGTCTGGTGCTGTCCCACCTCTTAGAGCATGTATTATGGGTGGTGGGGAGCCGGTTGAGAATCTACGTGGACGAAGAGAGGGAATGATTGAGGTGGGTGTCTTGTTATGCGCCCGCTGAAGCCGGTGGGGAGGCCCTGTGTCTGCTGCTATTGGCTGAGCTAGCGGGTCCCACCACCATCATGGCATGTGTCCCAGCCGGCAATCGGCGCCGCTATTAGCCAGGCCCTTAGCTAAGAGCAAGGCTGGTGGTTCCGCCAACTGGTTGGCTGCGACAAGCTCCAAGTCACGCGCGCTGCCATGCAGTTGTGGCGGGTCCCACCAAAACTTAATCCTCGGCTGTAATGTGGAAGAAGTGGACTGGAGTAGAGGTGGTCCGAGCCCCATTTGTCTGCTTTTTGTCGGCGTCTAGTGAGCCGCCCGCTCCATCCTCTCTCCTGCTTTGTCTCTCCCCTACTTAGGATCTCGTTGGCCTGCTCCATCTTCTCTTTTGTCTCTCCCCCACGTAGGATCTCGCCGGCTTCTTACCCAATATAATACTTTGCAGTCACATTCCATATTTTAGTGAGCCCTTAACAGGAATCCAAATAAAGCTAGAAAGTATATATTTAAATCAGTCCAACCTCTATATAGTATACCAGTTGTGCAACAATGGTAAATATAACTAATATGGATATATCATATTTTTACAAATTAATACAAAGCAACTCCCATCTAGTTATCATCATTAAAAATGTAGATTGATTTGACGTGCTAGAGATTTGTGCAAAAGCCACAAGTTATTTATGATGTCGTGTGTCACTCAGTGGTTCATATATGGATACTCCATTTCGATCCTTTGTGGGATTTTCACTATATATATTACTGCGTATCCACTTCTGAAAAAGCTCTCCCGCCACATTATCAATACATGCAGGGCTGCAACCAACATTTTGTTACTGCACATACCCCTGCTCATCGGTCGCATGCTCAACAGTACGAGCGCTCCTCCTATTATTAATTATTCGTTCACGCTCCTCCTGCAAGCCCCTGGTGATTCTTTCACTTGTGAAATCCAAGCTTCTGTCACTCAGCATGACAATGATTGCATATGTAGGAATAATGTTTTTCTACCACTTACTTGGCAGGGTATACATGCCATCCAAACGAGTGTTAAAAGCACATTGGATGATAGCTGCCACCAGAACACCTGGTGATTGGGCTATCACTAGGGCTGGACGAAATGCTCGGTGCTCGTTAGCTCGCTCGGCTCACAGTCAGCTTGGCTCGGCTCGTTACACTAACGAGCCGAGCAGGAGTTTTGGCTCGGTACTTTTATCGTGAGCCGGCTCGCGAGCCGAACGAGCCGAGGAACTCATCAGGCCAAGACAGAGTATAAGGCCCAACAAGGGCACAAGGCCCAGCAACGAACCCTAACTCTCTCCCACCCGTTCACCCCTGTACAGCAGTAGTCGACAATCCTCCCGCACCGTCCGCCGTTCCCATCGCGACTCGGCCTCACGGTCGCGCGCGCCTCTCCATGGCTCCGCCCTCCGCCGCGCCTCGCTCCGTGGCTCCGGCCTCCACCGCACGGCCCTCCGTGGCTCCTCCCTCCACCTCACGGCATGTGCTCGTGGCTTCTGTTCTGAAGATTCCCCTTGCCACCGCATGCATGCAGGTGCCGAGAGGTAGTTGGAATGCATCCTGTCTCTGTTGGTTTGTTCTCAGTCCTTTGATTCGATTTAGGGATCTTTGTTTTTTTTCCTCCCTCTCCTTCTCCCACCCCTTTCTTCCTTTGTTTCAAGGATGCATGTCATTGCTGTCCTGTTCAATGCGTTTCAATTTTTTCCTCTATTTTTTTTTCATTTTTTCCTCCCTTCCGATCTCTCTTCCTGTGCGGTCGTTGATGGCTTTTGTTTCTCTACCGGTGGCACGCGAGCAGCTCGAGTCAGCTCGCGAGCTGGGCCGAGCCGAGCCGGTTTTTCTGCTCGTTACTTTAACGAGCCGAGCTGGCTCGTTAAAATAACTCGCTGGACTGGACCGAGCCGAGCCGAGCTCGCTAGCTCGCTCGATATCCACCCCTAGCTGTCACATTGCCAAAACTTTGGCTTGCCCGGCCGGTGAGCATGAAAATAATTTCACATGTTATGAACGGCCAGTGACATTTTTCAACCAAATATATTTTGGCAGGGTTGGCATGCCTTCCAAAGGAGTCATAAAAGGTATAATTGGATGATAGCTCAGACTGGCACACGCAGGTGATTCTCCTGTCACTTTGCCAAACGCTTGAGAAGGTTTGCACATGAAGGAGTGATCTATGTAAATGTGAAGAGATACGTATATGTGAAAAAAAAAGAGACACGTCGAGAATGAGGGGTGCCCTAGGGCAGAATAGGCCTGGCAAATAGGATTGATAAAAAAACATTAGGTCTAGAAATGTATGAAGACTACAATAGCTAGTTTGAAAGTTGATGAGGGACAATTTAGCGCGTCAATAAAAAATAGAGGGGGAAGATATTCTAATTTGAAATCTCCATCACACACTTAATGTATTTGAGATTTTTAGGGATTGTGTGTTTCCCACATTCGAAAGTAACTCAAACCAAAAGAGATCATTTTTGTAATCATGCACAAAACCACCAATTATATTGGAGGGGTTGATGTATCGTCCAAACAAATACCAAAGATATAATTGGAGTAAAGTACACCACCGGTCCCTAAACTTGTATCCCGGTCCCTAAACTTACAAATCGACCATTTAGGTTCTCAAACTTGTTCCAATGTGTCATCCCGGTCCCTAAGCTTGCAAACCACCCGTTTAGATCCTCAAACTTATTCATTTGTGTCATCCCGGTCCTTAAACTTTGTTTGTAGTATCATTTGAGTGAAAACAGGATTATCTAAAAACTTCATATCAAAAAAGATTTCATAATTTTTTCATACGAACTCGAATGAATACAAAGTTTATATCAAAATTATAGACCCCGACGTGATCTACAACTTTGTTGTTGAAAAGTTTTTGAATTAAAAATATTAAGGGTCTCAAAATATTATTAAATATTTACAGATTTAAAATTTAAAATTAAATTTTAGGACAAAAAACAACTTTAAATGAAAAACTTTAAATGAACACACGCATAGAACTCATCAAGATCGCTGAGGTACTCCGCTCCATTATTACCTTCTGATCCAATATAAGCAAGGATGAGTACACTTATGGTTGGTACTCAACAAGTGGGGGAAATATGCAAGCTATCAAGGAGAGGTTGGGTTTGCAGCGGTTAGCATTTTAGTTGGTCAAGTTTTATCAACAAGCAACTATTTACTAAGATATAAGTATATACCACCCCATATTAACAATAGTAAACATAGAGTAAATCATAAACATAACCAATAACATATGTATGCATTGATTTGATTTCATGTTTCGATAGATTAATCACGTGAGGGTCCAGGCCGTTCATGACCGCGAACACGGCTGTTATAACAGTTTTACACTCTGCAGAGGTTGTACACTTTCACCACAATTCGCGTAAAAGCTCCGAAGAACTTTAGACCCAACCATGTTGTGCTGATCAGGCACGTACCACACTTCCAAGGTGTGACTGCATAGGGACGCTACGAGGCCTTTACAAAGATTCCCTAGTTAGAAACAATCCGCTAAGGTTTCCGGATCGGAAGCAGGCATAACCCTCCCTAACGGGTATAGTGTCTTAGCCAAGCCCACTTCCCGAGAGAACCGGGCTATACACCGTCAACCGCCACCCCCCATGCCCTTTCGGTAAGATCATTCCTAACCAAGGTTTCTAATTAATTAGCCAAGACCAGAGCCATATAGTATTGTGGTTGTACGGTTAATCCTGGGTGGTTCTCCATGTTCCGATTAACATGGTGATCTTGTATTAACATAACAAGATATAAATAATAAGGATATTCATCAATGTTGGATAGAACCCATCATGAACCAAGGTTAAGCATCTAGCATAGCTACCCAACATAAAAGTAAACCCGGTGTATCAAGGCTTAGGTGTAAAAGACTAGTCATCCTTACATAGGACCCATCAAATTAATGCATCGCGAACATAAATATAAATTTTGTTGTCATGCAATGTGTATGGGTTCAAAAGAGTTTGCAGAGGGGTACCCTAACTTAGGCCCAGAACTACTCGATAACAAGGCCCATAAACGAAGCTGGCCGGACTCCGTAGCCCAGCAAAGGCCCATCACGAAGAACACCACGGCGCTAGTCCCGCTTGAAGACCCTCGAGCGGGGATGTCCGTGACGATCGAGCCCAGCCAGGCTCGAGGGAGACGTTCACCCTCGAGCGGGCGTTTCTGTCACGATCGAGGCTCGGCCACCAAGCTCGAGGGAGACGTTCACCCTCGAGCGGGTGTTCTCCGTCACGATCGAGGCCCGGCAAGCTCGAGCTTGCGGGCCAAGATCGAGCTTGCCATGTCGGGAACATCGCCCGGAACTCCGCGTCCATCATCACCGGTCATAAATGACTCCTCGGCGGTCAAAAAGAAGGATTCACTGCACCACGCCACCGCCCACGCTGCGGAGAAGACATCGGTCAAGTCCACCTGGCGCGGTGGATTCTGATCTGACACTGCACAGGTCGGTCCTGGCAGTAACATTGTGCCAACCACTCTTTTGACTTTGCTTGCCTCGGTTGCGCTACCATCCTCGAAGGCAACCCTCGAAGGAGACTACGGAGCTTTGATCCGGACCCCGTGCTCAAGTTGCCACCCTCGAAGTCCTGAGCTGCCACGAGGAGACATCACATCAACCACTGCCATGTCGTCAGCCAGAGTTGGAAGGCGCGATTCCCGCTCGCATCATGCGCGGCATGGGCAGCACGGTGCACTTAGTAGCGTCAGCACCACGAACACATGTACTCACGCCCTCCCCCTTTGGTCTATAAAAGGGGAAGGGAAGCCCATGCAAAGGGCAGGATCAGCAGGTCGACAGACAACAGAACACACATAAAAACACTTAGCCTCCAAAAGGCCCAGGGACTAAGGAGTTCATCTCCTTCTCCAACCTTGCTTGTAGCCCCTACTACGAGCAACACGAAACCGGTGCTTTGCACCACTGCTGGACGTACGGCCCTGTGGCCGGAACCAGGATAAAAACTCCCGTCTCTCCACCCGCCATCGGGGCAACGAGTGGTTAGCATCGCAATCACTTGTTTGTGCTGGTGTGACCAAATCAGGCACCAACAGTTGGCGCGCCAGGTAGGGGACCAGAGCTGCGTAACTCTCGTTCCCGATGGCGAGCTTCAACCAAGGACGGCCCCCGCTGGGCGAGAGCAATCTGCTCCCAGTGGGGCAGGAGATCTGGTTCGGGAGCTTGCGATTCCAGGCATGTGGTGACGATTACCACCTGCGCATCCTCCAAGAGGAACCAAGCAACCAGCCAGAGCCTCCTCAACCGCCACCGGCAACACCGCGACGACGGAGTCGTCCCGGACCTCGCGCACGACGAGCACGCGCTGCGAGGCGCGCCGCCGACACCAGCATCCCTCCTTCCGTGAGGGATGGGGAGATCCTACGATCAGGGTCGTGGGAAAGGGCGGTTCCCTTCCTCCCAGGACCCATTTCTGCACCACGTGCTACAACAGCACGCCCCTATCCCTACGGGCTACGCGGCCCTACGGCTACGTACGCCTCGCTCATCCGCACCGCCATGGGTGCGTATGATGGCCAGCCAGGCTGTCATCCGGTCTCGGATCGCAACCTCGCCGCCCTGACGCCCGACGGTTCCCACACGGAGTCGGAAGATGGATATGCCTTTGGGCATGAGCACCCCGGTTGGGACTACTCTGGTCTCCGCGACCCAGAGACCTTTTTGGCCTTCCAAACAGCGGCGGATTATTGCTTCGGCTATTCCGACGAGGAGTATGATCCAACCAGGGAGTGCTTCGTCATCGACGACGGGCGGGTCAGCGAAGGATCAACGTCAGGCGACGATGGCGAAGATGACGACCAAGGAGGCAACGACAGCGCAGATCCGGTAGGCGCACAGCCACCGGACCCGTCGGACCACTTGCCTTCCGAGGATGAGCGGCATCCACGCCGCCAGCCACGAGTTGCTCGCCCCCACGACTTGGGACCACCGGCGCGCTCCGACCATGAGCCGTCCAAACAGGGCCACGAACGCAGCACGGACGCACGACGCGCGGGGCGAGTGGCTTAGGCCCGCATCCTCGCCGAGGGCAGAGATGACGACCTCACTCCCAAGACGAGCCAAAAGCTCATCGCGGTGGCCGCGCTGCTCCGAGCCATGCCGGAGTCAGCTACCCCCGAGGGGCGGAAGCTGCATCTCGAGGCCCAAAAGCTGGTTGAGAACACCGCACGACAACAGGCCGAGAGCTCAGCGAGCCTTCAGCGCTCCTCGGCCTCGAAGGACGAACGAAGGGGGGAGTCATCGGTACGTTCACCCCGGCTTAACGGCAGGGCACGAACGCAGTCCCGAGGCGACTCCCACCGGGACATTGCGCATCGCCGCACCGAAGGACCACGCGCACCCGAGGTGGAGCCCCTTCCTGCACGGGCGCCCGCGAGGTCGCGCCTCCGGGACACCCGAGGCACGATGGACGATGGCGACGCCCGCAATACGCTGAACCAGATGAGGCAGCGAGAGAGAGCCTGGACCCGCCAACGCGGGCGCACCGACGTTGGATGGAACCGGGATGCGGCCCCTGAACTGGCGGGAACGCGCGTGTTTAGTCGTAACATCCGCACCGCTCCGATTCCCCCTCGCTTCCGACAGCCTACTACCATCACCAAATACTCTAGGGAAACGAACCCCAGGGTATGGTTGAACGACTACCACCTAGCCTGCCAGCTCGGCGGCGCTACAGATGATGACATGATCATACGCAATCTGCCACTCCACCTAGCAGATTCCGCGCGGACATGGCTCGAGCATCTGCCCCCCAATCGGATCCACGACTGGAATGACCTGGTCGAGACCTTCGTGGGGAACTTCCAGGGCACCTACGTGCGCCCCGGAAACACGTGGGACCTTCGAGGGTGCAAACAAAAGCCTGGCGAATCCTTGAGGGATTTTATCCGGCGCTTCTCCAAGCATTGCACCGAGCTTCCCAACATCACCGACCATCAGATCATCCACTCCTTCCTCGAGAGCACCACATGCTATAGCTTGGTGTGCAAGTTGGGGAGGAGCCCGCCCCCCGACGCAAACCGGCTATTTGAAGTAGCCTCGAAGTACGCCTCGGGGGAGGAGGCGGCCAACGCCATTGTTAATGGTAAGAAGGGAAAGCGTCCCGAGGAAACGCCCGCAGGGGACGACAAGACAAAGGGCCCCTCGAAGAAGCGGAAACATGGCAAGAAGGGAAAGAAGCTCCGGGCGCCTCGCGAGGCGGGCGACATCGAAGACGAGGCTCTAGCAGTCGACCCTAATCACAAGGGACCTCGAGGTCCCCTGCGTGGTGGGGGCATCTTCGACGACCTCCTCAAGAAGCCATGCCCGTACCACAAGACCGCAGTCGCTCACACTCTCGAACAGTGTGAGATGCTGCAGAAGTTTTACAACCGCATCCCTCGAAAGGACGGCGGTCAGCCCAAGGATGGCGGCGGCAAGGACGACGACGGATACCCCGAGGTGGAACATGTGTTCTTCATCATGGGAGGCCCCGCAGCCAACCTAAAACCTCGACAGAGGAAGAGGGAACGTAGGGAGGTCTTGCTGGCCCGACCAGCGACCCCTTCGTACCTCGACTGGTCTTCAGAGACCATCTCGTTCGGTCGTGAGGATCATCCCGACCATATCCCGAACTCCGGACAGTATCCCCTCGTCGTCGACCCCGTCATCGGCAACACGCGCTTCTCCAAGGTGCTCATGGACGGCGGCAGCAGCCTCAACATCCTGTATTCTCCAACTCTGGAGCTCATGGGAATCAGCACTAGTGAGCTGCGCCCCAACAAGTCCTCCTTCCATGGAGTTGCGCCCAGAAAACGCGTCCAAACTCTCGGGCAGATCGACCTGCCCGTCTGCTTCGGAACCCCGGCGAACTTCCGTAAGGAAGTACTCACCTTCGAGGTAGTGGGCTTCAAAGGAGCCTACCACGCCATCTTGGGAAGGCCGTGCTACGCCAAGTTCATGGCCATCCCCAACTACACCTACCTCAAGCTGAAGATGCCGGGGCCTCACGGAGTCATCACGGTCGGCCCAACGGTCGAACACGCCTATGAGTGCGACGTCGAGAGCATTGAGCTCGCGGAGGCTCTTGCCCTCGACGAGACCCTCGTAGCGGATCTGGAGGAGATCGTCAACACGCCCCCTGATGCCAACGAACGGCAACATGGGAACTTCGCGCCCGCCGAGGACACCAAGACTGTCTCCCTCAACCCCGACAGCCACGACGGCAAGGTACTGAGGATCAGTTCCTCCCTCAGTAACAAATAGGAAGTGGTGCTCGTCGACTGTCTCCGCGCCTACGCTGACATCTTTGCGTGGAGCCCCTCTGACCTGCCAGGCATTCCGAGGGAGGTCGCCGAGCACTCTCTTGATATCCGCCCCCACTCCAAGCCGGTCAAACTGCGCCTCCGCCGCTTCGACGAAGTGAAACGGTGGGCGATCGGCGAAGATGTACGCAAGCTTCTGGAGGCCGGGTTCATCAAGGAGGTTTTTTATCCCGAATGGCTAGCTAATCCTGTACTAGTAAAGAAGAAAAATGGGTAGTGGAGAATGTGTGTAGATTACACCAGTTTGAATAAAGCATGCCCAAAAGTCCCATTTCCTTTACCACGAATAGACCAGATTGTAGACTCCAGGGCGGGATGTGAACTTCTATGTTTCCTTGATGCATACTCCGGTTACCATCATATTAAGATGAAGGGGTCCGACCAACTCGCGACTTCCTTTATCACTCCTTTTGGCATGTACTGCTACGTTACGATGCCCTTCGGCCTTCAAAACGCCGGGGCCATGTATCAACGCTGTATGCTCCACGTCTTCGGGGATCGTATAGGTCGTATCGTAGAAGCATATGTCGACGATATCGTCGTAAAAACCAGGAAGGCGGACGACCTGGTGCGCGACCTCGAGGTCATGTTTAGCTGTCTCAGGGCGCACAGACTAAAACTCAACCCCGAGAAGTGCGTCTTCGGTGTGCCTCGAGGTATGCTCTTGGATTTCATTGTCTCCGAACGAGGCATCGAGCCAAATCCCGAAAAGGTCACGGCCATCCAGCAGATGGAACCTATCCGCGACCTAAAGGGCGTACAGAAGGTAATGGGATGCCTGGCATCCCTAAGCCGCTTCATCTCTCGTCTCGGGGAGAAGGGGCTACCTCTGTATCGACTTTTGAGGAAATCAGAGCACTTCACCTGGACCACGGAGGCCCAGGAATCTCTCGATCGACTCAAAGCGGCGTTAACGAACACGCCGATCCTTACCTCACCGAAAGAGGGCGAACCTCTCCTCCTCTATGTCGCAGCGACCATTCAAGTCGTCAGCGCGGTTATAGTGGCGGAAAGATCCGAGGAAGGACACTCTCTGCCGGTCCAGTGACCGGTGTACTACATCAGCAAAGTTCTGACCGAGACCAAGATGAGGTATCCCCATGTCCAGAAGCTGATCTACGCCATTGTGCTGGCTCGACGTAATCTGCGGCATTACTTCGAGGCTCACCCGGTGACTGTCGTGTCGTCCTTCCCACTGGGCGAAATCATCCAGAACCGCGAGGTCTCTGGGCGAATCTCGAAATGGTCAACGGAGCTGATGGGGGAGACCCTCACTTATGGCGCCAAGGAAAGCCATCAAGTCCCAGATCTTGGCGGACTTCGTAGCCGAATGGACCGACACTCAGCTCCCCGCCTCGAAGTCTAGCCTTGACTGCTGGGAAATGTACTTCGACGGGTCGGTGATGAAGACCGGCGCAGGCGCCGACCTGCTCTTCATTTCACCCCACGGGGAGCACCTCTGGTACGCCATGCGACTCAACTTCCCTGCGTCCAACAATATGGCGAAGTATGAAGCGCTCCTTGCCGGATTGAAAATCGCGCTCGAGCTCGGCATTAAGCGCCTCGACATTCGCGGTGACTCGTAACTGGTCGTCGACCAGGTGATGAAGGAGTCAAGCTGCCACGACGAAAACATGGCGGCCTACTGCCAGGCGGTACGCGACCTCGAGGACAAGTTCGATGGCCTCGAGCTTCATCACATCCGCGAAGATATAATGAGGAGGCCGACGAATTGGCAAAGATCGCGTCGGGACGAGCCACCGTTCCCCCGAACGTATTCGCCAAGGACATCGACAAGCCCTCGATTGCCGTCACCCTCTCGGCTAGAACCTCGACCACAGTCGACCCTCAAGGGGCCGCCCTCGGTCCCACGAGCACGGAGCTCCTGGCGGATGAGGATGACCCCATGGGGTACAAGGCTTGCTCGGAAGAAGACAAGGCAGAGGCGATGGAAATCGATGAAGTCCCAACACCTCAAGATTGGCGGAGTCCGTACCTTGACGGGCTCGATCAAGGCGTTCTGCCTAACAATCGAACAGAGGCAAGGCGCGTCGCGAGGAAGGCTAACTGGTTCCTCATCATCGAAGGTGAATTATATAGACGGGGAACCTCGGGGGTCTTGCAGCGCTGCATCCCGATACTCGAGGGAAAGGAGCTCTTCCTCGACGTCCATGCGGGCGTGTGCGGCATCACGCTGCCTCACGCACGCTCGTAGGCAACACCTTTCGACAAGGCTTCTACTGGCCCACCGCCGTGGCGGATGCCACGGAGGTGGTACGAACCTGTGAAGGGTGCCAGTTCTACGCACGCAAGACGCACCTTCCTGCCCAGGCGCTTCAAACCATCCCCATCACATGGCCGTTCACCGTATGGGGCCTCGACCTTGTCGGGCCAATGGCAAAAGCGCCCGGGGGCTTCACGCACCTATTGGTGGCGGTCGACAAATTCTCCAAATGGATCAAAGCTCGACCCATCAATAGAATCAAGTCTGAGCAGGCGGTGCTCTTCTTCATTGACATAATCCATCGGTTTGGGGTTCCAAACTCCATCATCACCGACAGCGGCTCCCAGTTTACGGGGAAGAAGTTCTTAGAATTCTACGACAACTTCCACATCTGAGTGGATTGGTCGGCGGTGGCCCACCTACAAACAAACGGTCAAGTAGAACGTGCCAATGGCATGATTCTGCAAGGCCTGAAGCCTAGAATTCACAACAAGCTGAAGAAGTTTGGGCACAGGTGGGTGCAAGAACTGCCATCGGTGATCTAGAGCCTAAGAACGACCCCGAGCAGAGCGATAGGGTTCTCCCCGTACTTCCTTGTCTACGGGGCAGAGGCCATCCTCCCCACGGATCTGGAGTACGGATCCCCTAGGCTCCGAGCGTACCAAGAACAGCGAAATTACCGGGCTCGAGAGAACCCGCTGGACCAAGTCAACGAAGCTCGAGATGTGGCCCTACTCCACTCGGCAAGATACCAGCAAAGCCTGCGTCGACAACAGGCTCGAAAGGTCTGGCATCGAGACCTCTGCAAGGGTGACCTCGTCTTGAGGCTTTGGCAAGACAATCGAGGACGGCACAAGCTTACACCCCCATGGGAGGGGCCATACATCGTCGCCGAAGTCCTCAAGCCCGGGACATACAAGCTGGCCGACAAGGAGGGGCAGATCCTCACGAACGCCTGGAACATCCAACAGCTACGTCGCTTCTATCCCTAGAGTGGCCCGTGGCCCTCGAAACTTTTGTACATACTCTAGACTTGTACAAATTTCTTGATTAAAGTGTCGGCTTTTAACCCCCACAGCTTGTGAATGAATAAAACGAACTTTTGTTCCATCACGTTTCGAGGGAGGAATGGCTCTACCCTTGGTAGAACCATCCCTCCCTCGGGGGCTAAAAGGGGAAGGACCCCCGAAAAAATCGTCACTTTTTTCAAAACTCCTTTGCAAACCCTCGAAGGGAACACGCTAGGCGTGAAACGGACAAGGGCAGGGTCGCCTGAGCCGAGTGTCCGCCTATGCCTCGAGGCTACGGCAACACCTCACTTCCCTCCGCCTAAGTCATTCACGTACAATAGATCCTAGTGGCGACTTCCTTTCGAGGCACATGCATCGGACGCAATGCGCGTCGCGAAGATACCGCATGAAAATAACACCTCGTTTAAACAAAACAAACGATGTTTAATGGGATGTAAGCAAATTAATCTTACATCAAAAAAGTTCGAATTGCTAAACTACTTTTTACACTCGGGCTCGATGGCCCGAGACTTTCAGGGATTGCCCCCGCCGCCAAGGTCGTCCCAGCCGCCACCATCCTCGCCAGAAGAGGATACCCTCGAAGTGGCCGCGAGCACTCGCGCCGTCTCGTCGGCGGCAGCGTCGGCTTCCTCGATCGCCGCCACTGCCTCCTCATCGTTAAGGTTGTCGGCGACGACGTACCCGACGGCGAGCTTCGAGAGGTCCGCTTGGTAGTGGGTCGTGACCACTCCAAGCGCGTTCCGAATCCCGAGCAGGAGGGCTTCCTTCACACGTGAGGTGAAGTGCCCCCCAAGGGCTCGAAGGCGGCTGGCGAGGGAACTGCCGGATTGCACGTCGGCACCAGCAATCTCGTTGCAGGCCACCGAGGCAGCCTGCACCAGCTCATCGAGCTCACGCTGGGTCACCGAGTGTGCCACCAGCAGAGCCTCCTTCGACTCCGTCTCGGCCTGGAGCGCCTGCCTCAGCGCTGCACCAACAAGGCTGTCAGAAACAAAAAAATAACAAGGCAAAAAAGATCGAAACTCGAGCAAAATCGGCTTACCCTCGAGGGCTTTTTCCCCCTCTCGAGCCTGCCGCTCCACCGTGGCCCGAGCCGCATGCTCCAGCTCGAGCTGGTCTTGAGCCTCCACCAAGAGACGCCGTTCCTCTCATTGCGCCGACTCAGCCGTCTCACGCGCGGCCCGCTCTCGTTCCAATCAAGTGTTGGCGTTCGCGAGCTGGTCGCGCATGGTGCGGACTGTGTCGTCTAGGCGGGTGATGACTTCGCCCTTCTCCCGACACTCGGTGGCGACCCGGTCTCGAGCGTCTTGGAGGTCGGCCAGTTGGCGGTCTCGAACTTCCACCGCCCCCGATAAACGGCGGAGCTCCAACAGCATCGCCGCAATTTGGTCGTTCCTTGCGAACGCCTCCTTGCGGAGTTCCTGTGTAAGACGAGCTAAGCATCATCTGAAAAACAATTACGACAAAACACCGGCTGCAGCGAAACGCACCTGGTGGACCTTGCCGGCCTCATCATGAAGACGAAGAATGTCTCGCAGCGCCCAGACAACATCCTGACCGTGCACCAACTGAACGTCCCACAGGCGCTCCTCCGCTGTGGCTTCACGAACGAATTGTTCGGGAAGCTCGCTACGGGATTGCCACATCACGGGGGATCCACGTTCGTTGACACGGGCAGGTATCCCGCTGGGCTCGGCCGATGCTGGCCCCGTTGAAAGCGTGACGAGGGTCGACGGCGTGGCCCCGCCACTCTCGTGCTCCCACGGTACGAGGGCTCCCACCTCTACAGCCTCGGCCAGCTCCGATAGATGGGGAAACCCGCCGCCAAGGGCTCGCCCCTCTCCCCCCTCACGCGGGGGGGGGCCACCGCGACGTCCGCCTCTTCGAGCGCCGCAGACGGCTCCTCGACGCGAGAAGCCCCCCAGGCGTGGGGGTGGCGTCCTCGGTCCGAGCAATCTCGGCGCGGAGCTTGACAGCGCCCTCGAGGAGTTGAGGCGGCCTTGGCTCCTCGAGGACCCGGGGCGCCTCCTCGCACGGCTGCCGCTCGACCTGCAGCCCCGCCTGAGCGTCGAAAAAGGTGACGAAGTCCTGGACCGCCTCGTTCGCCGGGCCCAGGAGCTGCGAGGACGGGCGAGGCGACGAGCTTGGCCCAACCTTGAGGGCCTTGGTCGGCGCAAGGGAAGGTACGGCCCATCCACCAGATCGACTGCGCCAAGAAAAAATCCAGTTAGAAACAAAATTGAAGTCTTGACGAACAAGTAAGCAACGAAGAAAACTTACCAAACGATGGGGAGCTTCCGCTTCAGCCTCGAGGCTGAGACAGGAGCCACCTCGAAACCTCGCCTCCCGTGGAGGCGCTAGCCTCCCCTTGAGGAGCCACCCTCGAAACCTCCTCGCCTCCCGTGGAGACCTTGGGAAGCCTCTGCACCCGGCCCACGAGCTTGGGCCTCCTCGACAGCGCCCGGCCGCTCGGGTGCCTCGCCTCGATCTTGGGATCCCTCGGGGGCAGCCGCCGCTACCCCCGACGGACTCCCAAGAGCAGGCACCGTGGTCGACGGCGGAGCTTCGAGGTTGATGGGCTCTAAGCTGCCGCCCCCAGACGCTGCAGCCAGGGCGGCCCCACCGGGGGAAGCCCGAAAGGAGATGGGAAGCCCGAGAGGAGACGGGCTCCTCGCCCCACCGTCCTCGGATCCTTCACCAGCAGGATCCGGGGAAGTCTCCGACGTCGGGAGCGGTGAGAGCCCCTGCCTCTCCTGCTCGCGATTCTCCTCCAAGTGCTTCCTCCTCTTCTGCTCCTTCCGCTTCCACCGCGCCTCCTTCCGATCCTTCTCTTGCTTCGCCCGCTCAGCGAGGGTGCGGCTGGCGGCCTTGTCCTCAGGGACAGGGGGCTTCGAAGTGTGGCCGCGGGACAGCCCCTGCGAAACACCAGTCACAAGGTCAAAAACACGAGAAATCGAAATATAAAGCAAATACGAGGGTCGAAAAGTCGCTTACGAAGCTCAGGTGGCCATCCTCGGGCCGCATGGGCACCACCCACGGGTTGTCCGCCAGCCGGTCGACGGCACGCCGCACCCGCTGAACGGCGACGGCGTCGGGCAACGGCTCCGCCGCCATCGCTGTGCCGGTGACGTCGGCGCCAGGGGTCATCCCAAAAAGCGGGAGCCTCCTCTGCATGAGAGGAAGCACCCGCCGCTGATGGAACTTCACGATGACGCCACCAGCAGTGAGGTCGTGCCTCGACAGGCGCTGGACCGCGTCGATCAGGGGAGCGAGCTTGTCCTGCTCTGGCGGCGACACCCCGTAGGTCCAGCAGTCCAGCTTCTCTGTCAGCAGCCTGTCGGTGTAGGGCGGCAGACGCCCCACGTCGTTGCGGAGGTAGAACCACCCCTTGTCCCAATCTTGGTTGTTGGAAACCATGGAACAAGGGATGTAGAGCTCCCTACGGCTCCTCCGGACTTGGAGCACGAGGCCACCAGCGCGAGTAGGGCGACGAACCCCCTTGGTGACGCCCTCTAAGAAGAGCTCGCCGAAGAAGAGGTGGCGCCACAGGTCCCAGTGGGCTTCGATGCCCAAGAAGCCCTCGCAGACGGCGACGAAGACCGCCGCCTGCGAGATCGCGTTGGGAGAAAAATTGTGCAGCTCCACCCTGTAGTGGAAGCACGGCGCTCGCAGGATTCGCCCCGCCGGGACGCCGAAGCCCCGCTCGTGGAGACGAACGAGGCTGACGACGTAGCCTGCCGGCGGGGCGGGCTCCGTGGCAGCCCCCGGCGAGATCCAAACCGGCGGTTCGCCGTCGACGTTTGGCGGCAACACTCCGATTTCCACGAGCCCCTCCAGACAAGTCTTGGTGGCCGTCGATGGCTTCCACGACGCGGGGTCGACGAGTTGGGCCATGGCGACAGGTGGAAGCTTAGGCGAGAGAGGAGATGGGAACGCAAGAGCGAGAAGGCAAAGGCTTGAAGGCAAAAGCTAGAAGGCAAAGGAGGCGTACCCTTGGCAGGAGCCCTGCCGCGCTATTTATACTCCCCCGCGGAGCAAGACGCGGCAGGACGCCGGCCATGACCCGCCAGCCCCCTAGGCTGACAGTTAGGCCCGCCCCGGGAGACGTAACGGCACCGGCCGCGTCTACCGCACTAACCACGTTTACTGCGCCGCAATATTCACGGAGTTCGGCGCAGTAAATGTGCGGTCGTGTCGAACCGCGCCCGCACGCCTCGCCTAAAAAGGCGCGCCCACTTCTCCCACGAAATCACGATATCTTCCTCGGTGGTCATCATGACCCGCGCGAAACAAGGAAGGGCGCATTCAAGGCGCCAACCCTCGAAGGGAAAGCCTCGAAGCTCGAACGCTCGTGGAAGACCCGTCGAGGGACAAAGGCCTCGAAGCCTCGACAGACACCAGCCCCCGTAGGATTAAACCTCACCCCTGCGGAGGCTCGGGGGCTACTGTCGGGTACCTGTAAAAGGGGTACCCTAACTTAGGCCCAGAACTACTCGATAACAAGGCCCGTAAACGAAGCTGGCCTGGCTCCGTAGCCCAGCAAAGGCCCATCACGACGAACTCCACCACGGCGCTAGTCTCGCTTGAAGACCCTCGAGCGGGGATGTCCGTGACGATCGAGCCCAGCCAGGCTCGAGGGAGACGCTCACCCTCGAGCGGGCGTTTCCGTCACGATCGAGGCTCGGCCACCAAGCTCGAGGGAGACGTTCACCCTCGAGCGGGTGTTCTCTGTCACGATCGAGGCCCGGTAAGCTCGAGCTTGCCACGCCGGGAACAGTGACCGAAACTCTGCGTCCATCATCACCGGTCATAAATGACTCCTCTGCGGTCGAGTCCACGCTGCGGAGAAGGATTCACTGCACCACGCCACCGCCCACGCTGCGGAGAAGACATCGGTCAAGTCCACCTGGCGCGGTTGATTCTGATCTGACACTGCACAGGTTGGTCCTGGCAGTAACACTGTGCCAACCACTCTTTTGACTTTGCTTGCCTCGGATGTGCTACCATCCTCGAAGGCAACCCTCGAAGGAGACTACGGAGCTTCGATCCGGACCCCGTGCTCAAGTTGCCACCCTTGATGTCCTGAGCTGCCACGAGGAGACATCACATCAACCACTGCCATGTCATCAGCCAGAGTTGGAAGGCGCGATTCCCGCTCGCATCGTGCGCGGCATGGGCAGCACAGTGCACTTAGTAGCGTCAGCACCATGAACACATGTACTCACGCCCTCCCCCTTTGGTCTATAAAAGGGGAAGGGAAGCCCATGCAAAGGGCAGGATCAGCAGGTCGACAGACAACAGAACACACTTAAAAGCACTTAGCCTCCAAAAGGCCCAGGGACTAAGGAGTTCATCTCCTTCTCCCACCTTGCTTGTAGCCCCCTACTACGAGCAACACGAAACCAGTGCTCCGCACCACTGCTGGACGTACGGCCCTGTGGCCGGAACCAGGATAAAAACTCCCGTCTCTCCACCCGCCATCGGGGCAACGAGTGGTTAGCATCGCAATCACTTGTTTGTGCCGGTGTGACCAAATCAGGCACCGACACTTTTTAACTACAAAGTTGTAGATCATGTCGAGGGCTATAATTTTGATATATGTGTTTTCTTCATTTGAGTTCATATGAAAAAGTTATGAATAATGTTTTCAATATAAAGTTTTCAAATCATCCTATTTTGACTATGATGAGACTAAAAATTAAGTTTAAAGTTCCGGATGACACAAATGAACAAGTTTGAGGACCTAAATGAGTGGTTTATAAGTTTAGGTACCAGGATGACACAACCGAACGAGTTTGAGGACCTAAACGGTCGATTTGTGTGAGTTTAGGGACCGGGATGACACAACGGTACAAGTTTAGGAACCGGTAACGCACTTTACTCATATAATTGGTTACAAGCTACCATGCATCACCGGTGCCATGCCCCGGTGATGTGGATGTCTTACCAAACCCTTGCTTGCCTTGATGACCATGAAAATATTGCAAACATAGGGACACCCAATGATGTTTTTTTGACCAATTATTTGGCAGGGTCAAGATGCAATCCAAACGAGTCTGAAAGGCACAATTGGACGATAGCTGCCACCAGAACACCTTGGTGATTCGGCTGTCACATTGCCAAAACTCTAGCTTGCGTTAGTGAGCGTGAAAATGACTGCACAGCACAGACATACAACACCCAATGACGCTTTTTCGACCAATTTATATTGACAAGTTTGATATGCCATCCAAACAAGTCGTAACGGCATAGTTGGATGATAGCTCCCACTGATCTGTCTGTCAATTTTCCAAAAGCTTACTTGGCTCGGCGAGCGGGAAACGGCTTGCACACAAAGGAGAAAGGAGTTTTCTGCACAAAAGAAGAGGTGTTGGCTTAGTTTGATGCGTACCAATATGTGGCATGCCAAATAGGATTGATGACAAAATTGAACCTACAAATGTATAAGGACTATAATTGCTAGTTTGAGAGTTTCGGGACAATTTTGTGCCGCCATACAAAATATAGGGGGCAAATTGCATCTCTATTTTAAAATGTCCATCATGCACTTAATTGATTCCGTCAACATTTCTATTTCGTAGTAATGTTGAAATCTTTCTAATGTTGGTGCCTTAGAGCATCTCAAGCATTGCCCGTACTTGAGCCCCTACTCAAAAAGTAGAGCCCGAAGGTAAAAAAAAAACTACTCTAGCAGTGTCCTTACTCAGGCCCCTAGAGTAGGGAGGCACCTGCTTTTTGCTCCTGAGTCCCTTCTCCCACGAGCGAGTAGGGAGGCCCCTACATGGTCGTTGATGACGTTTTGCTGCACGCGCACTGGATTCGGCGGTTCCACTCGCTCGCTGCCTGGACCTCCTCTTCTCGCCCCTATCCCCAAGCTTCAATTCATGTCTGTTATCCCCACGCTTCTATTCATGGCCGCCCGGAGCTCCTCTGCGCACGTCGTCAACCTTCAATTGGAGCTACCGTCGGGCCGAATCCACCGGCGACCAAGGGATCTCGAGCTCTGCCAGGCCAAATAAAGCGATTCATGACGTCGCCCCGACCCACAGCCCCTACCACGAGTCGCTTCGATTCACGGAGTCACGAGCGCCTCCCACCCGACGCCCGTCGCGAGCGCCACCCGGCCACACGCGCCTCGAAGCATCGTCAGATCTCGGAGTCGGAGGAACGAGGGAGATAAAGGAAGGTGGAGAAGGCAGCGAGCACCACGTGTATACGGAAAAAAATATTAGCCATTGATAGATGGGACCCACCTGTAAGATGAAAAGTAGGGACCCTTCTTGGACTTGTGTGTAAAAATGGAGCCCGCATAAAGTAGGGAGAGCCTCTACTCAATAAAATAGGGGCCTGAAGTAGTGACTATTGCCATTGTAGAAATTCCTCGCCATTGTGTGTTCTTTACCCTCAAAAGTAACTCAAACTGCATGCGTGCTGTAACCGTTTGACCAAAGTCAATCTACGTACCCAAAAGGCAAAAACTGCAAACTGTGGTGTCTCGCGGGAAAGCTAGGCAAGGAATACTTTGGATCTGTCATCGGCCCATCGCCCATCAGCGTCACGGGGAGGGATTTTGATCCGGGCCCACTGTATCCGACGTATCCAGGAACATGAAGATCCCGACCGACGCTGTATTTCGTATATCCCGATCAAATATCGAATTTTTGGGAAAATGCGAAAACAGGAAAAAATAACCGGGAATACGGTGAATCTGGAATCGAAATCGGGGAGAGACTTTTCCCGATCGAATTGTCGGTTCCCGTTTCTATTCGGGAAAATCCCGACGGGAATCCCGTATTATAGGCCTGCGCTCACGCCAGCCCATTGCTCAAGTCCTTCACGCACGGCCCAGAACTCAATATTGACTCACACAACCGCACCCCCGCAGTCTGATTTATATCTCAGCTGCACTGCATCTGCTCTGTCACTCCGCGAGGTGGGACTAAATGTCCTACGGTGCTGCTGGCTGGCAGCTGCAAGGCATGCTCCTGCGAGGCTCCCGGCCACCATGCTCACGCACATTTGCAGGAAGCTAGCTATGCACGTGGCCCAGCGATTGAAAGGAGCACCACTTATCAACAGATATCACCTTTTTTCATTTATCTTTTCTATTTTATTTTTTATTTACCGTTCTTTCCTTTTCAGGTATTTCATGACAATTAAATTGTTGTTACTGTTCACTAGTGTTTCATGGATTGATGAATTTATATTTGTGATTTTATCTACTTCTCTATAGTACTGTTTGCCTGCCAATGTTATATATGTATGGTTGTATTGTATCTGATGCGTTGAGATGAATGTTTAAAGTGGTTACATGTGCTCGTGTTTCCGATTTGAATTACTGATTCCCGACCGTAATCGACATTTTCCCGATCGAAAGATTCCGTTCCCGACATCCCGCATATCCGATTTCATTTTTCCGACCGAGGTTTTCCGATTTTGCTCTCGTTCCCGAATTAAAATATGAAAACGAAAATAGTTGAAGTGTTTTCCCGACCGACCGCTTTCATCCCTAGTGCCAGCCAATCCAGGCGTTAGCAGCACCTGGGCCAGGCTGACCCACAACATCCGTCCAGGTCCAGCCCACAAAATAAAAGAAACGACGGTCGGTCGCTCGACCGTTGCGTTCAAACGCGCCAATCCGACCGTTGGGACCATAAAAAAACACCCCCAAATTCCCCTGCGCGCCCGCACGGATTCCCCACCCTGTGCCGCCCGCCTCCTCCCACCCACATCCCACCACCACCATGCTCTGCTTCGCCCCTGCTCCTCGTGCTCGCAAACCCACCTCGCATTAAACCACTCGTGCGCCCCACATCAACCCTCCATGACCCGGATCCCCACCTCCTCCTCCCTCCACCACCGATGGCCGCCGCTGTCCTCCCCATATTGCTTCTGCTGCTGCTAGTCCCCGCGGCGCCGCCCGCCGCCGCCGCGGCTGCCTTTGCGACGGCATCGGCATCGACGGCGGCGGGGCCCCGGAACGTGAGCATCGATTCCGCGACGCTGTCCCTCGCCGACCTCACGCTGCTGGGGGACTCGTTCCTCCGCAACGGCTCCGTCGGGCTCACGCGCGACACCGGCGTGCCGTCCTCCAGCGCCGGCTCCGTCCTCTGCACCCAGCCCGTCGCGTTCCGATCCGGGGCGGCCAACGCCACCTCCACCTCCGCCGCTACCGCGTCGTTCGCGGCGAGGTTCTCGTTCGTCATCGCCAACCCCAACGCCGGCGCCGCGGGCGGAGACGGCATCGCCTTCTTTGTCGCCCCCGGCCGCGCCACGCTCGGCGCCACCGGTGGCTACCTCGGCCTCTTCAACTCTTCCTCCGGCCCCGCCCGGAACGGGTCGGCCGCCATCGTCGCCGTCGAGTTCGACACCATGGCCAACCCGGAGTTCGCCGACCCCAGCGACAACCACGTCGGCCTGGACCTCGGCTCCCCCGTGTCCGTCGCCGCGGCCGATCTCGCCGCGTCCGGGATCGACCTCAAGAGCGGCAACCTTACCACGGCGTGGATCGATTACCGCAGCGCGGACCGCCTCCTCGAGGTGTTCTTAAGCTACGCCCCGGCCGTCAAGCCGAAGCGCCCGGTCCTCTCCGTCGCCATCGACCTCTCGCCGTACCTCAAGGGGCCCATGTACGTCGGCTTCTCGGCGTCCACGGAGGGGAGCACGCAGCAGCACACCATCAAGGAGTGGACATTCCAGACGTTCTGCTTCCCGTCCACGGCCGACGCTTCCTCCTTCGAATCGAACGCCACCAGCAACAGCACGTCGGAGCAGGCCGTGCCAGCCTCCACCGCCCCACACAAGAGGATCGGGCTCGCGCTCGGCATCCTCGGACCCGTCGCGCTCGCCGTCGCGTTCGTGTTCTTCGCCTGGGTATCTATCAGGAAGCTCATCGAGCTCACCGCCAGGAACGATGGTGCCTTCTCGCCGGAGCTGCTCAAGGGGCCGCGCAAGTTCAGCTACAAGGAGCTAAGCGTGGCCACCAGAGGGTTTCACGCGAGCAGGGTCGTCGGCAAGGGCGCGTTCGGGACGGTGTACAAGGCCGCCATGCCTGGCGCGGCGGCCCCCACCTACGCCGTGAAGCGGTCGACGCAGGCGCACCAGAGCCGGAGCGAGTTCGTCGCCGAGCTCTCCGTCATCGCCTGCCTCCGCCACAAGAACCTCGTCCAGCTCGAGGGCTGGTGCGACGAGAAGGGCGAGCTGCTGCTGGTTTACGAGTACATGCCCAACGGCAGCCTGGACAAGGCGCTCTACGGCGAACCCTGCACGCTGTCGTGGCCGCAGCGGTACACCGTCGCCGCCGGCATCGCCTCCGTGCTCTCGTACCTCCACCAGGAGTGCGAGCAGCGCGTGATACACCGGGATATCAAGACCAGCAACATCCTGCTCGACGGCAACCTGAGCCCGCGCCTTGGCGACTTTGGGCTCGCCAGGCTCATGGACCACAACAAGAGTCCCGTGTCCACCCTCACCGCGGGGACCATGGGCTACCTCGCGCCGGAGTACCTGCAGTCCGGCAAGGCTACAGAGCAGACCGATGTGTTCAGCTATGGTGTGGTGGTTCTGGAGGTGTGCTGCGGGAGGCGGCCAATCGACAAGGACGAGAGTGGCGGCGGCAAGAACGTGAACCTCGTAGACTGGGTGTGGCGCCTCTACGGCGAGGACCGGCTCATCGAGGCCGCGGACCCGCGGCTGGCTGGCGAGTTCGACAAGGACGAGATGCTGCGCCTGCTGCTCGTGGGGCTGAGCTGTGCAAACCCCAACTGCGAGGAGCGGCCCGCGATGCGGCGCGTGGTGCAGATTCTGAACCGGGAGGCCGAGCCAGCGCCTGTGCCGCGCAAGAAGCCGCTGCTTGTGTTCAGCTCCAGCGCGTCCATGAAGCTGCAGGAGATCGCCTTCTCCTGCGGTGACGAGGTCCGAGGTGGCTACTCTGTCGCTAAGCCGACATCCCCAAGGTCCGATGGAGCTGACATTGAACGCTAACACGAAGCAGTTATACAAATTATACTACTACAGATTTGTTGGTATGGTTTGGTGTGTTCATAAGGTGGAATATAGGTAATAATCCCCACTAAATGGGTCTTGAAGAGCTTATGCAATGCAGGTCTACCAATGTCGGAGGGAGCTGGCATTCCTGAAGACTGATACCAAGTGATTAGTGTACTGATAGTGAATTACTACAGGTGTGATTCCTACATGTATTTGTTGTGTGTTTATGAGGGGAATATAGGTAATAATCCCCGCTGTTGTACGAGTGTTGGGTTATTTAATAATTAAGCCATCATCTATTACCAAAGTGTGTCTGCCTGCAGATTTCTGGCATCTTAGCTGAAAATTGTCAGGGTATCTGCAGTCAACAAATGTCGAAACTGACTCCAGATTTGCACAATTCACGACTCCACGATCAGATTCAGTTGAATCTCATTGTCAATCTGTATCCTCAGATGTTCGCGCTCTCATTTTCTGTTCCCTTTTTGCCTTTGTTTGCCATAGTTCTATTATTATGCAAGCACAGTTAAGGAACAGAGATAGACATATTTTTAGGTTGGCCTCATAACAGCTGCAGTTCCCTTACAGCATCTCCAGTGGGGCATGTAAATTTGGGCTCTCAAATGTTATTTTACAAGCTCACATGTAAAATTTAGGAGCCCAAATTTGCATCCAACTCCAGTGGGGCATGCATCCATATACTTGTGAGGCATGAAAAATGGTGGGATCCATGATTTGGGAAGGAAGATGATGGTTTGAGAGGGAGGATGAGAGGCTCCCAAATCTAGGGGCTTGGAGGAGAAATTTGGAAGGGCATATAAAATAGGAGGGAATTTAGGAGCCCCACTGGAGAAGTTTTTTTTTTGCTTTGGCTCCTAAAATTTAGAGTAGGAGCCCATTTAAGAGCTCCCACTAGAGATGCTCTTAAACCCTTGAACCCTTGAGTCTTTGCCTCTTTGGGCCGTCGTAGGTGGCAGGTAAGTTCGGCCATCACCTGGCTTAATCGGGCCAGATTTTGTTCCCCAGAATTATTTAATCAAGGAAAGTGATACTCTGGCAAATGTTCGTACAATTAGCTTGAAAAAGAAAATATTTGTACAAATAATTTAAATTCTATTTATCAAAAACAGATAAAACAAAAACCTCATAGGATCCTGATGCTACAATCTGATACTGTTAGAAAAAAAATTATACCTAGAATCCTGATCTTAACAACCTTGCCTTATATTTCGAGTAGAAGTCTATTTTAGGACATGAATTAGGTCCCTAGTACATTGTTTTGACTAATATAAGTATTGAAACATATCATTGCAAATAGGAAATATAATATATTGTGAAAGTTTTCATGGTCAATCTATACATCTTCCTAGAAATTGATGGTCAAAGTAAAAACAAAATTTGACTTAGACGAACGCATATGGACTTAGGAAAAAAATTTATAACATGCTATGAAAAGCATATGGAAAAAAGAACCATGCCAAATCCTCATCTGCCAAACGAAGCGAATGTACAACCACCGTTCACTGCGACATCCATCGTCACCTGATTGATATTCACACGCTTGTCCCTCTCAAAGCAACTTGTTGTGCGCCGGTTCAGGTTGAGCAACTCCACCACCTCCTGCCGTCTGGACGGGCACCGGTTGCTCCGGACCCAAAAGTGCACGACGAGGTGCGCGGCGAGGTAGGCGACGACGGCGCCCACGAGCGCCACCACGTACGCCGAGGTCCTCACCTTCCGGCAGCTCCCGGCCGTGAAGGCGCCCATGAGGCCCAGCAGGTCGAGAAGCATTGCTGCCTGCAGCGCGCGCACGCGGTACCCGTGGAAGCTGAAGCTGCTGCTCAGCAGCAGCACGATGATCACCAGCGACGCCACGAACGCCGTCGCGTTGCAGTAGAAGAACACGCTGTACCGCGCGGGGTAGCGAGCCTGCCGGGGCAGTACGTAGTAATAATCGACGACGGAGCAAAAGGGATTAGAAGGTTATATATATACGTCTAGTTCAGCACGGGGTCATTTGTTCAAAGTTCATACTGCATTGCACCTGGAGAATGGGATCGCCGGCGATGTGGCCGTCGGCGTCGTCGACCCAGACGCCGCCCGGGGGAGTAAGGCCGGCGTTATAGGTGATGGTGGCGGCGAGGATGGCGAGCAGGAGGAGGTACTTGTGCATCCTCTCTAGTATGCCCTTGGGCTGCTGGTCCTCCGTGGAAGGCCGTTCCGTTTCCGGCGGCTGATTTGGCGCCATGATGAGTAGCTACGTGATGATGAATTGATGATCTAGCTATTAGCTACCTGGGTGCCTAAATTTGGGTACGTTTTATGCTGCACCACAAATATGTTTCTACAACGTAGGAACAAAGGCAAGGACTAGGTTCCTTTTGGCTTTGCATCATTTTAAGTATCATCAAGGATCCGGACCAAAGGAAGGAATATGTTCCAGTTGTCTACACTAATACCAGTTTGAACCAGGGACTGTTTTATTAGACAAGCAAAGTATTCTTAATCTTAAACGATTGTACTTTAATTGATAAAATTCATAATAATAAAACATATCATGGTCTTGGTCTCTTCATTGCTTAGAGACACACACAACATGTGAAATTTGACTGAAACATGAGAACGACACGATAATATTATGCCGCAACAAACTACAACACACAACTTAATCTTCAGATCCATGCACCACCAGCAACACTTTTATTGCATAGAAGGAACCCTTAAAAACACCCACACTATTGCTGCCGTGCTCCAACCAACAAAGGTGAGACCTTAGCTTTTCTTCGCTAGAGAGAACCCCTTTAAACTTCAAGCAGTGCCTTCAACAAGGCTATAACTAGGTACAAGTACAACCAACTGAACTCAAATGTGGAGATTTCTCCCCAGACTTAAGAAATCAAAGTTACTACTTTCCCTCCAAAGTCCATACTACCATACCCTTCTCTTGGCTAACTACAACTGGTCACAAACTCAATAACATGCAAATATCATTAGGCGCGTCATCCCAGGATAACCTTATCTTGAATTAACCAACTGTTACACCCACAAAGTCCACCAATCCATTTGAAGACAAAATTAGTTGCCCGAGTAAGTGATGTTGTGAGTTGTTGAGGTTATCAGTTACGAATTAGACCTTCTCTAGCAGTGTTCCTTTCCCCAATTCGACTACCATGTTAGGGAGAATTGATGAAAAAAAATTTCATTTATATCACTCTTTTCAAAAAAAAATATTGAGGCAAACCAATAATCCACTCCAATTCCATTCAAATAAAGAGTTTCGAGTCTCTCCCAGCATCGTATTTGCTCATGAGTTAAGATTAATTAAGGGCTCTTTTACAATTATTGTAAAGTATCAGTGGTACTTATATAGAGGTACTTCTCCTGCCAAAATTTGTTAGACCGTTGATCTAAAAATCATAATTAAGAAAATAAATTAATACCATGTTCTTTATTAAAAAAATAAACTAGGTAATGGGCCCACTGCTTTTTGGTACTTTCGTCCTCCCACCTATTTATGTAGATGGACGGCTTTTATTATCCGCAATCATTGTAAAAATTCTCTTAGATTATTGGGACACTTATAAATCATATCTCCCAATAACTCATACAACTTCCCAATATCACCTATTGGAAAATATTTATAGGGAAACTACTGGAGATGCTGTTATGTTTAATTTACAATTGGTTGGCCCTCATCTTATTTCGCAGCAGAACACAGGTATGCTATTAAGTCTCGCAAATTAAAATGGACTAATAAAAGTACTGACAGGCCAATGTTGCAAGACTCTTTGCAATTGCAACTAGAGATGACGGCAAGCAAAGCAAATATGCCAGAGAGTTTCGTTGTATCTGTGCTGGCCAGCCCGAGCACATTCATCCCTCCGCCCGCGGCGCACAAGCACAACACGCGCTGCAGCCGCCGCGCTGATTGCTCCTCGGCGTCGTCCTCGTCTGCCTACCCTCCTCGCTAGCCTGCATATTCCTCACCACATCAGCGGGCACCGGGAACCACTTGCTCTTTTTCACCAGTTCGAGCATGCACGGCAACGTTCTCATGAAGAACTTGCATATTTCCGCCATCACCCTGCAAAACAATATCTGATTTATTATCATCTCGTGTTGCCACATATAGGAATCTGTCACATGTCGCCGATACGTACTCTCCGATGTAGATGACCCCGGCGAAGGCGACGCAGGCGATGACGATGATGTAGATGCAGGAGGAGAAGAACCGCGTGCTGCCGGCGATGTAGGCGCCGATGAGGCTGATGAGGTCGACGAACGTGGTGAGCATGAGCGCCACCACCTTGGCCTCCGTGTGGTAGAACCTCTCACTCATCAGCAGCACCATGATGACGAGCGACGTCACGAACGCCGTCGCGTTCAGGTAGTAGAACATCATGTAACGCGACCAGTGCCGGTCGTGGAGCACCGGGTTGCCGGCATGGTGGCCGTCGTCGTCGTCCTGCCAGAACCCGCCGGGAGGGTTCAGGCCGGCCTGGTAGGTCACCGACGCCGCCACGGTGGCGAGCACCATCAGCCACCCGCGCATCTCCTTGAACCACTTCTTGCGCTGCGCCTCCGAGTTGTCGTCGTCCTTGGACGTCTCCAGGAGGAGGAAGCCCGGGAACCCCATGCCTAGCTCTTGTGCGGTGGCGCCGCTGGCTCGCCCGTCGCTCTGGCTGTGGAACGGTGCGATGAGCACTGGGATGCCACGCTGACCGGTGGCCACCAGCGTTGTCGTGTCGCCCGGTGCAACGTCGGCGACACTGATGGGCCGACCTTGCTGTGCTTCCTCGACATTGATCGGACAAGACATTTTTGGGGGCCTTAGGTTTAGAGCACGTGTTCAGACAAGGTGAAATATAAAGCCATTGTACATATGCCATATATATACACCCAGCAGGTTGATCTGTGCGCCTATCTGTTAATGCCTTCATGAGCATAATCGCCGTTGAAAGCAACCAAACAAAGCTTTTTTCACATCAGTGTTCGGTACCTTTAGTAAAGGAGACAAAAGAGTGAAATGGAAACTATGTGTGCATTACAACATTTACAAGAAAGGCATTGGAGAATCTCATGCTTCTCAGACAGAAGAATGGAATTTCTACTTTTCATGAAAGATTTATGTACGACATAAGTTCCAACAATTTTCGGTAGACATCGAATTAAACAATAAATTATGTTCAAGTATTGTCGATAAAATTATGTAACTAATAAAACTAGTAGCTTTTTGTCAGTGCTTATAGTCATTGATCCTCTTCCTCGCTAGCCCACCTTGAAAGTCTTGTCAGGAACGTGTGAAAGCTATTGATGCATTTAAAATAATTAGCTCCGTACGAGATTGCCAGAATAAAAACGTGGAGGGATAGTCATATGCTAATTTGATTGGTTGCTTTAGTGGGCTACCTTGAAGGAAAGAACAGTACTGATGTCCCTTTAACTGTAGTGGGAAAGAAAGAAGCAACAATCAGCGAGCTGACGTTCAGGAGTTCACGTCATTTGGGGTTTTATAAGAATTGCGTGCGCTGTATGGATGGGACAGTTCCCATCAGGTGTTCCCTGATACAGGGAGGGAATTTCACCGTTAACAGTAATACTTAATTTACTATAATTAGTAAAAGTTCAAGAGACTAACATAGTTGACTGTAGCAGACAAATCCCTAAAGAATTAGAATTCTTTGTTACCCACTTTGTCAAAAGATCATGTAAATGTGCGTCAAACTTGATCATGTGGATCTATGATGAAATGCAAATTAATTGACGAACCATATATCTGTCGTCTAAGCAAAGAGAGGAACAGTGCAGTGCAATGTGGACTATGTGGATATGTTCCATGAAAATCATGAATGTAGCATTATTTTCACTGATGACGAGCACTGTAGCTAACAATCATGCTCTGATTCAAAATTGCTGATCGGAGAGGCGGCACTTTCTCTCGTTGCGTACGTGTATATCAACACCTTCTGGCGTGATGAAGACCGCAAAATTGCTCCGAACATTTTGCCAAGGTTTTGCTACGCGCGATATGTACGTTGGCAATAATGGTTGAGTTAAAATAATATTTTGTATTTTGTAACACGGTAAAAGTACATTAATATATGCAGGATGGCAGGTCATATTTTTTTTTGAAACAATTGCAAGTCATCTTTCAGGGGCATGCATTATATTGCGTACACTTCCAAGTTCCAATCCTCACTGCAAATGGTGGTGCTCCTCAAAATTTGGCCATGGTCCTATGCCAAAATTTGGAAGCAGAGTTTTCACCCGGCCCCCATGAGTTGAGTGGATGTTACTACTCATGATATCATATATTAACAAAAGACAAAGTTCCATTACTATTAAGTATTAATGGAATAAAAGAAATATGTTCATTTTTTTAGTTATGAAGTTGCATTGCATATGCATATCTTTTTTTTTCTCAATAACTTTGCATGTTATTTGTTTTGTTTCGTTTCCACAACCACAAACGACACAAAATTAAAAAAAAATGTCTGTACTTCGAATACCCAAATAGGGAAGGGAAATTAGTCAGCATGTCAAGAGGTGACTCGTTCGGTGATCAATTTAGTTGTCTTCAGTTTTATGCAGCCCCCTGTTCTCAACGTCGTCGAACTCGAACGCCCTGCAGCAGGCGCAGCAGTTGCAGCTGAAGCACCGGCTCCTCCGCGTATGGCCCAGCCTGTCTTTCTCCCTCTGCTTCTCCTCCTCCTTTCGCTCCCTCTCCTTGGCCGCCTCGACCCTCTTCCTCATGTGCTCGGTCACCGGCAGCCACCCCTTCTTTGCCAGCCAGTACAGCGGTGGCGATATGAAGAGCACGATGAAGCACAGCGTCGGCAGCACCCTACAACACAGGGGAACCCAAACCGGCAGGTGTCAAGAACCAGCTGGTGATGAACTGATGATGCAAGGGCGTGCTCGTCTCATATATATACCTGGCGATGTAGACGACGCAGACGAAGAGGAAGCAGGTGAGCACGATGATGTAGATGGAGTTGGCCATGTCGCGCGTGGACCCGGCGATGTATGCGCCGACGAGGCTCATGAGGTCGACCATGGTGGTGAGCGTGAGCGCCGCCACCTTGGCCTCCGACTTGTAGAACCGCTCGTTGAGGAGCAGGATGATGATCACCAGCGACGTCGCGAACGCGGTCGCGTTGAAGTAGTAGAAGGTCAGGTACCTCCTCACGAACTTGCCGTCACGCAACACCGGGTTTCCGGCGATGTGGCCGTTGTTGTCCTGCCAGAACCCGCCGGGAGGGTTCAACCCGGCCTGGTACGTCACCGAGGCCGCCAGGGTGGCCAGCACGATCAGCCACCCGCGCATCTCCTTGAGCCACTCCTTGTGCTCTGCCGACGAGCCATCGGAGACCGGTATCTCCCGCACATCTTTCACGTCGTCGGTGACGGCTTGACGGCGGTGGTCGTCGGCCATTGCAATTTCACGAGGCGCCCGTCAATAGCTTCCTGATACATGTTATTATAGACAGACTTGCAGAGCCATTTGGCATCTGCATGCCTTGGCCATGTATGATTGGTATAGAGCATATTCTCATGTTCATCGTACTCCATGTCGATTTGGCCTTGCCGAGGGATGAAGCTAGGTAGAATGCTAGCTGCTTTTCTTGTTTTGTATATTGTTCCACTTCCATCTCTGTACTAAAGCCAGGAAGAAAGCTATTCCTTCCAGCACGGAGCAGGAATATTAATGGAGTAATGTATACAAAATGGCAAGTCACGTCTATTTTGCCTTTGTTATACTTTTAACCAGCAAACTGACCTTGCAATTCACAGGTAGGTAAAAAATATACGTAGATCAAGGACTTCTATCTTCCATTTCCATCTAAATTATTGTGAAAATTAAATTACCATATACTTCTACTCATCTCCAAGAGTGCCCAAAAATTTAGAGTTACAAGGCAAGTTTTGGAGCCTTGCCAAAAACTATTGAAGCAAAACATAAGCACTTCCTCGAAAACATTGTTCCCAAGATGGCACCACGTCATCTATTTGTGAATATATTTTCTACTGTTTTTTTCCTAAAAGCTTGCAACTAATCTACCAGAGCGACGGCACACGCTGCCGACCTGTAATTACTATAACTTGGAGCGCAGGGGTACAATTTAGGTTGTGGAAATATGATTAATAATGTATATATGTTCATCCTTGTGGTCTTTTAAGGGCCTTTGTAGACCTCTTATTCTGATTCACTGTGAGAATTGAATTGATTCTGATTCAGTATGAGAAGTGATTCTGTCTTGAAGTGATCCTCCATGATTTTCTAGTTTAAATTTTTAAGTATGCAATGCTATTCAGCAAGAAGTGAAATATGAGAAGAGAAGCTACTTTTTTTTAGCTCCCAGCCCATTAGTTAATTTCAGATAGTCACTCCATAGAATTACCTTGAATCACTTTGCTTGTTTGGCAAAGTTCTTCCTGAATTTATTAATTGAGAAGCTGCTCTACCAAAGAGGTCCTAAGAAGTGCCACATTATGGCACATGCATGGACGGTCCTAATCTTAACTCCCAAGGTGGTTAGCTTTCTTGCCCAAGTGAATTTCTATTGAAATATATGAAGTGGCCTAGAAATAGTGGCATGCCAGGGTTGGCCGACCCAAGTAAGGTCGCCCAAACCTCCATTTGGCCCAAATTCATAACAGAAAATTAAATAGCGCAAGCGGCGAGCGCATGGCTAGGGTGCCAGGGTCACTGCGGCCGGGCAGCGGTAGGAAAAAGAAAACGAAACGTCACCTACGCGGAACCGATGGCTCGGTTATATGCCAAAAGATTTCCCTACGGCGCTGTACTTGTACGTCATGGCCTCGTGGGCTGATTTGTCCGGCTTTGAAAGCTTATTGTGCCAAATAAAAATTCTATAGGCCCCTCCTAGGGTCCGGCGACTTCAGCGGCGGTCTCCGCGGACGAAGGCTTCCTGTTCGCACGCACCTCCCGTCCCAGCTGCTTGGGCTACCCGGCCTTGGCAGGGATTATTGGGGTGGCGAGTTAGGCCTTGTTTAGATGAGAAAGTTGGTGGAAAGTTGGAGGTGTGAATAGTGCATTGGTAAACGTGTCTGTGAGAGAAGATGTGACTCGATGTGACTGAAAAATTGGTGAAAGTTGGCGACCTAAACAAGGCATTAGTAGATCGGTTCGTAGCCCACGCACAAGGAAGCAGAAGCCGCGACATGACCTAGGTGACTAGGGTCCACACGACCCCATCGGGGATCTCTGCCGGCGTAGGACAGCACGGTTTGCCGGCGATGAAGAGGATAGCTGCACCAATACTTCTAGGGAAGGACTTTAGCGAGGCGGGCTCCGTGTCGGAGTGCCGCCAGAGCAATGAGTTGCTTAAGTTGGAACTGTCGAGGACTAGGCAACGCCTCGATAGTTGTGGGTGTAGAGTCCTAATGGACTAAACAACCTTGGCGGGCCATCCTATGGGCCGGCCCAAGTACAAGACTTGACGTACAAGACAAGGATTAGTCCTAGTCGGTTAGGATAAGCTGTATTAGGAAATTAGAGATAAACTTGTAAAAGTTTCCTAACCTCATATGGTTTCCATGTAACCCTATCCTCCGGCATATATAAGGGGAGATAGGGACCCCATTCATCGCATCTCATCTATACAAGATACATCATACAGGACGTAGGGTATTGCGCACATTGCGGCCCGAACCTGTCTAAAATCGTCTCTTGTCACCTTCGGTTCTAGATTCTCGACGACTTCTCCCAAAACCCTTCTCTCGGGGCATCCCCTCGAGAACCTAGTCAGCATAAATCGCCGACACTTTAGCTCCGTCCGTGGGATCCACTCATCGAGAACTCGCTATAGAGTCGATGGCATCCTTCGACGCCTCCATCGTCACCAAGTTCGAAGCAGGCGCTACATTCATCTTCGGTTCCTGACTTTGCATCGCAAACCAGGACGGCAAGCTCCAACATGAACTGCGCGACGAGGCGGTTGCGTCAGCTCCGCCACCCACGCAGATCACGCCGCGAGGATCGCGGAAAACTCCAAATTCCGACACGATCTTCGGATCGTACCCTACTCGCAGGAGTACATGGCGCCCGAAGCAGACTCAAGCTCGGGCAAACCACGTCGACCCGGCCCCTGTCAAGCGGCAGGATCGACCCACGTGTCCACGACTCCCTGGCGGACTCCAGATTACCTCTGACTTCCACCAGGGTTCAACGATCAGGACCGTGACAACAGCCCCACGGGCACCCAGGATCCTAATTCCAGTTCCCGTGGGACAAAGACTTCACCACGTAGATCGCGCGCGCCTCAGTTTCCCTCCGGGTTAACAAATTCAGCCGCGACCTACCAAAAGCATCTGACGAAGAAGCCTCATCAGCCTCGCCAGGCCAACACAGATCTTGTCATGACCACAACTCCCTCGGGGGTTATCATCCATTGGCCTCACATGGATCCTGTTGTTGCTCTCCACGAAGCAAATGTACCCTCCACGGTACGGGATATTCTCCCTCTGCTTCCCTTCCAGGAAGGCAGAAGACTTTCTGTTATCACGGATAACAGACAAACCGGGCCTAACAACCCCGACCGCCAGTCCTGGGTCATCCTCAATGACCACAGCGACGACGAAGTTGTCTCCGACGACGCCCCGACCGTCGATGGAGAAACAGACGGAGACTGAGAGCTCCGTATCGAGCGAAACCGCAACCGTGCCCTCAGACGTCGCCACATTCGGATGAAAAATCTCAATGGGGAGTTCGACAAAGAAAGCATATTCAAATCGCCTGCGGCCAACCCCTGATATCAATCTCGCCAAGGCTCGCCTAGAAGCCGCAGCAGTCATGGTTGATCGCCTGGATGGAGGTCGCTCCGCCTCTAGGAGCAAGAGTTCTTCGCACCACCGAACACCGTCAGCTAGGCGTCAGAGCAGCCATTACGGTAGCTCCGCCGCAAAAACAAAGGACACGACCAGGCCTCGCGAGGAACCCCCCAAGCCTTGCGAAGAACCCCCCAGGCCTCGTGGGGAACCTCCCAGACGTCACGAAGAACCCCGTCCGGCTCGTTCTCACATCGCCCAGGACGATGCCCGCCATGAGATCATCCGGATCCGGGAGGGCAGAGCTACATCCCATATCGCGGATTCTGCGGGGGGATACGACATCCACAATCCCGACGCCCTGCCATGCTATACACGCGCCATCCGCGTCAGCTCTTTCCCTCGAAAGTTCAGGTCGTCAGGCGTCACCAACTTCAACGGAAAGCAAGACCCCAACATCTGGCTGCGAAGATACTCTTCGGCAATTGAGGCAGCGGGAGGCGACGACATCTCCAAGATGCTGTATTTCCCTATCGCGATGGAGCAAGGCCCACTCACCTGGCTTGAATCCCTTCGCCCAGACTCCATCAACAGCTGGCACGCGCTCAAGAAGGCTTTTGTCTCCAACTACCAGGGTTCTTTCGAGCGCCCTGGCAGCAAATATGAACTCCGAGCGTGCAAGCAGAAGCCAGACGAGTCCCTACGCGACTACAACCGGTGATTCTTCGCCATAAAAGCATCCTGCGTCCCCATCCTGGGCTCGGGAGTCATCGACTACTTTCAAGAGGGGATGACCGATCGTAATCTCTTTCGCGACTTCGGTCACAATCGTCCTCACGACCTAGAGGAATTTCGTGTGATGGTGGCCAACTGGATGGACATCGACGATCAAGAGAGGGAGCGTTACGGCAAACGCCCCATCAACACTGGTCGAGGGCATCAGGAAGACAACAAGGATCAGCCGTGCGACTCCTTCAAGCGCAACGGCAACAACCCACGAAAGCGACCAAACAACACGGTCGCAACCGTCCAGACCGTTCGCGCCGCTCAGTCTCCACAACAAAGAAGGGAAGAATTCAACAGACTTCTCAAGAAGCACTGCCCGTACCATCCAGATAGCAAGCACACCATGGGCAAATGCTGGCTCCTACTGGAAACATTCAGCAAGCCCACCAAGAAAAAGAAGACGGATGGATACGGAGAAGACAAGCACGACAAGGGAGATGGCGGATTCCCAGACGTCACCAACACTGTCAATGTCATCTTCGGAGGCATGGCAGTCAGCGACACCTCGCGCAATCGCAAAAACACACGGCACGAGGCCTATGCAGCAGAACCAGCGGTGGTCACACCCCTGCGGTGGTCAGACACCCCCATCACTTGGTCCAGAGAAGATCAATGGGCTGAGGTCACCTGTCCCGAGCGATATCCTCTCGTCCTAGAAACCGTGGTGGCGAATAGCAAGCTCCCAAGGTCCTGATTGATGGAGGCAGCGGACTCAACCTCATCTTCGCCAAGACTCTGAAGCATATGGGGCTCGACACAAGCAAGCTGCAGCCAGCCGATACCCCCTTCTACGGCATTGTACCCGGGAAGGCCGCGATCCCCCTTGGGCAAATCACCTTGCCCGTCACGTACGGTACCGCATCCAACTACCATACCGAGTTCATTAAGTTCGAAGTTGCGGACTTCGAAACATCATACCACACCATCCTCGGGCGTCCAGTGTTGGCCAAATTCATGGCCATCCCTCACTACACGTACCTGGTGTTGAAGATGCCAGGACCTCACGGCGTTCTTTCCCTTCGCGGTGACATCAACCGCTCCTGCGTCTGCGACAAAGAGGCAGTGGAATGCGCTGTTAGAGCCGCATCCACCATCGATCGTCAAGAGCTCCACCCCCTGGCAGCTACCGTCATTGATGAAGATGCCCCGACGCAGAAGAAGACGCGAGCCATCAAGCCCGTGGATCAAGTTGCCACGAAGACAGTCGATCTCCAGACAGGAGATCCAACAAAGACGGCGGTGATTGGCTCCATCCTTACTCCAGCATAGGAAAGCGCGCTCGTCAACTTCCTGCGGGCCCAGGGCGACATCTTTGCTACAAAGCCTTCTGACATGCCTGGAGTTCCCAGAGAGTTGATCGAGCACAAGCTGGACCTCAACAAGAGCGCGAAGCCTAAAAAGCAGCGACTTCGAAGATTCGCCACTAAGCGTCGGGAAGTCATCAAGAAAGAGCTAGCTAAGTTATTAGCAGCCCGCTTCATAAAAGAAGTCTTTTATCTAGATTGGTTAGCCAACCTGGTTCTTGTAAGAAAAAAGAATTCTAATGAATGGAGAATGTGTGTTGATTATAATGATCTCAACAAACATTGCAAGAAGGATCCCTTCGGGCTTCCTCGCATCGATCAAATCATCGATAGCACTGCCGGGTGCAGCCTTCTCTGTTTCCTCGATTGTTACTCAGGATATCACCAGATATCGCTGAAAGAAGAGGATCAGATTAAAACCTCATTGATCACGCCATATGGCGCGTATTGTTATACAACCATGCCTTTTGGTTTGAAAAATGCAGGTGCCACGTATCAGCGGGCCGATACAGGGTTGTCTCCAAGACCAACTCCACATAAATGTCGAGGCGTACGTTGATGATGTGGTCATCAAGAGAAAAAAATCCCGAGGATCTAATCGCTGATCTCACCGAGACGTTCGACAACTTACGCAAATGGCGTTGGAAGCTTAATCCCGCCAAATGTGTTTTCGGCGTTCCGTCAGGAAAGCTCCTCGGGTTCATTGTCAGTGAACGCGGCATCGAGGCTAATCCAGAGAAGATAGCGACCATCATGGATATGGAGCCGCCACGCACCGTCAAGGATGTCATGAAGCTTACGGGCTGCATGGCTGCACTCAACCGCTTCATCTCCAAACTTGAAGAACGCGGGACTGAGTTCTTCAAGCTCCTTAAAGCTCCTTAAGAAGCAAGACATATTCTAGTGGACACAGGAGGCTCAGGATGCCTTCAACAAGCTCAAATTGTTCCTGACCACACCACTTGTGCTCACTGCGCCGCTCCCGGGCGAAGACCTCTTGCTCTACATCTCAGCAACCACCAACGTCGCTAGCGCGGCTATTGTTGTTGAACGCGATGAGGAAGGTCATCTCCAGAATATTCAATGGCCTGTGTACTTTGTGAGCAAAGTCCTCTCAGACTCCAAATCAAGGTACCCTCAAGTTCAAAAAATTCTATACGCCGTCCTAATGACATCCAGGAAATTGCGGCACTACTTCGACTCCTACAAGATCATTGTGGTCACTGGATACCCTATTGGCGAAATTCTCCATAACCAAGATGCTACAGGCCGTATCACCAAGTGGGCTGTTGAGCTCGGAACCTACAGCATAGAGTTCCGTTCTCGCACGGCCATGAAGTCTCAAGTCCTTACTGATTTCATATCGGAATGGACTGAGCACAATCTCCCCGTCGTCACCACCAAGCCTGAGCACTGGATTATGTACTTTGACGGTTCTCTCAAGTTGGAAGGAGGCAGCGCTGGAGTTCTGTTGATTTCACCTCGAGGAGATCAACTCAAGTACGTTCTGCAGATTCGGTTCGCCGTCTCCAACAACGCTGCAGAATACGAAGCACTTCTTCACGGACTGAAGATGGCAATCACCCTCAGTATTAAGCGTCTACTGGTATATGGGGATTCAATGCTGGTCATCAAACAAGCCAACAAGGATTGGAATCAGAACCATGAGAATATGGATGCGTACTGTGAAGAAGTTCGCAAGTTGGAGAAGCACTTCCTCGACATTGAATTTCATCATGTCGAGCGAGATTACAATGTTGCTGCAGATGTCCTATCTAAACTGGGTTCTTCCAGAGCAGAGGTACCTAGTGGTGTGTTCGTTAATGAACTCTCCAAGCCATCTATTCCTGCAGCAGCCCTTACCGACGCTACAACCTCAACTCTTGAGGTTATGCTCATCGACGCCACCTGGAGTGCACCAATTATAGATTACATCTTGCACGACAAACTTTCTACCGAGAAGGCAGAAGCTCAGCAAATTGTTCGTCGCAGCAAGTCCTATATTATAATTGGAGACACATTATACCGGCGTGGCGCACGCTCTGGCGCATTGATGAAGTGTGTCTCACAGCAAGAGGAAATCAGTATCCTAAAGGAAATTCACGCGGGCGAATGTGGCAATCACGCAGCTTCTCGTACCATCGTGGGCAAAGCCTTCCGTGCCGGGTTCTATTGGCCTACGGCTTTACACGATGCTGAAGAAATTGTTCGTCACTGCAAGGGTTGTCAGTATTTCGCTCATCATTCACATCAACCTGCGCATAAGATCAAATTGGTACCTCCGTCATGGCCTTTCGCATGCTGGGGGCTTGATATGATTGGGAAACTACCTAGAGCACCTGGTGGATTTGAGTATTGCTTTGTTGCAATTGATAAATTCTCGAAGTGGATAGAAGTCTTCCCGGTTGTCAAACCAACCTCTGAGAAAGCAGTCCAATTCCTTCAAGAGTTGATTTTTTGCTTCGGGATACCGCATCAAATCATTACAGATTTGGGTACTACCTTCATAGGCAGCAAGTTCTGGGATTACTGTGAAGATCGCAGTATTGAGGTGTGCTATGCCTCTGTTGCTCATCCTCTCGCCAATGGTCAAGTAGAAAGAGCCAACGGCATGTTACTCGATGGACTTAAAGCTCGCATGGAACGAACCTTGAAGAAAGCTGAAGGCCGGTGGATGAAAGAACTCTACCCGGTTGTCTGGGGCCTACGATCTCAACCCAGCAAAGCTACAGGGCAATCTCCCTTCTTCTTGGTATATGGATCTGAGGCCGTCCTACCTGTTGATGTCATGCATGGCGCTCCTCGCGTTGAGGAATTCCAAGAAGCCATGGCGGATGAACAACAGACGATTGAGGTTGATACGGCTGAAGAAGCACGACTAGCAGCTTTGTTACACAATGCTGCATATCTTTAGGGTATTCGCCAATTCCATGACAAAAATATGAAGACGAGGTCGTTCCAGATAGGAGAACTGGTGCTTCGACGGATCCAGAATACAGCTGGTCACACAAAGCTCACTTCGCCTTGGGATGGTCCATTCATTGTCTCCAAGGTCCTCAAGCCAGGCACATACAGACTTCAAACAGAAGATGGTATTGATTTACCAAACCCCTGGAATATAGAACATCTACGCAAATTCTACGCGTAGCTCCTTCATTGTAACATTGCTTCGACAACACATGAACTGATTGCTTCGGCATCATGAGTTCTTTCGTACCGTTGTTTCGGCAACGAGATATAATTCAATAAATTTCCCTTTACTGGGTTGTTTATACTACTCCGTCCTTGTGACATCGTTTGAAATTTCTCTGTGTTCTTTTTTAGACACGGAAAGTCTTCTTTTCATGCATTCGGAGTAAATATATGAGGTCTGTCTGGGTTCCTTCGGGGCCGTTAACGGATTTGTTCCTAAATTTTTGCTACTTCGCGATAGTTTTCAGCTTAAAGCTGCCGCTCCGTGGGTCTTACTGGGTTCTTGTAATACGAACCGCAGACAGTTTGTTCCCAAGTATCCTTTCAGGGTACATTTATTTCAAAGATAGCCTATGATATAAGAAATCTCCCTGGGTTCCCTCGGGTCCTTAATAGGGTTGTTTTTCGACAGTTAAAATTTACGCAACACACGTATATTTTGACTAAGTCCTGGTTATCGACACAGAGACACCCAAGGGTTCTTAGAAATTCTTGGATTGTTTTTCAAACGAGGAAATATTAACATTTCACTGGATAAAACTTATATTACAAGAATGCTTGTTCAAATTACAATCTAAGGATCTGCACAATTGCCTCGGCAACTGGCTCGGCCTCTTGTTTCAGGTCCCTGAAGGCAGCTTCAGTACAATTCGGCTCTGTGCCTTCTACAAGCTTGCCTATGTCTACTTCAGGGTACCTAGATTTAATTACAGCAAGGACATGCACAAGACAGGCTTTGGATGATCTCTTGATATAAGCCTTCAACTGTCGAGGCATGGCCTTCAAGCGCTCCAGGAATGATTGCGGAGATGCAGGGTCTTCAGGGACCAAAGCCTTCACCACTGGGTTCGCCGCCTTCTCAAGCAGGGCAATCCGCTTCATGGCTTTAGCCAGGTCGTCGTCCGACTTCTTCATCTGCCGCATGGCTTCTTCAAGCTTCTCATCCAGCGCCTTCTTATCAGCAAGATTCTTTCGCGCCTGGATGAGTTCTTCGGATAGCTGTTTTTTCTCTTCGCGAGCGTCCTCAAGATCCTTGGCAGCCTTCTTTTGCTGCTCAATGATCTGAATCAACTGCAAGTCAGCATCCTTGCGTTGTTCGACTGCAACTCTGAGCTGCTCCTTGGTGATATCATGTTCTGCAGAGAGAGAGTCTTCAACGCTTCCTCATGACGGTTGGCCAAGTTCGACCAATCCGTCATCTTGCTCTGGGCTGTTGACAATTGTTGTTGCACCCCTGCTTACACAAGACGGTGGCAGAGTTGTTATAACAAACATGAAAGAGATATTTCATTACAAGACTTCGGCAGTGAAAGGGTACCTTTGAGCTCTGTTTTCGCTGCGCTGAGCTTCTTCTTCATGTCCTCCTTCTCTGCGGCCAACTCCTTGGTCCGCAGGTGCAAGGTACGGATCACGTTGCATCTTCCGCCTCCTGAAGTTTGCGGTCTTCGCGCTCACGCTCCAGTTCCTTTTGGAGGCGGTCTGCCTTGGCGTGCATCAATGAGATATTGTGGATGTACTCCGTCTTCTTCCTCGATGCTTCGCCGACGGCCTGCAGAAATATTGTTATGAGATATATTCACAGGGATAAGTACAGGGTTGTTTTCCATACCTTGAAGTATGCCACTGCCCTCTCGGCGTGATACAGACCCTGTCAATATGCTCTTCATCCTCCTCCGCGTCCAAGATATACTCGAAGGTCTACGGGTTTGGATTCAACATTGGATCATAGCTTCCGATGCGGAAGCTGCCGATCTCTTCTTCAGCTCCAGTACCCTTGGGTACTCTGGGGATTTCTTCAATTGTTTGCTCTTGGGCTGATGTCTCGGCTTGTTTGTCCCTCGAGCACTCTGCCTCTGAAACAGCATCTGCCCCCCTCACTTGTGGTGTATCCATGATGCACGGAGGCTCCGCAGTGTTTTGGTCATGGCGTTCACCTTCAGTTTCTTCAATCACTGTTTGCGCGACCAGTTGTTCGATATCCGCCAGCACCTCTGCAATTGTCTCTTCAACTTGTGTTGACGGACTTGAAGGTGCGGCTGTTTGAACCCCTGGCAGGGTTGTTTTTGGCACTTCCCTGGGTTCTTCGGGCACTGTGGCCTCTGGTTCTACAGCCGCATGATTGATTGTTGGCGCTTCCCTGGTTGTTGATGGATTTTCTTCAACCCTGCATCAGTAATTTCATAAGTCACCATGGAGTGTTACGAATGTATAATTTGTAACCTATGACAAGATCTACAGAGTACTTACATGGTGAAAGGCCGCATCAGGATTTTCGGCTCTCACAAGGTGAATTCCTCCTCAGTCTCCTGCTCCAGCGCCGATGGTCCAGCTGGGCAAGGTTCTTCAACCACTGGTATCGAACTTGAGAAGGGCGCGGAGACAGGGTTGTAGATATTATGAAGGATCTCCTCTTCTGATAAAGGTTGCCGGGCAGTGCTGCCTTGCTGTGACCAGCTGGTTCCGATTTCACCAATGACTATCCCCACAGAAGATGATGTCTTTGGTTGTGGTGTCTGACCATGGGCCGATCCTCCTTGAGTGGGAGTAGCAAAGTCGTTGGGCACGAGGCAGGAAGAAAGGAAAGTTTAGGTATGAGCTTATGTGGGAGGAGCACAAGGAGTTCTTTCTGATGTTGCAGCAGATCTGGCTGAGCGAACCAAGGGCCGACAATCTCAAGGACCTAGAGTGTAAGCTCATGGGGGTTGCTAGTCACATTGGGAAATGGGGCATTCATTCTTTTGGCCATGTGAGACAAGAGCTCAAGGAACTCAATAAGTGACTTGATGAGTTATGGTCTGATCCGCATAGAACTGTGCCATCGCATGAGGAGATCAAAGTTGCAGACAAAATTGTTGAACTGAATCATCGGAAGAGATCATGTGGCTTCAAAGATCAAGGATCATGTGGCTCGCGGCTGGGGATCGTAATACCCGCTTTTTTCACCTCTGGGCAAGTCAACGACTGCAGAAAAACAAGATCACCAAACTGCGCAAGCAGAATGGTGAGATGACGGAGAATGAGAGGGAGATGGGGCAGATGGTGACAGATTTCTACAAAAATCTATACTAGTCACAGGGGACGGAGAATATGAACGTCATGCTGGATCATGTGCTGTAAAAGGTGACAACCCCAATGAATGATCAGCTGGTGAGGGATTTCTCTGAGGAAGAAGTGAAATGTGCTCTATTCCAAATGTTCCCGACCAAGGCGCTAGGGCCGAACGGGTTCCCTGCTCACTTCTTTCAATGACACTGGGAGCTGTGTCGTGACAAGGTAACATCAGTGGTACTGCGAGTATTGAGAGGAGAAGATGACCCATCTTTAATTAATAATACTTGCATTGTTCTTATACCCAAGGTTACTAACCAAGATGAACTTGGGCAGTTTAAACCTATCAGTTTGTGTAACGTCATCTAGAAGATAGCATCTAAAGTGGTGACGAACAGTTTGAGGTAAGTAATATCGGAGATCATCTCCGAGGAGCAGTCAGCCTTTGTCTCGGGGTGACTCATAACAGACAAAATCATCACGGCTTATGAGTGCCTGCACTTTATGAAGCGGAAGCGAGCTCGTGATCTCAGCTGTTGTGCACTGAAGTTGGACATGAAAAAGGCTTATGACGGAGTGGAATGGGAGTATCTGAGAGCGATTATGCTCAAGCTGGGCTATCGACGACAGTGGGTTGACATGATCATGAGGCTAGTCACCTCGGTAACCTTCTCAATTATCTTTAATGGTGATCGTCTCGAGAGTTTTAAGCCTACTAGGGGGATTCGTCAAGGCGATCCAATTTCTTCATATTTCTTGTTAGCAGCAGAAGACCTTTCGTGCCTTTTGAAAGACAAAGTTCAATCATCTAACCTCAGTGGCATAATGGTGGCACCATCGGCTCCGGTTGTAAGTCACCTACTCTTTGCAGATGATAGCCTGCTGTTTTTCAAGGCGAGTAGGGAGAATGCGGAGATTGTAAAGGAGACATTGCATGATTACTGTAAAGCTTTAGGGCAGCAGATTAACAGATACAAATCATCTATACATTTTGCAAAAGGATGCCGGCAGAACACCAGTGAAGAGATAATGGACCTTCTTGAGGTTCACAATATGGCCCTTAGCGAGAAATATTTGGGGATGCCGACTGATGTGGGAACCTCGTCCAATGGAAGGAGATGACCAGGTTTGGAAGAGGGTGCAAGGATGGATGGAACAAGCCTTATCTACAGGTGGAAAAGAGGTATTGATCAAGTCGGTCGCCCAGGCTATACCGACCTACTCGATGGCTTGCTTTCGTTTGCCGCGAGGTTTGTGCCAGCATATTGATGGACTCCTTAGAAGGTTCTAGTGGGGAAACAAGGAGGGAAAGAGAAGAACTTGTTGGGTCGCATGGGAGGAGATGACGAAGCCAAAACACCTCGGTGATATGAATTTTTGGGATACAGAGCTATTTAATCTTGCCCTCTTGGCGAAGCAAGCTTGGCGCTTTTTGACCGAACCGAGCTCCCTCATCGCTCGCATTATGAAGGTTGTTTATTTCCCGAACAATGGTTTTTTGGACGCGCAACTGGGTGCCTCTCCATCCAGAGTGTGGCGTGCAATTATGGACGGTAGAAATATTCTGGAACAGGGGATCATCAGACATATAGGTACTGGAGAAGACACGAGTATCTGGCATATGAATTGGCTCCCCAGAGATGGATTATTTCGACTGGTGAATCACAGTCAAGACGTCCAACTATTATCCCGTGTCAGTGAACTGATTGACCATACGTCGAGCTCTTGGAAAATTGAGCTCCTTGAGGAGGCATTCGCACCAATGGACAGGGAGGCAATTCAGAGAATTCCGTTGTGCACCCGACAACAGTCTGATTTTTGGGCGTGGCACTACGAGAAGTCTGGTGTCTTCTTGGTTTGCTCTGCATACCGCATGATGGTGAACAATTGTATTAAGCGCTCAACCTAGTTGGAGCATGATGCGGGTAGATCAAACACAAGGGTAGAGGACAAAGAGTGGTCGACCATCTGGAACACCAAGGTGCCCTCTAAGCTCCGCGCCTTTTTGTGGAGGTTGGTGAAACATTCAATCCCGACGAAGGACGTACTACGCCATAGGAACATGTCAACACTCATTGTTGGATTGCAACATGTCGCGATGTGTGTGGGCTTTGGAGGAAGAGGACATGGTCGAACATCTCTGTCTGATCCAAGAACAGGATGCTCGAGGGTGGCTAGCAGCCATGTTCAAAACATTGTCGCAGGAGAAAGCCACGAGGGTGGTAGTTACTCCGTGGGCAATATGGTATGCTAGACGAAAGGCTATACATGAGCAGTCCTTCCAAAGCCCGCTCTCCACTTATGGTTTCATCAATAGATCATATCTGATCTTAACATGGGTGTGCCGGCACCAAAGGAGAAAAGGGGAGGCGGACAACAGAAAGCAAAGCCTCTGTGGATGCCCCCACCAGCGGGGAGAATGAAGATCAATGTTGATGCGGCCCTGTCCAAGATCTCAAGCATTGGCGCCGCTGCTGTAGTAGCGAGGGATGGCAGTGGAAGGTTTATGGGGGTGTCTGCCATTGTGTTTCATGGTGTGTAGGATGCGGAACAGTTGGAAGCCTCAGCTTGTCGGGAGGCCCTAGCGCTAGCTGCTGATCTCGGATTACAGAGCTTCAGGGTGGCTAGCGACTGCCTGAACGTCGTCAAGAATGTTCATGGTGCAGGAATGGGAGTGTATGGCCAGATCATCAAGGAAATTAAGGCACGGATGACTGTTTTTAACTCGGTGGAGTTAGTACACGAAGGTCGAGAGTCGAATGTTGATGCTCATACTTTAGCTCGTCATTGTATCTATAAGTCTGCAGGTCGCCATGTCTGGCTTCTGAGTCCACCTGATGGCATTTGTAACTCCATCTGTATGAACAATCAATAAGTGATGGGAGTTATTCTCAAAAAAAAAATTATATGTATACCTATAATGCATCGGGCCCCCTAGCTCCATGGCCCCCGACAGTCGCACTGCCTGCCCCTTCCCTAGAGCCTGCCCCGCCAATCGTCGGTCTCTTTAGGCTAATCCCAATGAATGGTTTCATTTTGGATTTTTTCAAAGTGATATAAAAAATATGAAATGAAATCATGGATAAAACTCACTCCACATTACTTTCACCTTTGTTGTTTCATAGGCTCTCTCTCCTTGCATTTAATTATAACACTCATTAAGAGTTGGTAAACGTGCATACATGCATGGTTTCATCCACTCTCCTTACTAATCTATCGGGAAAGCTAAATCACACAAGAGTGTTGAGAGGCCACCACCCCACACTAGAATTTCCTTACATTCAAATCACTTTCTTCTCCAACTCCGGAGAGATTCCCGAAGAGGTTAGGGTTTCGGGGGCGACGGGACACACTGGTGGCGATGGGAGGCCAAAGTGGCATGGGAGTTCGCCGGGGCTAGTGGCGCTAAGCGGGATTGGCTGGGCGGCTGGGCTACGGCTGCACCGGCAGGTGCCAGCATGGCTGGGTGGCGGTGAGCGGGCATCGGAAAGAAGGAAAAATGTGGAGAGAGAATGTGGATCTCCGCCATCCATTTTAGATTGGATGGTGCAAAAAATCGAGTATTGGAGGGTTTCCAACGCTCGAGTGTGGTGTAGACATTCCCTAATCTATTGCCACAACTGTTAGCAAGTTAGATGTGTATTTTGGGCTTTTTGTAGTGCTGCCTCTGCATGGTCCTCATGCCATGCGGCGGCCCTAGGAGGGTATTGAGGGGGTCACGGATCACCTGATTGGGTCTTTCTATAAATCCCCTAGGTCATCTTGCCTATATATGTAACCTATTATGCCTTCCATCAATCAATCAACTTATCTTGAGCCATATTCACTTTCAACATCATCTAAAATGGTGATATAATATCTTATTTAATGTGTATGAAACTCTATGAAATCTCTATTCCGGCGGCCAGCGCAGTAGAACTAGCCGAGGTGCCTCCAGCCAAGATGGGGACGATGGGAGAGATGAGCACAAGCGTGGGCCTGGCATTAGCCGGTGCATGAAGGGGGTCCGTCCCCCACCACATCGCAGGCGGTGCCCGGAGGTGGTGGGGAGATAGGATGATCTATGGCTTGCTTGTTTAGATTGCCAACTTTTTTCTGCCAACTTTGCACACTGACAACTGTGCCCCCTCTCACAGAACACGTTTTCCAGCGCGCCAACTTTCCACCAACTTTCTGAACTAAACAGTTGGGAGCGTGGTACTGTGATCTTTTTGCTTGTGCAGTCGATCGATTCGAGAACAAGCAGTTGATCTACCTAGACTGGTTGTTGATGTGTCAGTTGTCACTCATCATGCGATGATGTGTTTGAGCACAAACAGTTTGCCACAGACATGCCAAAACATAGCTGGGATAACCTTGGGTCAAGTCCTTGTCATGGATGGGAAGGACACTATGAGCAGCAAATGCAAAGAGAGACACAAGATTTGCACTACTCAACCATTGGGTGTGACTTGTGACTTTCTGTGTGCTCGACTGTTTCCTTAACAACATATGAGAAGCAGGTATGCTCCAACTTTTCCCACTTATACTCCAGATATTAGCTTTGTTTGAAAATTAGAGATAGGTGTATAACTTTGATAAGGAATAATAAATAAAAAATAAAGAGAGATTTTTTAGAGAAAAAAAATCTAAGGAGTGGCGATATTCACCAGTTACTTAAATTTAGACTCAAGTATTTTGTCCAAGGTAAGTAAGGAATTTATAATTCTCTATCTTAGCATCATTTACTAGTTTAACTTGGTGAGACAAATCATATAAGGAAAAGTCTTGGAGTAATTTGTATGCAAGCTTTCTTTTCGAAGAAATGTTTTCTTTCACCTTAGTCCTTGTTTTTACTCGAGGACGAGAAAAGGCCTAAATATGGGGGTATTTGTTGACCGTCCTTAAACGATCAACATTTATTAGAAACAACCACCAAACTTAGTGATATGAGTTTGGAAGGACCGAGATGTCACCTAGAGTGAGGGTCTTGACTGCTGTTAAGCGCGTTAATTATGAATCGCAGGCGCATGGGTTGGTTGTAGCTTTTCCCTTTGAGAATTCCCCAAGGTTATTAATCCGTGGAACAAGTTTGTCTCTATGCTTATCTAGACACTAAAAGTATTAATTTTAGAATTGTTTAAGATGATGTAATGAATCTACCCTAACTTAACCTAATCTGAATTAAAGAAGATTAAATGTAAACAAAGCTTTCTAGAGAGTTTGATGTGGAGAGCATTTGTCCATAGGGTCCTAGGATCACTAGGTAATACAATCGTCGAGTTAACACGCCAACCTAATCTATCAAATCCAAATAACCGATGTTGTTCCCACCCACACACTGTCACTGCACTAGGGGTAATAATTCATCAAGCTAAGAAGATCAAGATCTATGTGCAAGATAGATAGATATCACAAAATATGTCGACAATTACAAACCAAGGTCACCTTACAATCCCCATGGACAAACAAGGACTTTCACCCCATAAAGCTAGACGACGGAGTTCATGTTGGTGAAGCCTTCGGCAAAGGATGAGGCCCATTGTCATTCGTCTTGCTCTTGGACAGTCCTTCAATCATGGATCTCCAATCTCTTATATGGGGCTCTCTCTCCTTATGACGGTGGATCCCCCTCTTGTTGACTCCTCTCCGCCTCGGAGTCAACAGGGCACCTGCTAGGGTGGTCGGGGCGGTTGTGCACGCAAAGTGGGGCCGCCAACGGGCCTTGGAAAGGGCTAGGCCGGCCGGCCTAGGCTCCTTTTGGCCCACCTCAGCTCCATCTTTCGCGTGACGATTCTCCTCTTTCTTGCTAAGACGTGCCCAGTTGTAATTGGTATCTAAACTCCTCCAAAAACATCTTATTTACTGCAATATCACGAATATGCTCCAAAATATAAGGCACATTCAGAAACGGGGTTATTTTGGGTGCCAAGTAGCAAGTTAGTTCATGAATACTCCAAAAATCGGTGCTAAATCACTATCAAAAGTGTACATTTAAAGAGCGCCAATAGAGGGTGAATAGGCGTTACCACCAATTGATTGCCAAGCACAGGCGGTTAGACCGCCTGTCACAAAGAGGCACACCAAATTCTAACTCGAGATGCGAAACAAATTCTAGCACAATGCTACTTGGAGAGTGGCTTCTATATATGATAAAGAGTATCCCTGCACACAAGATAACTACACCCAAATAGATTGAAGCGGAAGCATAATGAATGCTAGAAATGAACAAGTGGGGCAATGCAAATGTAAATATTTTCAAAGAGAGATGCAAGATTTGTTTTTACCGGAGTTCGGATCCACCACATGCCACTAGCACGAAGGATCCTACTCTCCATTAAGGAATTCTTTAGGGAGTGTGTCTTTTTCAACTCCTCCCATCGAGTCGGGTCTTTTTCAACCACTTTCCCACTTCCACTACCTTGCTTCTTTCTTTGCAGAGGCGAAGCGCAACCCTCACATACTTCCCGCTTCTCACCACACTTTGGGAGCTAGCCTGCGACGCCTAGCCGTCAAGGAGGATGAACCTCCAAGAGTAGCAAATGCACCAATGGCTTTGTTGACATAAATCACAAGTGCTCAAGCTATGGAATGCTCTTTCTCAGCTCTCTAGTTCTCACTAAACTCACAAAGCTCACTCTCTCAACCCAACTTAAGGATATGGCTTGAATCACACAAATCTCACAAAGAGAGGTTGGGGAAAGCTTCTCACTAGTTTCTAGTGTTCTTGGGCATGTAGGAGTGGAATAGAACCAGCAGCAACTCAAGGAGAGGCCAAAGGGTATAAATACCCAGCCATTCCTCAACTAGCCGTTGGGAGGCGATTAGACCGCCTGTCACGGGCGGTTAGACCGCCTGCTTTGAAAAACTAGCCGTGAGCCTATAGTGAGTCCGACGGCCTATAACAGGGAGTCTAACCACCTTTACTAGTTAGCACCTAAAACTCACAAATGGATTGTTAGTTCATCCGAAAGGTTGAACCAACCATTTTTAGCAGAGCTAGGATGTTTAGTACTCTCAACAAGTCACTCAAAGGCTATTCTCACGTGGGTTACCTGATAGCACTTTTGATATTCATCAATAAGCTAATGTTGCATCCCTCTTAATAGTACGACAAACCTATACTCAAGTCAAAGAAAATACAATGAAATATACTTGAGTTTGTTGATCTTCATCAATACCATAGTTTGATCAGTATCCACTTTGAGGGCTTCCAACATTGCTATCATACTTGAGCAAATTCAATCTAGAGCTAGTGACTTGAGATATTCCATTTTCCATGATCACTAATCCTTTAATCACAAGTCACTCTACTTTATCAATCATAACATATTTTGCTTTCCAAAGTGATACCATTTGACTGTTGATCCCTCGGTGATCATCCCTTGGCTTGACTCTTCATCTTAGCTAGGTTCTTTGCGGTCAAGTCATCACTTGCTCTTCACCCTTGCCTCGTCTATCGATTCAACACACTAGATATGTCGGCGAGTTATGCTGACTAGGTTCTCAAGGGGATGCCCCAAGAGAAGGGTTTGAGGAGAAGTCATCGAGAATCTAGAATCGAAGGTGACAAGAGACGATTTAGACAGGTATGGGCCGCAATACGCGTAATACCCTACGTCATGTATGGTATATCTTGTATAGATGAGATGTTTTGAGGGGGTCCCTGTCTCCCCTTATATATGCCGGAGGACAGGGTTACATAGAAACCGTATAGGATCAGGAGACTTTGACAAGTTAATCTCTAATTCCCTAATACAACCTATCCTAACTGACTAGGACTAATCCTTGTCTTGTGCGTCAAGTCTTGTACTTGGGCCGGCCCATAGGGTGGCCTGCCAGGGTTGTTTAGTCCGTTAGGACTCTACACCGTCAAGCCCCCAAGCACCTTATCTCCTGAAGAACAGCGTTGTTCAAAATACAGAGTTCTTTGAAATCCGTCAGGCTTGTTTGAAACTCACAGGGTTCTTTGCTTTGAGAAGTTGCAACCATGCTGTTCAAAAGGTAATGAAGTGCTCATAAATATTTCTGAAGTTCGGATTGGTGCGCACCGAATAGGTGCGCCCAATTGGGCAGCCCCCGAGCCTCATCTATCTTTGAAGAAGAAATTCGAGGCTCTTTCGAAGTCCGAATCTGAAGAGAATCAATTTCCGAAGAAGTCCGAGTTCTTTTAGAACTCCTTTGAATTTATCAATTGAAACAAAAAATTTTCAGAAAATATTTCCTAAAAATATTCCCGCAGCCCCCCTGCCTAAATTTAAACGAATTCAAATATAGGATCAAGGAAGGACCAAAATTGAAAAGTACCGAAGTAACAATTCGAAAAGTCAATATAAACCGTTCACCTCCCTTGTATCTATACGCACTTACAAAACAGATCTAGGGTTAGCGACAGTTGCTGTGTTAGCAATCCAAGAACTACGCAAACACTTCCGCAACCTCCTCGAGCCCTAATCTCATCCACACCAAGCTTCAAGAAACCACAATGGCCGGTGGTGAAGGATCCAGCCGAAGCAAGAGCGCGAAGAGAAAAGCCGAAGCCATGAAGGAGATTGCTGCATCCGAAGAAGCGGCACCTGTTGGAGAAAACCAGTGCTTGGAGGATCCAATTAGTGACTGGCCAACCAGTATACTAAAGGAAAAGCACATCAAGAATCTTGAATCTGATGGATTCATCACAGCGAAAGAAATCAGTCGATGGAGAAGTGCTCATGGGCATGAATACACCACAGAAGAAACCGAAGAAATCACAGTATGGAAAGCCTTTTACGAAGTTGGATTTGGCATGCCTACTAGCGATTTCTTCCGGCACATCCTGCGGTTTTACGGAATAGAGCTTTGCCACCTGAGTCCCAACTCCATTCTCAACCTATCCATTTATATCCATCTGTGTGAGGAATTCTTAGGAATAGACCCACACTATGCTCTGTTCGGTCACATCTTCAGAGTCAAGATATCGAGCGGACCATCTCAAGTAGTTGGAAAGGTGGTGATCCAATTCCGCCAAGGCATGAAGCCACTGTATCTAGATTATGCCACCAAGGAGAGTCTGAAAGAATGGCAGAAAGAGTGGTTTTATGCTTGGAATCATCAACCATAACTGCCAAGCCGCTCAGGACAGCCTCCAGTTATGAAACCATACTGGAGTGAAACTATTGGAGTGAATCAAGCGATGTAAATCCCAGAGTTATTGAACATGATCCAAGATTTGAAGGCGCAAGGGTTGACAGGAGCTAGCGTGTACAAATCATTTCTGATGAGGAGGATCCAACCTTGCAAATAACGCTGTCACCCGGGGTACTAGTACACTGGGGAAGCTGATCCCTCACGGAATGCCACCGGAGCCTTTGCTGAGAAGAGAGCCATGCAGCTGGTGAAGAAGTACATGATCATCAGTAATGAAAACTTCCCAGAAATCATGGAAATTTCCGCAATCACCATGACCCCTGAGGTAAAAACTAGTCTGGTGAATCCAATTTGTCATGCATATCTTCATAATTGGCCAATGTAATATCATCGCTAATCATGAATTATTTGTATCATTTCTCAGTATCTAGCCAGGTCAGCGCTATACGTCAGCCTTCCTCCTCTAGATCCAACAAATGCAGAAGAAGCCGATGTAATAGCCCGGTGCCCAGATCCTAAAATCAGTGATCAGGTTGGTAAACACAATCCATATTTTGATAAGTCAACATCGACTGAAGAGTCTGACAACAACAATGCAATATCGAGAATCAGGGTGCTGAAGAACCCGGTGCCAAAGCAGGGGCAACCTCCAAGAGAGGTGAAAGCTCAAAAAGAATCGCAGCGTCAGAGCTTAGTGCTCTGGTGCCCAAGAGAGCACGGACACTAGCCAAACCTCGGGTGAGGATCATCCCTGAAGAGAAGAAGAAAATATCCCCACAGCCAAAGATGCCATCATCTGGAGGGATAGCTATTGGGGAGATCGGTACCGGCCAGCGGCAGCTAGGCGGCACCACCCACAAGCCATTATTAGAAGAGGAGATCATTCATAATATCTTCAACCCTGCCTCGGCTCCATATGCTGGTTCAGTACCAGTTGTAGAAGAAAACAACCCTGTTGATTCATTTGCAGTGGATCAAGTGCCAGAGGAGGAGTTCACACTAGGAGAGCTTGAAATCCCAATGCGGCCCGCCATCATGTAAGTATTATGAAGAGCTTTACTTGATAAGAATATCTGTAGTCATAAAAATCCATTCTGACTGTGAAACCACTACTGCAGAGCTGAGGAGATACCACCAGTAGCAGTGAGTGCGCCAGAGGCCTCAGTGCAAGAAGAACCCGATGAAGGCCTGCAAACAACTCTGCCTGGGGTCCAGCCGGCCGCGCAAGCTATGAACCAACCAGAACCAGCAGAAACTCAAGTAGAAGAAACAATTACTGAAGTTCTGGCGGGTATTGAACAACTGGTAACACAGGCAGTAATAGAAGAAACCAAAGTTGAACTCCATGTCCAGAACGTTGCGGAGCCCCCGAGCAACGTGGGTACATCCCAAGCTGTTCGGGCGGAATCTGTACCAGAAGCTGAGTGCTCAAGGGGTAAGCAAGTTGAACAAGCAACCCAAGAGCAAGAAATTGAAGAAATCCCCCGAGTGCCCACGACCATAGAGGCTGGAGAAGGGATTGGTAACTTCCGAATCGGAAGCTATGACCCAATGTTGAACCCGAATCCGCAAGCATTTGAATATGTCTTGGATGCGGAAGAGGATGAAGGGCACATCGACAGGGGTCTGTACCATGCCGAGAGAGCAGTGGCATACTTCAAGGTATGGAGAAGAACCCTGAACTTGACGTCATTGTAAACATGTATCTCATAATTGTATTCTGTAGGCCGTCGGTGAAGCATCAAGGCAGAAGACCGACTACATCCGTAATATCTCCTTGATGCACGCCAAGGCTGAGCTCCTGCAAAAGGAACTGGATCGAGAGCGCGAAGATCGCCAGGCCCAAGAAGCGGAAGATGCTAATATGATCCGCACCCTACACCTGCGGACTAAGGAATTGCCCGCAGAGAAGGAAGACCTGAAAAAGAAGCTGACGACCACAAAAGCAGAGCTAAAAGGTACCCTAGCCCTGTTTATATTTTGCAATATGTCACCAATATGTAGCTGTAATATCAACTCTGTCGTGATCTTTGGAGCAGAAGTACACCAGAAGCTATCGGCAACCCAGAACAAGATGACGGATTGGTCTAACTTGGCCAATCGTCATGAACAAATATTGAAGACCATCTCGGCAGAGTGTGACAAGTTGAAGGAACAATTCAGAGTAGCTGTGCAACAACGCAAGGATGCCGATACGCAGCTGATTCAAATCATCGAGCAGCAAAAGAAGGCTGCCAAGGATCTTGAAGACGCGCGTGAAGACAATAGGCAACTGTCTGAAGAACTCGTCCAGCTCCGCGAAAATCTTGCGGATAAGAAGACGCTGGATGAGAAGCTTGAGCAGACAACCAAGAGGATGACAGAGCTCGAATAAGCCATGCAGCAAATGAAGAAGTCTGATGAAGACCTGGCCGAAGCCCTGAGGCGGATTGCGCTGCTAGAGAAGGTGGTGAATCCGGTGGTGAAAGCCTTGGTCCCTGAAGACCCTACTACTCCTCAGTCCTTCCTGGAGCGACTGAAGGCCATGCCTCGACAATTGAAGGCATACATCAAGAGATCTTCCAAAGCCTGTCTTGTGCATGTGTTAGCTGTAGTGAAATCCAGGTACCCTGAAGTAGATATAAGTAAACTTGTAGAAGGCGTAGAGCCAAACTGCACGCAAGAAGTCTTCAGGGGCCTGAAACAAGAGGCCGAGCCAATTGCCGAAGCAATTGCGCAGAGCCTGAGATTGTAATCTAAACAATTAGTAATGTAATGAGTAGGACTCTTAAAGTTGCATGCAATGGAGTGTACGTATTTCCGCGTATAAAGAACAAACCAAGAGTTTCTAGGAACCCTTGAGTGTCTCTGCGTGTAACACCAGGACTTAGTCAAAAATTTATGTGTTTTTGTACATTTCAACTATCGAAAAACAACCCTGTTAAGGACCCAAAGGAACCCAGGGAGATTTCTATAGCTTAAGCTACCTTTTAAAATAAATGTACCCCAGAAGGGAACAATGGGAACGAACTGTATGTGGTTTGCTAAATAAGAACCCAGTACGACCCACGGAGCGACAGCTTTACACTGAATAATGTCGCGATGTAGAGAAAAGTTAGGAACAAATCTGTTAACGGCCCAGAAGGAACCCGGATAGACCTCATGTAATTGCTCCGAATTCATAGCATGAGAAAAACAAACTTTCCAAGTCTCGAAAGAACCCGGATAAGATTTGAACGATGTCGCGAAGACAAAGTAAATTGAACACAAACATCCCAGTAATGGGAGAATTTCATTTATTGAATTATATCTCGTTGTCAAAACAACGGTACAAAAAAGATCACGTTGCCGAAGCAACGGTACAATGATATCCCATGCATAGAATTTGCGTAAGTGTTCTATATTCCATGGGTTTGGTAAGTCATCACCATCCTCTATTTGAAGTTTATATATGCCTGGCTTTAGAACTTTAGATACAATAAATGGACCATCCCAAGGCGAGGTGAGCTTTGTGTGACCAGCTGTGTTTTGGATCCGGCGTAACACTAAATCGCCAATCTGGAAAGACCTCGTCATCACATGTTTATCATGAAATTAACGGATACCCTGAAGGTACGTAGCATTATGTAACAAAGCTGCCAATCGTGCCTCCTCAGCCGTATCAACCTCAATCATCCGTTGTTCATCCGCTGTAGCTTCTTGAAATTCTTCGACATGGGGAGCGCCATGCATGACGTCCACAGGTAAAACTGCCTCAGATCCATCGACCAAGAATAAAGGAGATTGTCCTGTTGCTTTGCTAGGTTGAGACCAAAGGCTCCAGACAACTGGAAAGAGTTCTTTCATCCAATGGCCCTCAGCTTTCTTCAAGGTTCGTTCCATCCGAGCTTTGAGTCCATCAAATAACATGCCACTGGCTCGTTCTACTTGACCATTAGGCCATGGATGAGCAACAGAAGCATAGCAAACTTCAATGCCGCGATCTTCATAATAATCATAGAACTTGCTGCCTGTGAAGGTGGTACCCAAATCTGTAACGATATGATGCGGTATCCCGAAGCCCAAAATCAACTCTTGAAGGAATTGGACCGCTTTCTCAGATGTTGGTATGACAATCGGAAATGTAGCGATCTCACCCGAGAAATGAGCCCACTTAAGTATATTCCACCTTCCATTGGTGCTAATACACGAAAATGTTCCCAAGTGCGGATTTGACCGTCGAGTCAAGCTCGACCAACGGCTACTGAAGATCGTCCGTCCATACACTCACTCGAAGGCGAGTTCCAAAGATCACATCATTCCACAATTCAAATTACAACAAGGTTCAGAGTTATTACAACCAAATTGAAATGATAAGGTAAATAAGATAGTTCGAGTTCATGCAGCGGAAAGTAAACGATATACTAGCGACGATCCATAGTATCGTCACGATGAAGTCAGCCGTGACGCTACTCCTCACGATCCTCGGGAGAGGCCGGCTCCCACTCGATGCTGTAACCAGGAGGAAGCTGGGAGGCCCAAGCCATAGAGGCAGCTACCTCCTGAGGGGACGGTCCTGAAAATTTAAGCCACAAGCAAGGCTGAGTATACTAGTTATACTCAACAAGACTTAACCGACTGGTGATCACTACATCACCGACTCCTAAGATGAGAGGCTGTTTGGCTAGTGGGCTTCTTTTGCCAAAAGCGACTAAGCTGATTTCTAGTTTATTCGTTTTGATTTTAATTCCTTTAACCTATCCATTCTAGGTGAGCCTAGCTAAACAATCAAGTTTTGCAATACAATTATTCCGTACAAAGATTTCATCCTTCCAAGTTTCACTTCATAATATGCCATACATCGGTCAAGCAGTCTCATTAACCGCGAGAAGCAGACAGTTCGAACCGAATTTACTACCTGGCCAGGGAAAACCCAAACATACGGAATGGTTGGAAATGCCAACACACCCCAATCCTTTCTCCTCTCTCTGCGAGTGGCTCCCGAGTCCCAATGCCTCAGGGTAAAGGTTTACCACTACTGGGACTCACGCAACTACCCTCATGTGCCCATGGGACAACGTTTCCAAGACAGAGAGCTGTCGGACCTGCTCGCATCAATCGGATACCGGGACTTACCGGTCCCATAAACCGTGCATATGTGTGGTACGTTCAAACGCTTGACACAAAAGTACCACATGTTTCCACTTAAAACATCGATAGACGGGTATCTACAATCATCCGCCCATCGTCTCTAGTGTTTCTGATATGAGTAGTCATACAACTCCTATATCTCGCGAGTGTCGGAAAACACTCGACTTCTATCGTTCTTAAGCATAGCAACTATCGAACCTAACATACTAGTGTTCAATCAAAGGAACCTATGATCATGCACTCTAGGGTTTCATTCAACTCCTTGAAACTTAAATGCACAAACATATAATCAAATAAATTGCGTAAGTAAAGTTAGGTTATGCTCCGGGGCTTGCCTTCCGGCTCGAAGCGGTACTCCTGCTCGGGGCTTGGATCCACGTGCACCACGTTCACCTCGGACTCCTGGGCGATCTCCTCGGCAGCGGGAACTAGCTCGTAGACTCCGTCGGCGAGACCCGAATCTATACGAAATGCATGAAATGCTTAAGTATCGAGATTTAATTAGTGAGTGTTTATTTAAATCTTGTTTAGTGAGTTGGAAAGGATAAACATTAATTATAAGCGAATATACCCTTTTCATTTTGAACCTTTACTTTGATTTTAGAGTTTTAGGTTTTTCTCTTTTCTTTTCTTTTTCTTCTCTTTTCCTTTCTTTTTCCTCTCTTTTCTTTTCTTTTTCTTCTCTTTTCCACTATTTAAGTCCTTTTTCCATCATTCAAAAGGTGAACTTAGGAATATTATTTTTAGGTGTCACTTGACCAGAGGCTTGCTCATGCCAAGGCAGGAGCTTAGCCCAAAATTTGGCTCAAGATAATCTTTTTTATAATTTATTAAAATTATTCTTATCTTTTTGTCTAAAATCAAACTAAAATCCTACAAAAATAACTACAAGGTTGTTGTCCAAACCACTTGGCACAGTGACTTAGGTACCAAGGGTGACCTCTCTGCAAGTTTGCATGTGATTTTGATTTATGGTTATTTTTGTGGAATTTCGCCATGTTTAAACTACCAAAAATCATTTAGCCATTTTCCAGTGTCCAAAATTTATCATTTTCATTTTTCTAAGGTTTCTTATGTCTTGATTTAGTTCCTCTGTGAAGGAGATGATTTTTCACTGAGTACAGTATTTTCTGTGATTTATTTGCCAAAACAGCAGGGTATATGTTTGGAAAATCATAACCCTAAATCCACTGGGAATTTTTGTGCACCCTTTGCGCATTAGGCTAATGATAATCACCCTAACAACATATCCCAAGCTCAGCTCCAGTGCATGTGTAGATTTTGAACTATGATGAAATGTGTTCAACCTGAATTGAATTTATAATTCAAAATCTACAGCTCAACTGAGTGAGGTGCAAAGGAGGAAGTTGTTCTTCTAGATTCACTGCTCACTACAAAATTGGTTTGGCATTTTTCTGATTTTTCTACGATTTTCTACGAATTTTTGAAGATCTCAGCGAATTAATCCAAAAATATAGAATCTATTTTACGCGGCTGACCCTAGAGTTTTTGAAACCCTTACGAACAGGTCCCTACATTTTTCGCGCAGCCCCCTGGAAAGAGGTTGAAGACACAACCGTGTCCTCGAGTTCGCTGGCGTGGTTACGCCGGCCAAACGGCGGCGAGACCGGGCCGGGGAAGTGGGGGGAAATGGAGAGGGGCTCACCGTGATTCGTTTGAGCTAGGTCTCGAGGTCGGGGATGGCCGGGAGTGGGGTCAACGACGGCGGTGGCGGCTCGGCTTGCTCCGGCGAGCGGCTACCGGCGACGTCGGGGTCGGAGAGACTCGGGGAAGTGGCCGGTGAGCACCAGCACGTCAAGGCGAAGCTATTGGTGCCCTTGGTTCGACCGGAGGAGGAGTGGAGCGGGCTGTCCACGTGTGCGGCTCGGCGGAGGAAGCTCTGTGAACTTCGGCGAGCTACGCCGGTGGCTCTGGTGGGGGAAAGGGGTCGGGAAAGGGTCGGTGAGTGGCAGTGGAGGATGGGGAAGCTCGAGAGAGCCTCGGTTTGGCCGGAGAAGCAGTGGAGATGGCTGCTCATGGGAACGAGCTCGGCGGCGCCTCTGCTTGCTCCGGCGAGCGCTTTTCCGGCGAGGAAGGGAGGGGAACTGTTGAGGGCTTAAGTAGGGGTGAGAGGGGAGTAAGGGGATGCTCGGGAAGCACGAGATGGAGACCGGGGCAGCTCGGTGACGTCTCGCGGCGACAGAGGCTTGCCGCGGCCGTGTTGGCGCCGTGCGCGGCGTCAACGCGCGCGCGCAGGCGGCAGATGCGCGTGGGCGAGGCGAGAAGCGACAGGGCGAGGAAAAGAGAGCACGCGGGGGCGCAAAAGTCGCGCTTTGGACTGGCGGGCAACGGCGGCGACGGCAAAATCCGGCGGTCCGCGGCGGCGACGCGACGGCGAGCGCGGAGTCAGCGCTACAGTGCGTCTCCGACCATGAGACCTTGCCAGAGGCGTGCACCGTGAGTGGGGACACCCGTCCGTGTCACTTGTCGGCTCAGGCGAGGCCGGACGGCGGCAGGCGCTTGCCGGCGGCGAGCGCGGCACGCGCGGGCGCGGCGCTGGCAACTCGTGAGCGCGCCGTGAGCGGTGCAAAGGTCAACTGATTGGCATGGCTCTAATTTCAAAATTGTGAACATGACTCGAAAATCTTCCAACACGAAAGTTGTTTAGAATTTCATGAGACACGTTCCTGCACTGGAGATTTTAAGAAAAAGTTGAAATCTTGGCTGTAATTCAAAAAGGGGTAAATCCCTGTTTTGAACTGAATTTCTGAATTTCGAGGGGCTAAATGGCAAAATTGGCCAAAGTGCCCAAAAAGGAAAAGTTCAGAAATGTGATGAAGAACAACTTTGTTTTTTGGATATTTTGATGTTCTGTGGTAAAATCTTGAGATTTGGCTAAGATTCCATTTCAGCTTTGAATTTGAATTGAAAATTTCAAATTCCTAGTTTAGGGTTTGAATTTTGAGATGCTTCCAAGCATTTTTAGGCCATGGTTTGAAAAGAGAAGTTTCTTGGTTTGACTTATTCTCCAACTTTCATATTTGCACTTTTTCAAGTTTGTAGGGAATTTCTCAAGTTTCTTTATTGCTCCTTTCAAAGGGTTTTTGACTCAAATTTGGATGAATTTCCTCATTTTCTTTGATTTGGCTTTTGAATCATGCTTAGCTTAGCTTAAACATTGGTTTAGTGTTAATTAACACCAGGGGTGTTACAGCCTACCCCCCTTAAAAAGAATCTCGTCCCGAGATTCGGGAATGCTAGAAAGTGCGGAACGTGCGGTACCTGGTGGGGTGGTGAGAAATCCAGGATAATGGCGATTGAGATATTCCTCGGTCTCCCATGTTGCCTCTTCTTCAGTGTGATGAACCCACTGAATCTTATACATTTTAACTGAGCTCCTTCTTGTGTGCCTTTCTTTTTGATCAAGGACTTTGAGAGGTTGAGCAACGTAGGTCAGATCGGGCTCAACTTCCACGTCTTCTTGTTCCACGACTTCAGTCGGAACTCGAATACACTTCTTGAGTTGTGAGATATGAAAGACATTGTGCACGGCTGAAAGTTTGTCGGGAAGTCGTAGGCGATAAGCCACGGATCCACATTTCTCAATGATTTCATAAGGTCCGACGTAACGGGGTGCAAGCTTTCCCTTTACTCCGAACCTTTGGACTCCCCGAGTTGGTGAGACCTTAAGATACACATGATCACCGACTGCGAATTTGAGAGGCATTCTTCGGCGATCGGCATAACTCTTCTGACGAGACTGAGCGGCTTTGAGGTTTTCCCGAATAACCCTGACTTGCTCTTCGGCTTCAATTACCAGGTCGGGCCCGTATATTTCTCGCTTTCCAGGCTGAGACCAACATAACGGAGTTCGACACATTTTCCCATATAAGACTTCGAAAGGGGGCCATTTTCAAGCTTGCTTGGTAACTATTGTTGTATGAGAACTCGGCGATAGCCAGGCATTTATCCCAACTTGCTTCATAGTGAATGACGCAAGCTCTAAGCATGTCTTCAAGGATTTGATTCACCCGCTCGGTTTGCCCATCCGTCTGCGGGTGGTAAGCCGAGCTTCGAATAAGCTTGGTGCCGAGAGATGCATGGAGTTGCTCCCAGAACCTTGCCACAAACTACGGACCTCGGTCCGAAACGATTGTTCTAGGCACCCCGTGCAGACGTACGATTTGGTTGAGATAGATCTCGGCATACTTCTTGACGGCATAGGTGGTGTTGACCGGAATAAAGTGAGCGGTCTTTGTGAGCCTGTCCACAATGACCCATATAGAATCGTGCCCTCGTGCGGTCTTGGGAAGGCCAACAATGAAATCCATACTGATATCCTCCCATTTCCATGAGGGTATAGACAAAGGTTGAAGAGTTCCAGCCGCCTTTAGATGACTAGCCTTTACCCTCCGGCAAGTGTCACACTCGGATACAAACCGAGCAATATCCATTTTCATCTTGGTCCACCAAAAAGTTTTCTTCATATCCTGGTACATCTTATTGCTGCCAGGGTGAATAGAGAATTTAGAGTGGTGAGCTTCACTCAAAATTTTCTTCCGTAATTCCGGATCCTTAGGCACGACGATACGGTTCCCAAACCATATCATGCCTCGGGCATCCTGACGGAAACAGTTATACCGTTCCTCCGTTCCTTTGGCTAGCTCCTCCCGAATAATTCCGACCTTTTTATCGGTCTGCTGGGCCAGAAAGATCTCGTCGTGCAACGTGGACTCGAGAGATATATTGTTTAAATAACCATGCGGAACAATCTCGAGATTGAGTTTCGCCAACTCATGGCATAGAGTGTCGGCATACGATTCGACCGAAAGACAATGGCAATGGGACTTGCGGCTCAAGGCATCCGCAACCACATTCGCCTTTCCGGGATGATAATGCAAACTCATGTCATAATCTTTTGCCAACTCCAGCCATCTTCGCTGCCTCATATTTAAGTTAGCCTGAGTGAAGACGTACTTGAGACTTTTGTGGTCGGTATACACGTTGCAAGGAACTCCTATAAGATAATGCCTCCATATTTTCAGAGCGTGAATCACGGCTGCCAATTCAAGGTCGTGAGTGGGATAATTCAACTCATGGGGACGGAGAGCGCGTGAAGCATAAGCAATAACTCGATTCTCTTGCATAAGAACACAACCGAGTCCGGTGCCTGAAGCATCGCAATAGACATCGTAGGGTTTGGTGCTATCCGGTTGGGTCAGAACAGGAGCTGAGGTCAACAACTTCCTCAATGTGCGGAATGCCTCTTCACACTTCTCATCCCACACGAATTTCTGCCCCTTCTTCAATAGCTCGGTCATTGGCTTGGCAACTCGCGAGAAATCCGGAATAAAACGACGATAATATCCTGCCAAACCCAGGAAGCTTCGGATTTCGTGGACAGAGGTAGGAGGTTTCCAGTCCATTACTTGCTGCACTTTCATAGGATCCACCGAGATACCATTCTTAGAAACAGTGTGACCCAAGAACTTCACACTATCCAGCCAAAACTCACACTTGGAGAACTTGGCATATAACTTGTGATCACGGAGTCGTTGAAGAACAATGCGGAGATGCTCGGCATGCTCTTCCTCATTCTTGGAATAGACCAGAATATCATCAATGAAAACCACTACGAACTTATCCAGCTCGGGCATGAACACCGAATTCATGAGATACATGAAATAAGCAGGAGCATTAGTCAGCCCGAACGACATAACCAAGAATTCATAAAGTCCATAGCGGGTCGAGAAAGCCGTCTTGGGAATATCACAAGGACGAATCTTGATTTGATGATATCCGGAACGAAGATCAATTTTCGAGAATATCTTGGCTCCGGCGAGTTGATCGAACAATACATCAATGCGGGGAAGAGGGTACTTGTTTTTGATGGTAACCGCATTGAGAGGCCGGTAGTCAATACACATCCTCAACGTGTGATCCTTCTTTTCGACAAATATGGCAGGACAACCCCAAGGTGATGTACTCGGACGAATGAAACCCTTGTCCAGTAAATCTTGGAGTTGAGTTTTCATCTCTGCCAATTCTGCGGGTGGCATTCTGTAGGGTCTTTTAGAAATTGGTGCGGTGCCTGGTTGTAGCTCGATAACGAACTCAATGTCCCGATCCGGTGGCATTCCAGGCAAGTCGTCTGGGAAGACATCGGGGAACTCACAGACAATAGGAATGTCTTCAAGCTTGGGCTCAGTCATGACAAAAACACACGAGCTCAAGGAGTTGGGAGACGGAAGATAGAGTGTGGTAGATCCATGTGTAGGTGAGTTGATATCCACAATTCTCTCAGCAACGTCTAACACAACCTTGTGTTGTGCCATCCAATTAGCTCCCAAGATTATATCTATCCCATCCAGTTCTAAAAGAATCAGAACGGTCAAGATAACTCTACTACCCAATTTAATTGGCACCTTCCGCGCCACATGATTTGAATTTAAGTTTCCTCCTGCGGTGATTATTTTGTAGGCCGCATTTGTAGATAAGCAATTTAACCCACATTTCTTAGCACAACTTGGACTTATGAAACTATGAGTGGCACCAGAATCAAAGAGAATGACTGCAGGTTGGTTATGAATCAGAAATTTACCCGTCATCACTGGTGCTCCCTCGGGAAGGTCAGTCAAGGTGGTGAAGTTGACCCTTCCCTGCTTGACGTGAATCTTCTGCAACTTGCCCTTGTTCGGCTGGTTGCCATTGTTCTGCTGCTTGCCCTAGGGACAGTCCCTGATGAAGTGACTGGTACTGCCGCAACGGTAGCATGAGTACCCAGCCCCAGGTTGAGCTGGCTGCTGCTTCATCGGGGTCTTCTGCTGCTGTGACTGCTGCGGTGGGAAACGAGAACCACCATGCTGAGGAGGGTTAACCACCCAGCGGCCAGACTGCCCGGCACGCTGCTGTCCCTGTGGAGGAACAATACGGAAGCGCTGCGGCTTACCGCCACATGCAGAGACAACAGGAGCCTTCCTCTTCTTGTCGGCTCTATGGGTCATAATGGCATCCTCCTGAACGATAGCCACATTGACCAAGTCAGCATAAGTGGCAGGCTTGATGTTGAGCAACCTCTCCTGCAACTTGGTGCTGAGCCCCATACGGAATCTCTCCTTCTTCTTATCATCACTGTCAGCATGATGACCAGCGTACTGACAGAGGTTGTTGAAAGCCTGGGCGTACTGGTACACCGTGTGAGTGCCCTGAGTCAAGGTCAGGAACTCCCTCAACTTCCTCTCAACAAGACCCTTAGGAATGTGATGCGCCTTGAACGCATCCTTGAAGTTCTGCCAAGTAAGCACAGTTTCGGCGGGGAGCATGCCACGATAAGTCTCCCACCAAACCAAAGCCGGACCGCGAAGCTGTTGTGCGGCGAAAGTGACCTTGCGCTCTTCAGAGCAAGGGACAGCCAAGATAGCAAACTTCGAGTCAATAGCCCGAATCCACGCGTCGGCCTCCATAGGCTCAGTAGCTTTAGAGAACACCGGGGGCTGAGTACCCAGAAAGTCCTCAAATCGTGCAACCTGAGCAGGCGGGGCATTACGGCCACTCTGACGCTGAGCACCGATGTTCATGTTCTGGGCCAACTGCTGCTGCTGCAATTGTATCTGCTGCTGCATAGTCCTCATGACCTCGGCGTGCATAGCCATCATTTGCTGCCAATTTGGCAGTGGAGGGGCAGGTGGTGGCTGCTGCTCTGGCGGGACCTGCTGGTTCGGGGCACTAGATGAGCCTTGATTTGTCCCGAAACCACCCGGAGTCAGTCGGGTCGTAGGTCCTACCATCTGCATGATTTAATCTCCATTAATCACATGAATCACAATTTGCTCATAAGGGAACGACAGGCATGATTAGGAGACAATCTCAATGTTACAAAAGAATGTGGCATAAAAAGCGAAATTTCATAGAATGAGCGACTTCATTAATCCAAGGCGTGGTTCGAGGAATCCATTACAACACATGCTGACAACGCATTCTAATTAAGATGCTACACCAATTGCGAAGGGAAATAGATACAAAGATACAAGGAGATTACTCATCTTCAACTAGCTAACTCCACGTGACACGGAAAAGCCATGCTGAAGAGTATCTAATCTCTAACTCGACGCTCTAGAAGTCATCCACGTCGTTCACCGAAGTACGGCTCACGGTGGGGGAAAGTGGTGGCTGAACTGGGGGTAACTCCTCGTCGTCCAGCTCGGACTTGGCATCATCCTCTGCCTCATCCTCTGCCTCGTCCCCCTCGGGAAGCTCCATATGAGCCTCCAACTCAACCATCTCGGCATTAGCCTCGTGCAACTCCGCCTGTGCCTCCTCAAGTGCATCCGTCAACACCTCCACCTGGTGAGCACAGTGCTCCTTCTCCATGGTAAGCTCCGCAATGCGAGCCTGCAAATCCCGGATCTGAGTATCCTTGGCAGCCATGTCTAAAGAAGTGCAGATCCCGGCTACGTCCTTATCCGCGGACACTCTCACCATCGCATCGGCAAAGTCGAGCAGAGAATCCTGAGACATCTTGAGTAGCTCTGCCATGCGGATGCTAGCCTTCATCCAGCTAGCAAGGAAAGCTGGTGCGTTCCGGGGAAACTCCAGGAACAACTGCGGAGAAGCCAAGTAACGTGACAACCACTGAGGGTCATCCCTGCGGGCTGAAGGCAGGAAACCAACCAAAGTGTTATCCACCAAGTCGTGATGCTGTGAAGTGAACTGGTTCAGCCCTGCGAAAGCGGCCAGCTCCCAAGTGTCCGAAAAACGGTGGCCATGCACCACAACTCCCAGCCTAGGCCAGTCGGGGTGCTCGGGGTGCACCGGAGCCTCCATGCGGACACTGCACCGAGTCACACCACGCTCCGCATACTCTCTGCCAAAGTAAACCGGCGGAGACGGGTAGCCAACCTCCTTCAGAATCTTCCAAAAGAGGGACGGGAAACCCTCCCAGCTGAGGCAGTCCTGGCACTCCACCTTCTTGTTCGCGCCAGCAAGGTGACTGGGAACGGCCATCTGAACAAAAATTCAGAGGTGAGTACCAAGAGTCAAAAAGACTTTAAGAAGAACTGGGAGAACACTGAAGGTAAAGAACGTGCTTAAGCTTTTAATTAAGGTTGTTTAAGCATTGATTTGATTGGTTGGGTTTTGTCTCCCTTAAGTTTATTATTATTCCGATTTTAGTTAAGAGATGCATGCAAGACCTAAACGTCCTCACATCTTAAGCCAGACTTGGCTTTCGGAGTTAGTGCCGGTGGCTAGGCATAGACGCGTCTCTCTCTACAGATCTAGTCGGACTCCTATTCGTAAACTTTGCGTACCAGTCAGAGGATTTACGACGAAAGCCTTTTAAGGACTGGGTTTCATGGAAGAGCAAACATCAATCCTAGGTTAGACTATGCCACCTAACAAAGCGCAACCCTTGCCCTTAAGGACTTCACGTTCTAGTTTTATCCTTAACGATCCTATACGTTTCATTCCTTTTGCTTAGGCGCAATGGAATCGGGGTTGGTAGATTTTATTTTAGAAAACATTGGTTAGGGTCTGACGTTTTCCTTGGAGTGTATGAACGTCGGCTCTGATACCAGCTGTAGCGATCTCACCCGAGAAATGGGCCCACTTAAGTATATTCCACCTTCCATTGGTGCTAATACACGAAAATGTTCCCAAGTGCGGATTCGACCGTCGAGTCAAGCTCGACCAACGGCTACTGAAGATCGTCCGTCCATACACTCACTCGAAGGCGAGTTCCAAAGATCACATCATTCCACAATTCAAATTACAACAAGGTTCAGAGTTATTACAACCAAATTGAAATGATAAGGTAAATAAGATAGTTCGAGTTCATGCAGCGGAAAGTAAACGATATACTAGCGACGATCCATAGTATCGTCACGATGAAGTCAGCCGTGACGCTACTCCTCACGATCCTCGGGAGAGGCCGGCTCCCACTCGATGCTGTAACCAGGAGGAAGCTGGGAGGCCCAAGCCACAGAGGCAGCTACCTCCTGAGGGGACGGTCCTGAAAATTTAAGCCACAAGCAAGGCTGAGTATACTAGTTATACTCAACAAGACTTAACCGACTGGTGATCACTACATCACCGACTCCTAAGATGAGAGGCTGTTTGGCTAGTGGGGTTCTTTTGCCAAAAGCGACTAAGCTGATTTCTAGTTTATTCGTTTTGATTTTAATTCCTTTAACCTATCCATTCTAGGTGAGCCTAGCTAAACAATCAAGTTTTGCAATACAATTATTCCGTACAAAGATTTCATCCTTCCAAGTTTCACTTCATAATATGCCATACATCGGTGAAGCAGTCTCATTAACCGCGAGAAGCAGACAGTTCGAACCAAATTAACTACCTGGCCAGGGAAAACCCAAACATACGGAATGGTTGGAAATGCCAACACACCCCAATCCTTTCTCCTCTCTCTGCGAGTGGCTCCCGAGTCCCAATGCCTCAGGGTAAAGGTTTACCACTACTGGGACTCACGCAACTACCCTCATGTGCCCATGGGACAACGTTTCCAAGACAGAGAGCTGTCGGACCTGCTCGCATCAATCGGATACCGGGACTTACCGGTCCCATAAACCGTGCATATGTGTGGTACGTTCAAACGCTTGACACAAAAGTACCACATGTTTCCACTTAAAACATCGATAGACGGGTATCTACAATCATCCGCCCATCGTCTCTAGTGTTTCTGATATGAGTAGTCATACAACTCCTATATCTCGCGAGTGTCGGAAAACACTCGACTTCTATCGTTCTTAAGCATAGCAACTATCGAACCTAACATACTAGTGTTCAATCAAAGGAACCTATGATCATGCACTCTAGGGTTTCATTCAACTCCTTGAAACTTAAATGCACAAACATATAATCAAATAAATTGCGTAAGTAAAGTTAGGTTATGCTCCGGGGCTTGCCTTCCGGCTCGAAGCGGTACTCCTGCTCGGGGCTTGGATCCACGTGCACCACGTTCACCTCGGACTCCTGGGCGATCTCCTCGGCAGCGGGAACTAGCTCGTAGACTCCGTCGGCGAGACCCGAATCTATACGAAATGCATGAAATGCTTAAGTATCGAGATTTAATTAGTGAGTGTTTATTTAAATCTTGTTTAGTGAGTTGGAAAGGATAAACATTAATTATAAGCGAATATACCCTTTTCATTTTGAACCTTTACTTTGATTTTAGAGTTTTAGGTTTTTCTCTTTTCTTTTCTTTTTCTTCTCTTTTCCTTTCTTTTTCCTCTCTTTTCTTTTCTTTTTCTTCTCTTTTCCACTATTTAAGTCCTTTTTCCATCATTCAAAAGGTGAACTTAGGAATATTATTTTTAGGTGTCACTTGACCAGAGGCTTGCTCATGCCAAGGCAGGAGCTTAGCCCAAAATTTGGCTCAAGATAATCTTTTTTATAATTTATTAAAATTATTCTTATCTTTTTGTCTAAAATCAAACTAAAATCCTACAAAAATAACTACAAGGTTGTTGTCCAAACCACTTGGCACAGTGACTTAGGGTACCAAGGGTGACCTCTCTGCAAGTTTGCATGTGATTTTGATTTATGGTTATTTTTGTGGAATTTCACCATGTTTAAACTACCAAAAATCATTTAGCCATTTTCCAGTGTCCAAAATTTATCATTTTCATTTTTCTAAGGTTTCTTATGTCTTGATTTAGTTCCTCTGTGAAGGAGATGATTTTTCACTGAGTACAGTATTTTCTGTGATTTATTTGCCAAAACAGCAGGGTATATGTTTGGAAAATCATAACCCTAAATCCACTGGGAATTTTTGTGCACCCTTTGCGCATTAGGCTAATGATAATCACCCTAACAACATATCCCAAGCTCAGCTCCAGTGCATGTGTAGATTTTGAACTATGATGAAATGTGTTCAACCTGAATTGAATTTATAATTCAAAATCTACAGCTCAACTGAGTGAGGTGCAAAGGAGGAAGTTGTTCTTCTAGATTCACTGCTCACTACAAAATTGGTTTGGCATTTTTCTGATTTTTCTACGATTTTCTACGAATTTTTGAAGATCTCAGCGAATTAATCCAAAAATATAGAATCTATTTTACGCGGCTGACCCTAGAGTTTTTGAAACCCTTACGAACAGGTCCCTACATTTTTCGCGCAGCCCCCTGGAAAGAGGTTGAAGACACAACCGTGTCCTCGAGTTCGCTGGCGTGGTTACGCCGGCCAAACGGCGGCGAGACCGGGCCGGGGAAGTGGGGGGAAATGGAGAGGGGCTCACCGTGATTCGTTTGAGCTAGGTCTCGAGGTCGGGGATGGCCGGGAGTGGGGTCAACGACGGCGGTGGCGGCTCGGCTTGCTCCGGCGAGCGGCTACCGGCGACGTCGGGGTCGGAGAGACTCGGGGAAGTGGCCGGTGAGCACCAGCACGTCAAGGCGAAGCTATTGGTGCCCTTGGTTCGACCGGAGGAGGAGTGGAGCGGGCTTTCCACGTGTGCGGCTCGGCGGCGGAAGCTCTGTGAACTCCGGCGAGCTACGCCGGTGGCTCTGGTGGGGGAAAGGGGTCGGGAAAGGGTCGGTGAGTGGCAGTGGAGGATGGGGAAGCTCGAGAGAGCCTCGGTTTGGCCGGAGAAGCAGTGGAGATGGCTGCTCATGGGAACGAGCTCGGCGGCGCCTCTGCTTGCTCCGGCGAGCGCTTTTCCGGCGAGGAAGGGAGGGGAACTGTTGAGGGCTTAAGTAGGGGTGAGAGGGGAGTAAGGGGATGCTCGGGAAGCACGAGATGGAGACCGGGGCAGCTCGGTGACGTCTCGCGGCGACAGAGGCTTGCCGCGGCCGTGTTGGCGCCGTGCGCGGCGTCAACGCGCGCGCAGGCGTGCTGCAGGCGGCAGATGCGCGTGGGCGAGGCGAGAAGCGACAGGGCGAGGAAAAGAGAGCACGCGGGGGCGCAAAAGTCGCGCTTTGGACCGGCGGGCAACGGCGGCGACGGCAAAATCCGGCGGTCCGCGGCGGCGACGCGACGGCGAGCGCGGAGTCAGCGCTACAGTGCGTCTCCGACCATGAGACCTTGCCAGAGGCGTGCACCGTGAGTGGGGACACCCGGCCGTGTCACTTGTCGGCTCAGGCGAGGCCGGACGGCGGCAGGCGCTTGCCGGCGGCGAGCGCGGCACGCGCGGGCGCGGCGCTGGCAACTCGTGAGCGCGCCGTGAGCGGTGCAAAGGTCAACTGATTGGCATGGCTCTAATTTCAAAATTGTGAACATGACTCGAAAATCTTCCAACACGAAAGTTGTTTAGAATTTCATGAGACACGTTCCTGCACTGGAGATTTTAAGAAAAAGTTGAAATCTTGGCTGTAATTCAAAAAGGGGTAAATCCCTGTTTTGAACTGAATTTCTGAATTTCGAGGGGCTAAATGGCACAATTGGCCAAAGTGCCCAAAAAGGAAAAGTTCAGAAATGTGATGAAGAACAACTTTGTTTTTTGGAGATTTTGATGTTCTATGGTAAAATCTTGAGATTTGGCTAAGATTCCATTTCAGCTTTGAATTTGAATTGAAAATTTCAAATTCCTAGTTTAGGATTTGAATTTTGAGATGCTTCCAAGAATTTTTAGGCCATGGTTTGAAAAGAGAAGTTTCTTGGTTTGACTTATTCTCCAACTTTCATATTTGCACTTTTTCAAGTTTGTAGGGAATTTCTCAAGTTTCTTTATTGCTCCTTTCAAAGGGTTTTTGACTCAAATTTGGATGAATTTCCTCATTTTCTTTGATTTGGCTTTTGAATCATGCTTAGCTTAGCTTAAACATTGGTTTAGTGTTAATTAACATCAGGGGTGTTACAGGAAAAACCTCAATCCACTTGGAGAACTTGTCAATTGCGACAAAGCAGTACTCAAAGCCCCCAGGTGCTCTGGGTAGTTTTCCAATCATATCAAGCCCCCAGCATGCGAAGGGCCATGACGTAGGTATCAATTTGATCTTGTGCGCAGGCTAATGTGAATGATGAGCGAAATACTGACAACCCTTGTAATGACGAACAATTTTTTCTGCGTCGTGTAGTAGGCCAATAGAACCCGGCGCGGAAGGCTTTGCCCACAATGGTACGAGATGCTACATGATTGCCACATTCACCAGCGTGAATTTCCTCTAGAATACTGATTCCATCTTGTTGAGAGACACACTTCATCAATGCACCCGAGCGTGCACCACGTCGGTATAATGTGTCACCGATTATCACATAGGACTTGCTGCGACGAACGACCTATTGAGCTTCTGCCTTTTCTTTGGGAAGTTTGTCATGCAAGATGTAATCAATGATTGGCACACTCCAGGTTGCGTCAATAAGCATAACCTCAGGAGCTGAGGTTGTAGTGGCGGAAGGTGTTGCTTCAGGAATGGATGGCTTGGAGAGTTCATTAACGAACACACCGCTGGGTACTTCTGCCCGGGAAGAACCCAATTTGGATAGAACTTCTGCAACAACATTATAATCTCTCTCAACATGATGAAATTCAATGCCAAGAAAGTGCTTCTCCAACTTTCGAACTTCTTCACAGTACGCGTCCATGTTCTCATGGTTCTGATTCCAGTCCTTATTGACTTATTTGATGACCAGCATTGAATCCACGTATACCAGTAGGCGCTTAATGCTGAGGGTGATGGCCATTTTCAACCCGTGAAGAAGAGCTTCATATTCTGCAGCGTTGTTGGAGATGGCGAATTGAATCTACAGAACATACTTGAGTTGATCTCCTCGGGGTGAGATCAACAGAACTCCGACGCCGCCACCTTCCAGCTTGAGAGAACCATCAAAGTACATGATCCAATGCTCAGGCTTTGTGGTGGTGACAGGAAGATTGTGCTCAGTCCATTCAGATATGAAATCAGTAAGGACTTGAGACTTCATGGCCGTGTGAGATCGAAACTCAATACTGTAGGTTCCGAGCTCAACAACCCACTTGGCGATACGACACATAGCATCTTGGTTGTGAAGAATCTCGCCAATAGGGTATCCAGTAACCACAATGATTTTATAGGAGTTGAAGTAGTACCGCAATTTCCTGGATGTCATTAAGACGGCGTATAGAATTTTTTGAAGTTGGGGGTACCTTGATTTGGAGTCTGAAAGGACTTCGCTCACAAAGTACACATGCCTTTGAATCTTCTGGAGATGGCCTTCCTCATCTCGTTCAATGACGATGGTGGCACTAACAACATTGGTAGTTGTTGAGATGTAGAGCAGGAGATCCTCACCCGGAAGTGGCGCAGTGAGCACAGGTGGGGTAGTAAGGAAAACTTTGAGCTTGTCAAAGGCATGTTGGGCCTCCTGTGTCCACTGGAATCTGTCCTGCTTCTTGAGGAGTTTGAAGAACTTAGTCCCGCGCTATCCTAGTTTGAAGATGAAGCGGTTGAGTGCAGCCATGCAGCCTGTAAGCTTCATGACATCCTTGACAGTACGCGACGGCTCCATGTTCATGATAGTTGCTATCTTTTCTGGATTAGCCTCAATGCCGTGTTCACTGATGATGAACCCGAGAAGCTTTCCTGACGGAACACCGAAGACACATTTGGCGGGATTGAGCTTCCAACGCAAAATTGCATAAGTTATCAAACGTCTCGGTGAGATCGACGATTAGATCCTCGGGGTTTCTTGTCTTGACGACCACGTCATCAACATATGCTTCAACATTACAATGGAGTTGGTCTTGAAGACAACCCTGTATCGCCCGCTGATAGGTAGCACCTGCATTTTTCAAACCAAAGGGCATGGTTGTATAACAATACGCGCCATATGGTGTGATAAACGAAGTTTTAATCTGATCCTCTTCTTTCAAAGATATCTGATATTATCCTGAGTAACAATCGAGGAAATAGAGAAGGGTGCAACGTGCAGTGCAATCAATAACTTGATCGATGCGAGGAAGCCCGAAGGGATCCTTTTTGCAATGTTTGTTGAGATCGGTATAATCAACACAAATTCTCCATTCAATAGAATTCTTTTTCTTTGCAAGAACCGGATTGACTAACCAATTAGGATAAAAGACTTCTTTAATGAAGTCGGCTGCTAATAACTTAGCTAGCTCTTTCTTGATAGCCTCCTAGCGCTCGGTGGCGAATCTTCGGAGTCGCTGCTTCTTTGGCTTCGCGCTTTCGTTGAGGTCCAGTTTGTGCTCGATCAACTCTCTGGGAACCCCGGGCATGTCAGAAGGCTTGGTCGCGAAAATGTCCGCTTGGGCCCGCAGGAAGTTGACGAGAGCGCTTTCCTATGCAGGAGTAAGGGTGGAGCCGATCACCGCCGTCTTCGTTGGATCTCCTGTCAGGAGATCGACTGTCTTTGTAGCAACTTTGTCCACAGGCTTGATAGCTCGTGTCTTCTTCTGCGTCGGGGCGTCACCATCTTCATCCGCGACGGTTGCCGCCAGGGGACGGAGTTCTTGTTGATCAATAGTGGATGCGGCCCTGACGGTGTACTCCACTGCCTCTTTGTCGTAGACGTAGGAGCATTTGATGTCGCCACGAAGGGAGAGAACACCATGAGGTCCCGGCATCTTTAGTACCAGATAGGTGTAGTGGGGGATGGCCATGAATTTGGCTAGCGCCGGACGTCCGAAGATGGCATGGTACGATGTTTCAAAGTCCGCGACCTCGAACTTGATGTACTCGGTGCGGTAGTTTGATGCAGTATCGAATGTGACTGGCAAGGTGATTTGCCCGAGGGGGATTGCAACTTTCTCAGGCACAATGCCGTAGAAGGGGGAATCAGTTGGCTGCAATTTGCTTGTATCGAGCCCCATTTGCCTGAGGGTCTTGGCGAAGATAAGGTTGAGACCACTGCCTCCATCAATCAGGACCTTGGTGAGCTTGCTGTTTGCCACCACGGTTTCTAGGACAAGAGGATATCGCTTAGGACAAGTGATCTCTGCCCATTGGTCTTCTCTGGACCAAGTGATGGGAGTGTCTGACCACCACAGAGGTGTGACCACCGCTGGTTCTGCTGCATATGCCTCGCGTCGTGCGTTCTTGCGATTGCACGAGGTATCACTGACTGCTAGTCCTCCGAAGATGACATTGACAGTGTTGTTGATGTCTGGAAAACCTTCGTCTCCCTTGTCCTGCTTGTCGTCACCGTCGCCACCCGTCTTCTTTTTCTTGTTGGGCTTGTTGAAGGTTTCCAAGAGGATCCAGCAGTCGCCCATGGTGTGCTTGCTATCTGGATGGTACGAGCAATGCTTCTTGAGGAGTTTGTTGAATTCCTCCTTTCTTTGTTGTGTAGTCTGAGCGGCGCGGACGGATTGGACGGTTGTGACCGTGTTGTTAGGTCGTTTCCGTGGGTTGTTCCCATTGCGTTTGAAGGAGTCGCACGGCTGGTCCTTGTTGTCATCCTGATGTCCTCGTCCAGTGTTGGCGGGGCGTTTACCGTAACGCTCCCGTTCTTGATCGTCGGTGTCCATCCAATTGGCCACCAATTCGTGGAATTCTTCCAAGTCGCGAGGGCGATTGTGACCGAAATCACGGAAGAGACTGCGATCGGTCATCCCCTCTTGAAAGTAGTCGATGACTTCTAAGTCGGGGATAGGGACGTAGGATGCTTTTATGGCGAAGAATCATCGGTTGTAGTCGCGCAGGGACTCATCTGGCCTCTGTTTGCAAGCTCTTAGTTCATATTTGCTGTCGGGGCGCTCGAAAAAACCCTGGTAGTTGGAGACGAAAGCCTTCTTAAGTGCATGCCAGCTGTCGATGGAGTCTGGGCACAGAGATTCGAACCAGGTGAGTGGGCCTTGCTCCTTGCAACGGGAAAGTACAGCATCTTGGAGATATCATCCCCTCCTGCTGCTTCGATTGCTGAAGAATATCGGCGTAGCCAGATATTGGGGTCTTGTTTCCCGTCGAAGTTTGTGATGCCTGACGGCTTGAACTTGCGTGGGAAAGAGCTGACGCGGATGGCGCGTGTGTAGCATGGCAAAGCGTCTGGATTAGGCATCTCACGCTCGCCTGTGGAGTCTGCTGTGTGTGAAGTAGCTCGTGTCCTTCCCGCTCGAATGTTGTTGATGTGGTGCCTCGCATCTGTTGGTGGGACAACTTGAGAGCTGGCGGGGCGAGGGGGTTCCTCGCGGGGCCTATGTGTGCCCTTCGATTTTGCGGCGGAGCTGCCGTAGTGGCTGCTCTGGCGCTTTGCTGAGGGGGTACAGCGATGGGAAGAACTCTTGCTCTTTGAAGTGGAGCGACTTCCATCCAGACGATCAACCATGACTGCTGTAGCTTCGAGACGGGCTTTGGCGAGGTTGATGTTGGGGGTTGCTTGGAATCCCTCCAAGACACTCACGGCGAACATGATGTTGGCCGCAGGTGACTTGAAGATGCCTTCGTTGTCGAACTCGTTGTTGAGGTTCTTCATCCTGATATGGCGACACCTGAGGGCACGAGAGCGATTACGCTCGATCCGGAGTTTCCTGTCAGCCTGCGTTTCTCCATCGACTGTAGTGGTGTCGTCGGAGACAACCTCGTCGTCGCTTTCATCGCGAATGGTTGCGCAGAGTTGGCGAGCTAGGTTGTTAGGCCCAGGTTGTTCGTTGTCGGAGATAATAGAAAGTTCTCTGCCTTGCTGGAAGGGAAGCAGAGGGGAAGTACCCTGTACTTTGAAGGGGTCATTTGCTTCTTGGAGAGCGAGGACAGGCCCCATGTCAGGCTAATGGACGATAGCCCCCGAGGGGGTTGTGGTCATGACAAGATCTGAATTGGTCTGGCGAATTTGATGAAGCTTCTTCACCAGAAGACTCTGATATGGCGCGGCCGAATTTGTCAACCCGAAGGGAAACTGAGGCGCACGATCTACGCGATGGAGAGTTTGAAGTCTTCGTCCCACGGGAATTTGGATTGGGGCTCCTGAGCACCCGTGGAGTAATTGTCACGGTCCTGATCATAGAACCCTGGTGAACGTCAGAGGTGATCTTGAGCCCGCCAGGCAGTCGTGGACACGTGGGCCGAATCTGCTGCTTGACAGCGGCAGGGTCGGCGTTGCTATGTGCCCGAGCTAGAGTCTGCTTCGGGCGCCATGTACTCCTCCGAGTAGGATACGATCCGAAGATCGTGTCGGAATTTGGAGTTTTACGCGATCCTCGTGGCGCAACCTGCGTGGGTGACGGAGCTGACGCCGCCGTCTCGCCATGCAGTTCGCGCTGGAGCTTACCGTCCAGGTTTGCGGTGTAAAACCAGGAACCCAAGATGAAGGTTGCGCCTTCCTCGAACTTGGTGATAATTGAAGCACTGAAGGATGCCATCGATTCTTTATTGTGTTCTCGACGAGTAGATCCCACGGACGGCGCCAAAGTGTCGGTGAGTTATGCTGACTAGGTTCTCGAGGGGATGCCCCGAGAGAAGGGTTTGAGGAGAAGCCGTCGAGAATCTAGAATCGAAGGTGACAAGAGACGATTTAGACAGGTTCGGGCCGCAATACGCGTAATACCCTACGTCCTGTATGGTATATCTTGTATAGATGAGATGTTTTGAGGGGGGTCCCTGTCTCCCCTTATATATGCCGGAGGACAGGGTTACATACAAACCGTATAGGATTAGGAGACTTTTACAAATTAATCTCTAATTCCCTAATACAGCCTATCCTAACCGACTAGGACTAATCCTTGTCTTGTGCGTCAAGTCTTGTACTTTGGCCGACCCATAGGGTGGCCTGCCAGGGTTGTTTAGTCCGTTAGGACTCTACACCGTCAAGATAATACCTTCACCATGCGGTCAACTAAGCTTCACATGAATACAATATATGCATATGAGAGTCTTCTTCATATACTTGTTCTTGATTGATAAAGACTAAACCATATATTGCAAGCTACTAATAATGAGACCATCAAACAAGATATATCCCCATGTCCTTGTATATTGAACTCATGAAGCCTTGCAATGTTTATTTGACAATAAACCATTGTTTGATAGATGATCCCTCACTAGTCAATCAAGCTTTTCAATTATTCTACAGACTTGTCAATATGTATCTTCATCACGAAATCCACCTCTATGTGTAACTCAATCTTTGCTTGACATTGTGTTCATAATATCATCATGAGATCATATAATTGCTTGCTTTTCCAATATTGTGAACCATTTAGCTTATGTTCAACATATGAGACAATATTTGCAATATAGATATGACAATCTCAACCTGCTCAGATAAACACATTAGCCATTTAATTTGTTTTGTCATTAATTACCTAGTATAATCATGGGATCATGCATATTTCTTCGTTTTCCATTGATGTGAGCCATATAATGGATATTCAATATATAGACAAATATTCCATTAATGAGTGTAACAATAAGAACCTCGTCACAATCTTGGACAAGCACGTTATTCATTTAATCATATTGTCATCAATTCACCAAAATCCACTTAGGGGCCTAGATGCACTTTCGGAGTTTATGACTAATCATTTCTACAGGTTTGGTGAATTGTTGATTTAAGAATACTACGACTGCATATGTAGAGAAAAGCACACTTGACGGTAATAGTGTCTGCCATTTGATTGCCTAGCCTCTTTTTGTTCTTCTATCAATGATGCGTATTTATTTTTTGACCATGACTTGCTATTGTTAGCGTCGGAGGCAGGCTGTGGCTGTCAGTGGGGGCGTTAAGCTGAACGGGTTAGGGTGCATGGCGAGCGGCGTTGGTCGGAGGGGCGTGGAGGTTGATTGAGTTAGAGTGACGACTGAGGTGGTTGGTAGGCCACCGGACCCATGGTGGCGGCTGTTGGCGGGGGTGGAGGTTGGGTCATTAGGTCGATGGAGCTCGGGTAGCGGTGGTGGAGATAGGAGGTTGAGGATGACTTATGCTAAAGCTAAATCTAAATCAATTGATGAATAGATAGACCCATGTTGGATACCTGGTGGGTGGTGGTGGCGGTGAGAAGCTTGCTCCTGTTAGCGTGGGCGGAGGCGGTGGATGGGGCGTTGAGGTGAACAGGTAGGATGGGTGGCGGCCGGCGGGGTCTGGATGTTGGTCGGGTTAGCGTGGCGGCAGCTATCAATTTGAAACATTGAATAAACATTGAAATATTGATTCCATACATGTATCGGTAGTTTTAATCATTTTTCCTATATTAGTAATAATATTTATTTTCAAGGAGATCGCTTCTCATGTTGTTATTAGTGCACAATTGCTGATAATGAAGGGAACAAATATACAGGTTTGGTGGATCCGTCCACTAAAGAGTGTGATGTTGTCGCGCAAACATTATCACTTGTCAAATTTCAAACACATGTAAAGCTATTAGGCTATTCCCAACCCATAGTGTCTATAGAGAGTGTCTATGTTGCCATATCATCAAGACACTACCATAGAAACTAAACTCCACAACCCATGGTTTCTTGGTGTAGGACCTTAATAAACTCACTCCATATTCCCTTCACCAATCATATTTGTTTCACATTTATTATGAAGACACCATACTCCCCCAATGCATAACTTGGTAGTGTCTATTGCATAGGTTCCCGTGTAGACACTGGGTCTCATGCAAGACCCAGTTTCTTGCTTTTCCCATTCTCTCTCTCATTTATTAGAGTGACACATAAGCAAAATGTCCTATGTGGCATCCTAATTAATGCTATGGAAACCATCCTACATGGAGGGTGGGAATGGCGTTATGAACATCAACATCGACTTATCACGTTGTCAAATTTCAAACACATGTGAAGCTATTGTAAGTGTTATGAACATCAACATCGACTTCTTGTGCGAAACTCATGGCCTCAGGGTCAAAGATTCAATTTTTTTTTGTAGTATGTAAGCTTCGAGACATATAAAAGACTATCAGAGTAGAGCTTTTTTCTTTACAGAAAGGTGCAACCGTGACTAAATAGGCAACACATTTGCAATAATTGTCATTCATAGGTTGGTGGATAAGTACGATGAATCCATTTTGTGACAAGAGTAGCGAGATATTTAGTTTGCTTCGTGTTATGTGTGTTGATTTAAAACATCCACAAAGTTTGAAAAACCTTTATGATGGTGCTTGGCGTATCGCCAAATCCTGAACCATAGTCATTTTATTAACAAATATTGAAATATTGATTCTATATTTTGTTGCATAATTTATAGCAGTAATTTAATATTTTGTTTTACATGTACTCCGTATTTATCTTTTTTTTTGGTTATGGTGGCACGGCACCCTACCAGTGGAAGAAAGGAAAAAAGTTAGGCCATGTTCAGATTCCCAACTATTCCCTGTTCATTCCAACTTTTCACTATTCATTTCAACTTTTCACTGTTCCTTCCTCTTTTCACTATTCCTTCCTCACAAAACACGTTTCCCAACGAATGCTACAGTGTTTTTCTTATGCAGTGTTTTTTCCTAAAGTCTAAACACACCCTTAAACGAGTGGAGTGGAGCCGTGGAGGGTTTACCGCCGGAACCTTATCCCTCCCGTAAACCCTCCGCGCCTCCGCGGCCTCCGCCTCCAGCGCGCCGCGGCTACCGGCGGTCTCCGTCCACTAGTCGGCCCAGGAAATGGCCTCGTGCCCTCGGTTCCTTGTGAGCCCGCGTTGGCCCCTCGCTGACGCTGGCCGCTACCCACCCCTCGCGCGCAGCGCCGACGTCGCAACCAGCCGTCGCCCTCGCCTCCGCCTTGGACGGCAGCATGGTTACCTGTTCCGTTGTGACTCGTCTTCCTCCTCCTCAGCGCCTCGCGACCGCCCACCCAGACCGCGGCAGCAGAGGCAGCGGTCGCAGCGCCCCGGCGGCCGAGGTGACGCCGTCGACCCTGTGGGCTTCCTCGCCAAGCTCGGCGTCACGGACCGCGCCTTCGCCCAGTTCCTCCGCGACCGGTACGTGCTCCAAGCGTGTTTGATTCGTGCGGGAATGGGCACGCACATACTTCAATCTCCATTCTCCGGTCTCCCCTTTACTGAATTTGTTGGAATTGAACTGTCGATGATAATTTGGTAAGCATAGTTTCCCCAGTGGAAACTCATTGGGATTTTTGACTGAAATGGTGTGCATGTTTTTAGCTTGAAGTATTGGATAATGAGGTGGGGAGTTGATACTTGATAAGTCATTCTTAGCTTATTGTGTGATTATTGCCAGACATAAGGCTTTTAAGGACCGCAAATGGGAGTTATGCTCTCGGTTTATTGATATGAAAGAGGCGTCCTCTGGGTAAGTGCATGACTATCTATTTTATTAGACTTTCAGTATTGCTGTCCTCAACAGGTCATTTGGTAGATTGGTCTAATGTGGCTAGTGGTTTGTGTTGTGTTTCCGCACATAGGTTTGAATTGTTGGGCATGCACCGGCATCGACAGCACCGCATCGATTTCATGGAATGGGCTCCAGGTATAGGGATCATTTTTAGAACAAGTTTGTTGATTATGTGACAATTGTCGAACCTGGTTGCATTGCCAGCAGTGTGGTTGGAACTGAAAGCTTCAGCACACAATGAATCCTCATTGGATTCCTTGTATATGTTTAGATTGTTTACATGTTTTCATCTTAAATTAAAAGACATCGCTGTGGCCATCCTGTACTTTTTTAGTTGTTTTAGTTGGCTTGAATTTGTAGTGGTCATTTCAGAAATATGTTATTTAGGGTCTGTTTGGTAGAGCTCCTCCAAGTTCTAATTCATTAGGAGAAGTGATTCTGTGTCTGAAAATGTTTCTCCTTGATTCTCTAAGTTAAATTTGAAGTATGAAGTGATACAACGTGAGAAGTGAATCAGGAAAAGCTACTTTTTTTCAGCTCCCAGCCCCTTAGTTCTTTTTAGAGAATCACTTCTCAGAATCAGCCTTGAATCACTTCTTTGCAAAAAAACTTTTTGGTAAAGCTCCTTTTGGATTCAGCTGAGAAGCTGTTCTAGGAGCTCTGCCAGGCCCTCAGTATGCAGATATATTTAGAGCTGTTGTACCAGAGATATCTTTTCTTTTTCAATTTTTTTTACTCACGTTATTTTATTGTTAGCCTGAACACGATATATGAGTTACTTTGATTCCATAATTTTCTGGCTGGATGTGTGTTGCGTCCTATTTGTTTTTGTGTTTTAACATTACTCTGAACATCTATTACAACTTCCTTTTTTTAAAGAAGAATTGCCATGCAGGTGCTCGCTATTGTTCATTGGTTGGTGATTTTAATGAATGGTTACCAACTGAAAACTGTGCTAGGGAAGGCCACTTAGGACATGATGATTTTGGCTATTGGTTTATCATACTTGAAGATAAGCTCAGGGAAGGGCAAGAGCCGGATGAATATTTTTTCCAGGAATACAATTATGTGGACGATTATGACAAAGGCGACAATGGTGTTGATCCTGAAGAAATAATGCATAGGATGAAAGAAGAGTATTGGGAACCTGGAGAAACTAGGTCACGCAAGTCTCAGTTAGAGATGGTTGTGAAGATGTATGAGCAAATGTTTGGCCCAAATGGTCCACAAACAGAGGAGGAGCTAGATGAAATTCTTGATGCCCAAACAAGATACAATGAGTGGAAAGCCTTGCAGAAGGCTGATTCATTAAGCGTGTCTACTTCCTATGATATCATTGACAGTGGACAGCCGTTTGACATTTTCAATGTTGTAACGGATCGAGCATCATTTGAAAAGTTTCAAGCAAAGAAACCTCCCCTTGCTTACTGGGTTGAAATGAGGAAAGGACGAATAGCATGGCTTGAGAAATATGTTCCAACTATTTCTCATAAAGACAAGTACAGGGTTTATTTTAATACTCCTGATGGTGCTTTAGAACGTGTTCCTGCTTGGGCTACATATGTTCTTCCAGGTTCGCTATCTTTTTGTATTCACGTGCCAATGCAGATTGAAAATTATGCTGATCTACTGTATAAAATAAATATTAACTGTGATGACAAGTGCCATGATTGGTTGTTGGATTGTAAACCCTGTTTACTTGATCTTGATTGGATGAGGAGAAAGAAATATTCTGTTGCATCAGTCATATGCAATAGTGATCTATTTTATTAGTCAAGTTTCTAGATTTCCTTTTTTTGTTGGCTATATTGTGGTATATGAACATGAATACTTAGTTGCTGTCGGCGTGGAGGTAATATTTCATTATATATAAATGATCCTTTTTCAAATGGAAAGTAAACTGACAGTATTGATTTAGTAAAACAGAAATGTGCCCTGTAACACTGTAAATGTCATGTGAGTTAGAAATTAACATTGGCCGCGCATTATTGTGATTGTAAAGTCCGTTGTCCCACTTAACTTTTCACTTAATGATTACGCCCCTGGACTCGAAAACCAGACATCATACATCCCAACTCTAAAAAAAACAGACAGATTACGCCCCCAACCATTTCAAAGTGGTTTGTGGGGTGGTTTTGCTGACATGGCAATGGGCCCCTAGATGTTATAATCCACCTCAGCAGCATGGAATCTCTATGCACTTTTTTCATAAGCTTTTTTATAGAAAAAAGGTTAGAAGATGCTGTTGTTACTTGGGGACTGATGAAATGTGCCAGGGCAGCCATGGCCGACTCGATCTGCATGCTAGCAGCATGGGGGGTGACTAGCCAGGGCATGCTTGACACAGCTGACAGGTGTGGCCCTTGTGCTTGCGGAGGGGAAATCCACGAGCGTCGAGTCATGCTCACTGTCATGTGCCGTGACCTAACTTAAATGCCATGGCTGACCACTCGTTCATCGGTTACCTTGGTGCGCTCTGCAGCATTGCCTTTTTCTGGCCACCGCCGCTGCACAGCAGCTGCGGTGGTCCACGCGTTCCCGCGAATCCACCAACTGTGTCGTCCCCAATATTGGAGAGTTGCAATGAGTTGGTGGGCAGCACCACAGTCGGCTGTGCCTTCATTTGCTACTGCTTCCCTTGTGCCATGGTGGATGTCTCAAAGATCAGACTGAAGAGGTTTGGAGCCAGCTCACAAACTGATGTCCCTTGCAGCCAGTGTACAGACCAAAATAATGTGGTCTGGTCATTGCAAACTATGTTATGAACTGTTGCAATAAACAAGGCTTTTGAGTTCTGCTTTTCATTCAATGATTTTCCTTTACTATGTAATGTTGATGATTTTCGCTTTAAATATCTATCTACTCTACTTAATTTATGTCTCGCGAGGAATATTGCTATCTTGTTAATAAATCTGTCTAGCACACTGCTTTGGTTCTGTTGCTCTTACTTCTTTTAAGAGAATGTTCGCAGATCACGTTGATTCAAGGTTTCTAGTTTTCTTTTAGACGCTGAAGGGAAGCAATCCTATGCGGTACATTGGGAACCTCCTCCTGAAAAAATTTACAAATGGAGATTTGGACGTCCAAAGGTGAAGGATTCACTTAGAATATATGAATGTCATGTTGGAATAAGTGGGTCAGAGCACAAAGTTTCATCATTTCAGGAGTTCACATCCAAAGTATTTTCTGGACCCTTTTCTTTTGGGTATTGGTAATTTTACATTTTTACTTCTATAACCTTTTGCACTACTAGGTTCTACCTCATATAAAGAGCGCTGGTTATAATGCTGTACAAGTAATTGGCGTTGTGGAGCACAAGGATTACTCATCCGTTGGCTATAAGGTAATAATCTTTTGTGTATAAAATGTATATACTATGTTAAGTCTATTTGAAGTTTCTTGGAACCTATCAGTGACTGATTGAGATAAATTGAAAAAACAGTAAATTGCAGCCATCTTACAACAACTTGCCAGATGGGTACATATTGATTCAACAACTTGTAAAATGCTCAACTTAGTGCAATAACTTGGCAAATTGGTGCATCTATGGTCCAAACATTACAATGACGGTGTATTTGGACATGCCGGATCACATGCAGTATTTGGAAAAAAACAATTGTGTTCGAAAAATACAATTGAGCATTTATAATCATGTAGCAACAATGCTGTATTTGGCCAAGACAAGAACCTTTATTTTGATATTAAAAAATATATATTCGCATTGGAAATAAGAAATATCTTGTTTATCCATACATATTATTATTAATTCCTTTCTAATTCTGACGCAAGAAATAATTTCTATGAACACATCCGAAACCCATTTACCCCTATTATATGATTTAAGTACGCATAAAACATTTTGTGCTTTAATTTAAAGTATACTTTTGTCATTAGATTGCTTAAGTCGGATTTCATTATGTATTTGAATAAATAAAAGAAGTTAGTTAATTCATCGAATCAATATTTGTATCATGTATTAATGATGAATCTGAGTAGAAGGTTGCATCGAAACAAATGTTATTTATGTGAAGTTATTTTGGCTCTTTCTTAGTCTTCCAAAATAAATTAATTCCATAATGGTATAAAAAAGAAAAATGAGGTGTGAAAAAAGGGATATTGTAACATCAATTTGGATGAGATGGTAGAAGCAAAAAATTATTTTGAACCATCTCTGGTGTATGGCTGGTGCTCGGAGGCTGGCCTGCAATGAGGGTGAAGAATACGAAGCTGGTGCATGCAGCGTGATAATCTCAAGATTCTTCAACTTAGGAACTAGTATAGTTGGCATCTCATTACTTTTCATGTTTGTTTCTAGGTTTTCATTGAATTTGAGAATATGATGCACTGGCATTCATTTTGTTGGTTGTATATATCATTTTTAGGGTTTTATTTTTTAGAAATATTGTTCGATTCCATCGTTTATAATTTTATATGATTTTATCTAATGAACTGTAAGTAATATGGCAGTACTTCATTTTTATATAAATTCGTTTCTTTGAATTTTGGAAGATTGGTTTTGATATAGTTATCTCAGAACAAGTGATGATCCTTGTAGGTCACTAATTATTTTGCTGTCAGCAGCAGATTTGGCACCCCAGATGACTTTAAGAAACTAGTCGATGAGGCACATGGTTAGTATCTAACACCAGTTCTTTGAAATAATTCTGTAAATTGAGATAATATTCGATGACAGATATGCTTCTCATTTTTGCGGTCACATAACTGAAAGGATCATGTATCAGTTCATTTTATTATGAAGCCTGTTAGCCTTGCCAGCTCCCAGGAGCACACTCTAGCACTAGAAAAAAAAGCTCACAAATGAGGAACTCGTTTAGTGGCACTGCACACCAGCACCCACTTTTTAATATTTCACCGCAATTCAGCACAATGATTAGATTGGTTTTAGTAACAATAGCTTGCTCCAATTCAGCAGCACAGCTCAGCTGAAACACTAATGCAGCAGGCTCCACTAACACAGGCAATATTTGGTTGCACGAACTCCACGCAACACACAACAATGCCAGTTAGGTCGGCACTTTGCTGGCATGCATATGCAGGTGCATTCAAAGTCAGTCGAGGCCACAGGCCTGTATGCTTCAGCTGATACAACGAGAAATTTAGTGGGGTACAGTGGCGGCCACATCCATGGAGATAAAGGCACAGCCTGCTGGAGGTGTATCTGTTGTGAGTGGCGGGGTGTCGAATATGATATTTACGTTGAACCTTGAGGAATATGTTACCCTTCTTTTATCAAATTCTGTTTTTTTAGGTTCCCTGTGCGAAATGGTGAATTCTAGTCATATTTGTTGGTTCTGAATATGATATTTAAGTTGAAGCCCTTTTGTATTGCTAGTAGAGCATTATTTAGTTTTAGCTATTGACAACTCTTAGTTGAAACAGCAAATGTTTCAACTGTGAAACCTTTCTGCTATAGGCCTGCACTTAACCGCAGGCTGTTTACCTTATCAACTTGTGCGATTGGCAGCTTCTTACCACTTTCCTCAATTACTCCCTCCAAGTTGCTAAAGGAAGTCGTTTAGGACATTGATACGGTCCCAAAACATAATTTTGACTAATTTGCTACAAAATATTTGAATAATATATTTAAAGTGTACTTTTATGAAATCATATTTCAATACGAATCTACTCATATAATTTTCACATTTCTAAACTTAACATATAAAAATGCAGTCAAAATTTAAGAAGTTTGGCTCAGGACAATCTTAAAACAACTTCCTTTGGTGACATGGAGGAAGTATGTCTCTTTATGCATATGTTGATGGAACATATTAGTAGCGCTTTCCCATGTGTATGCATTGTAAAGAAAGAATTAAACACTGATCAATGTCTACATGTTGATTTTTCTTCTCTCAAACCTTCTCAGGCCTTGGATTATTGGTGCTTCTGGATGTTGTCCATTCCTATGCATCGGCAGATGAATTGGTTGGCTTATCACATTTTGATGGCTCTAATGACTGTTACTTCCACAGCGGTATTAAAACTAAAATTGTCTCTTATGCTTTTCAACATTGTTCTTAAGGCAACATTGTTCTTATCACCTAGGTGTCACCTTTAAAACACTGCTTTTCAGAACTTTTGTTGTTCTGTTTTGTTCTTTATAAATTCCGCCCGCAAGGCATTAATTTTACTGGAATGCAACATTTTTGCACAAATAAAAATGCACTACTGCAGACTTGATATGCTAAAAAAAGGGTCAAACACCATTTACAGGTCCATTGAACTGCTTGATAACGTGGAAGTAGTTTGTTCATGCCAATGAGCTGATTCATAGGAAGAATGACTTGGTCGGGAAGTAGCCTCTTCTAGAGATAGAAGGTTGTCTTGGGATTTCAATCATTAAAAGACTAACCATATGTCGAGTCGCCTATTATACTCAAACATCCCTCGCAATCACAACGGAACGTCACATAAAATGATACTAGAGAATAAGGTGATGAGATGACATCCCCCACAGTAGTAATGGTCGATACGTCGCGGATGCTGTGATTGGAGTGGAAGCCGTTGAGGGTTGTCAAGCAGATGATAGCCCTTTTTGCCGAGGTAACCTAGGTCAAGGTAAACGTGTTCAAAGTCGTGGAATGCGTGTTTGAAGCATCAATGTAGGTCCACAAATACGCAAAATCAACAACTTCTTGTCGACAAGTTCACCAAGACGATGAGTCGGCTGGATGGTGATGGTAGACGCTGAACCTAACAAGTGTAAATATGTCTTTCTTCGGCAACATTGGTGGCGGTGTTCACAACCTTGCATCAATATTCGTCGCCTTGGTCCGGGAGCCGGTGTGACGAGGACCAGTAGCATGGGTAGTACTACCTCCTGAAAAGGCGGCGACACCGATGGTGATAGTGTGAAAGTGAGCATTGGCGCTGCAGCTTGGGAGGGTGTCGCACCAACCTCCTCTAGAGTTGTCGACGATGGAGCAGCGTCTGATGGCTGGACGGCGCAAACTTGATCTCTTATCGTGAATAAAAGGAAAACAACAAGACGAACTTCTGGATACAATCTCATGTGCAACTAGAAGGGTGCATCCCGAGTGCTGCCTCCGTGTCGGCAGCTTAGCAGAGCGGCGAAGCCATTAGCCTCCCCTGCAGCCATGCACTTGTGCTGCCATCAAGTGGTAGAGGTGCTGCTGAGAGATGATGTTGTGGGTCCAACAACAACATGAAAGAGTGAGGCGACAAGGGAGGGGCGGGATGCAGACTAGCATTCCCATGGTCGTCCACAGCCACGCACTCACGCTTATTAGCATGGCAATTAGGATAGACATCTTTGACTAGGCATGGATGCCTCTGGTGTGCAGCCTGTTGGCTGCATGTGGTTGTATGCGCCGCCCCCACATAGATTAGGATAGACATCTTTAACTAGGCAAGGATCCCGCTGATTGTTATTACTTTTATAAACCTATCCGGGTCCTTGCCTATATATTTACAGTGCACCTATCAATCCATTCCATTATTCCCGGCTACCTTTGCTTACATGGTATCACAAGTTAGGGTTCCGTCCCTTCTCCTGTTTCCGCCGAAGGAGGACGATGACACCCCCTCTGCCGACCAGGGCGACGCTCTACATCATGCCATCCTGGCACACGCTCTGGGTGATGCAGTACACGACCATGCTTGAGTGGTGGCAGGGAAGGAGTTGTCGACTGCGGTGATGCATGATACGGTTTCAGAGCACCGACATGGAACACATAATGTATGCGAGCATTGTTCGGCAATTGTAGGAGATAGGCAATCTGTCCAATTTGTTCGATAATCTGAAATGGTCAAGCATGCCGTGGAGCCAGGTGGCGCCAGAGGCCAAGGACGGCGACAACAGCTGCAGGGGAAGGAGGGGGCGGGGGCGGCTGGAGAACGGGGAGAGGAAGTGGAGGGGAAGCATTGGCGGCTGCATCTGGCGGGTAGCCATGGTGGCTGCACTGACGGCTGGTGGTGGGCAGGGTTTTTTAAACTGTTGGGAACCGGTCCGGTTCCCACGGTTCCCGCTCAAACCGTCCCGGACCGGTAGCGTGTAATCTGTTGGTGTAAAAAAATTTCAAATATTTGCTCATTGGGTATTGTTTTGCGGTAAATACAAGCTAAATCAAAAAGGGAAAAAAAGAGAAGGAAAAAATTGTCCGGCCCATTAAGGCCCATTTAGGCCCAACCCTATCTTGGCCAAACCGACCGGCTTACCGCCCAAACCGACCGGTTTAACGCTCGGAATCGAATGAACTAGCAATTTGAATTTGGAATTTGTTTAGTGTCTATCGGCTTACCACTCAAACCGATCGGCTTACCGCTCAAACCGACCGGCTAACCGCCAAAACCGACCGGCTAACCGTTTCAAACCAATTGCACTAGCAATTGAATTTGGAATTTGAATTTGTCTGGTTTGGAGCGGTAACCGCTCAAACCGCTACCGGAGGGCGGCGGTTCGACCAACCGGTTCGAAAAAAAAACCCTGGTGGTGGGTGGCGGCTGGGAAGGGGAGGGAAGGAGAAACCGTAGCTTGATACCATGTTGGAGGGAATATTCTGATGTATATCTCCAAACCCTAGAAGGGTGTGATATATAGATGCTATACATTGGCCTCATAGATGGGCCAGACACATGGGCCATAAGGGCCCATATACTCCCAACACATGTGGTGCTAGAGACTATGTTTGACGATGTAGCATTCGCAGCTAGCCCTAATCACTAGTGGCAAACTTCAAATCTTGATGGTGTTGAGTCCTAGTGACGACGAGCATATTAGACCCAATCCACAGTTTCCGTCTCTGCATTGTCCGATTGATGTGTTGGCAAGGCTGGAGATGAGCAGCCATAAAGAACTTGGAACGTCGTGGATTGGAGTGCTGAATGGAACGCCATATTATGGCAATATTCTGCCCATGGTAGCCACTCAAGCCATGCTCGCGGTCAATCACCAGTCATGCAATAGAGGTACATGGATATGGTCTTATTGATTGCCCATCGGTCTGTGGGTGAAATGCAGTGCGCATTCTCAGTTGAAGGCCAGCTAATTTGAATCGATCATGCCAAACATGACCTGTAAAATCTAGGTCCCGATCACTCACAATTGATTCGGGCATGCCATGGAGCCTAGCAATGTCGTGAAAGAATGTTGTGGTGATTGTAGCAGCTGAGTATGGATGACCAAGTAGAATGGAATGGGCGTATTTTGAAAACCGATCCACAACAGTAAGGATGACGCACTTGCCATTGACACATGGCAGAGCTCAATGAAGTCCATTGAAATATAGGCCCAAATCTTAGATGGCACCGGAAGTGGCTGGAGAATGTTAGATATGTGCCGAATATGTGTACAGTAACTAGTTTGGTTACAGTTGGACTAGAGTTGTAATTTGGTAGGTTAGGGATAGAGTCTCGGTCGTACTTTGTATCCCTAGGGCCCATAAATATGAGGGCACTACCGTTGTAACCGTGAGACGACTTGGCTGCTGTTGTGGGCGGCGGCGTTGCCGCGGTGGTATCCGAATGCCGGTGTAGCTGCTGTTTATGGGGAGGAGCGCCCGTAGTCATGCCCTGAGGATGTAGGCACATGGCCGAACCTCGTTAAAAAACATCGTGCCTCGGTGTCGTTCTCGTTTCGTGTGATCTTGTGATTTGGTTCTGTGATCCTGGGTTATTGCTTCCTCGTTTTTATTCTAACAAGTGGTATCAGAGCCAGGTTCATGAAGAAAATCCACGTGGAGGCGCGATGGGTATGTTCCACACTGCGCAGGGTCGCACAAGCTGTCCGTGGAGGGACAGGGCGCAAGGTGGAGCACGACGGCGATCGACGACTCGATCGGTGGTGTTGGAAACTTCGAGCGGGTGGCTCGAACCGTCCAATAGGCTGCAATCAACAGGGATCTGTACAGACGTGGAGATTGGGTTGATAGCGGCTTGTGGCTGCTGTTCGATAGGGGCTGGTCAGACGTGATGGCCAAGTTTGACGGTACGGCTGGAAGACGTCGTGGATAAGGGCGACGGCTTCGACTCATGATCAGATTGACTGGAGGTCAATCATGATCGGGGTGGCTGTTGCAGACTTAAGGTGGAGCTGTAACGGTGGTGACGAAAGTCATGGTGAACTCTGTATGTTAATGGAGGTGTCTTGTTTCAGGTTTCAAGTGATTTTGCGTGCGGCGTCCAGAGCATTGGTAGGGCGCAGGCACGATAGCACGTTCAAGTGGAGACGTACGTGACAAGGAAAGGGGCTGATGATCAAGCAAGGAAATAGCATGCATTGCATACCTGCATGCGTGGATGTCCCGTGCATGGGATAGGTAATTTCGGATGCATGGAAGTTGATTATTCCATTGATTGATCGGCAGATTGGCTTCCTGGGTTTTGGATCGCGTACAGTATCAGAAACCTGGTGGGGCTCGTGCTGGAAGGTGCATGGGAACATGCGTCACGGAGAAACCACGTAACAAGGAAAGAGAAAAGGGCCGTGACAAGAGTCCGATTCTATCAGGATTGAGCCGGTTTATTTTACCTCGGTATATTAACATGAGAGTCCAAAGAGGATTGCAGAGGCAATCAGGTTGTTCGGTTGAACGGCGGGCGAAGCTCGGGCGGGTCGGCATGGTCATGTGCGACGGCCAGGAAGTCGACGAGGCTCGCGAGCGACGCGGGCTGTGCACGGTCTAGTGTACAGCGGAAGCAGAGATGATGACAGGATCAGCGATGACGACATAGGAGTGTGACGGCTGATGGGGTTATTGTTCTCTGTGGCGTGGCGACACGTGACGCGAGCTTATTATGCAGGTTTGCATAGGAGGAGTTTGCGTGCTTCCAAATCAGCAAGGGCGCGGATCGATTCGAGTTGCATGTGCGGTGCTGAATCGAAGGGCGTGATGATAGGCTGAACTGGAAGGGAGTATAGATTGTGATGTCTATGCTTGCAACTGGAGTAATCTGGTTGGTTAAGACTACAGGAGACTACGGTGTAAGACGCCGGGCATAGTATGCAGCAGAAACAGGAAGAACAATGCTAATGTGGCAATTCCTTTGTGTGACTTGGTAGCAATGATAAGGTTCTCAATATCATGTGGGCAGTTAGCAGAGATTGCGGTGATAGAAGAGAAGGTGCATCGTTGCAGGTGGAGTCCTGGCATCTGGTGTTGCGGGATAACAATGTTTCTTCGGGTTGTTCTGAGTCAGCAGCAAAGGGATATGGCTCAAGTCTGGTACACAGAAGTTCGCGCATGGACAACACAAGGTGGCGTGCATATTCGCCAAGGTGGAGTTTGTTAGATATGTGCCGAATATGTGTACAGTTTGGTTACAGTTGGACTAGAGTTGTAATTTGGTAGGTTAGGGATAGAGTCTCGGTCGTACTTTGCATCCCTAGGGCCCATAAATATGAGGGCACTACCGTTGTAACCGTGAGACAACGTGGCGGCTGTTGTGGGCGGCGGCGTTGCCGCGGTGGTACCCGGATGCCGGTGTAGCTGCTGTTTATGGGAGAAACGCCCGTAGTCATGCCCCGAGGATGTAGGCACATGGCCGAACCTCGCTAAAAAACATCGTGCCTCGGTGTCGTTCTCGTTTCGTGTGATCTTGCGATTTGGTTCTGTGATTCTGGGTTATCGCTTTCGCGCTTTTATTCTAACAGAGAAGACCCGCTGGATGTAGACACTCCACTTTGTTTTTCTGACAGATTGTGCAAGCTCACACACAGTCACTGACCAGACAGCTGTCATGTTCAATATAAAATGTTGCATGTAGGTGTTGCTGAGTTTTCTGGGTATCTTCATGTCCCGCTGTATGAGCCATCTGAAGAGCCGTGTCGAGTAATGGGTAATGGGTGGCTAGCATCAATGGTGTGGACGTGGATGGAGGTTGTGGGGTGGGATGACTAGAATGACGGCAAGCCACCGTAGCCGGGAAGGCCATACAGGGGTGGAACACTAGCGGACAATGATGGTCGTCCTTCCATGGCTTACTGCCGGAGATGCCCTAACTACCATGCTAACATGATCCAATAAATAATTTTGTCCAAATACCATAAGTAGATGGTAGTAGTCACCACATCATCGGCCACCTCTCCTCCGAGTTCGCGATGACGGACCTTGGGCAACTAGACCACTTCCGCAACATCTCCGTCGTCCGCTCCTCCGATGGGTTGTTCCTGTCTCAGCGCCAGTACGCCGTCGACCTCCTCCAGCGGGCGGGCATGGTTGAGTGTCACTCTTCGACAACTCCCGTTGACACCAAGGACAAGCTCTCCGCTACTGATGGTGCTCTTGTCGCTGATCCGTCTACCTACCAAAGTCTTGCCGGTGCACTGCAGTACCTCACGTTGACTCGCTCTGACTTGGCGTATGCTCAAGCGGATCCCTCGGTATGTGAAGGGTACCCTATCCTTCAGTCTTCACCTTGGGGTTGGCTCCGTCCAGACCCTGACCGCGTGCTTTGATGTGGACCGGGCCGGCTGCCCTGACTCCCGGTGCTCTACCTCCGGCTACTGCGGCTACCTTGGCGATAATATGATATCTTGGTCCTCCAAGCGTCAGACCACGGTTTCTCGCTCCAGTGTTGAGGCAGAACACTGAGATGTGGCTCACGTTGTGGCTGTGTGTTGCTGGTTGTGGCAACTTCTTCAGGAGCTCCACCTCTTGATTGCTACTGCGACGGTTGTCTATTGTGACAATGTGAGTGTTGTCTACATGACGGCCAATCCCGTTCATCACCGACGCACCAATCATATCGAGATCGACATCCACTTCGTCCGCGAGAAGGTTGCTTTAGGGCAGGTTCGCGTGCTTCACGTCCCCTTCTCGCATCAATACGCGGACATCATGACCAAAGGCTTACCGACACAGCTCTTCACGAAGTTTAGGTCCAGTCTTTGCGTCCGTGACCCTCCTGCTTCAACTGCGGGCAGGTGTTAGACATGTACATTTAGGAATGTATCCTAGCCTTGTATAGGTGATTGTATTCCTTGAATACCAAGCCATATTGGCTATATATGAAAGGTCACCCCCCCCATTGGGTGTGTGGTGTTTTGCCTATCCATCTCTCTACATTTATCCTAACTTGGTTAGTCTTACTGATGATGATTGCTGAATATGATTGGACAATGTATGTTGAATTTCATATTTGTAGCCTAGAATATCTTGTTCATAAATACTGTCTGATGTTCATCTCGAAATGCACACTGCATTTCTGTAAAAAGACAAGTAAATGCATATTGCATTTCATCACTATGTATCTGAGGTTCTTATATGTGCTTTGCTAATATGATATCATTAGGGGTGCAAGTTATATTTATTTTGGGTCAGTGCGTGATTGCGTCGACCCAAATACTTTATAAAATGAACTATGATAGGAGGAGAAATGAACTAGAGTGGCATGCTATTGTAACTATTTAGTTGACCCAGAAAATACCATTGGGTACCCACTTGCATCCCTAGATATCATGGTTCTAATTTATCCTTGGCAGGAAAAAGAGGGCACCACAAGTATTGGGGCACCAGGATGTTTAAATACGATGATGTGGATGTTCTGCACTTCTTATTGTCCAATTTGAATTGGTAAAACCATAAAAACTATGACCATAGTATATTTTTATCTCAGGACACATGAATTTTTCTGCAATAAAATGGGCCTTGACACTTATGGGTGCCTTACTCATCTCACTAGGTGGGTCACTGAATATCGGATTGATGGATTCCAGTTTCATTCATTGTCTTCTATGTTATATACTCATAACGGGTTTTCTACTTTTACTGGTTCCATGGAAGAGTAAGTGCCATCTACTTTCATCATTAACATTATCTTATATTATAATTTACTGAATTGGTCTCAATAGCATGGAAGGGTCTGTACTCCGCACTACAAGTAGGATGTAGTATGGGTACAAGCGTACCCCACTGGCCAACTCTCACCCAACCACCTCGTTACCCCCCCCCCTCTATTTTTCCCTGTCTGTTTATTCTGTACTTATAATAGTGGGATAAGATAATAACACCAAAGGTAACAGAATCTCGACTCTAGTAGTAGGATCCCACTATCATGTGTCAAATCATCCTATACATAATCTCAATTGAGTATAACACGATCACAATAGTGATGAACAGCACGCATACCTCAAAGTGGCTGGTTGACACCGCGAAGAAGCAAGGGAAGCTGTGGCACAAACCATGGAATGACTGCTCCACTGCCTTTAATCGGTTCCATCTCACTATTAGCTGAATTTCCTCCTTCCTTAGCCTGTGTGGATGGTTGATTGCTTTCGCGTCCTGCACAGCCGGCCTCTTGCCGTTCCATGCGGCATATCTCCCGTTTCCCATCTCCAGATCCTGTTTCCAAAAACATAGGAGATGGGTTTGCACCGGTAGTCGCTAGAGATCTATATATTGTACTCCTGTTTCTCAGTTGAATACAATTCGATATTGCATGAATTCTTCCTCTTATCCGCAATCATATTATCAAGAGACCGTCACTATCCTGTGACATCTCGCTTCCGCTAGACCCTATCAGCCACACGCACGACTCTGCTGCTCCGTCAACCTTCTGTCATTAATCGCACGAAAACACACAACCAGATTGTAGAGAGGGACTTGCTGAGATTTTGAGGTTACCAAGATTGATGAGTTGGTGCACAGAAAAATGAGGGAGAGAGAAGTTGGGACAAGGAAAAGAAAAAAAGGGCGTACCTAGTGCCGTAGGCTCCCACACTGTACAGGGTCTGAGGAAGGGATATCTGCGCACAGCCTTACCCACACAAAGTGCAAAGGCTAGTGCTCGAACCCTGGACCGGGTCTGGGGATGGGATATCTACGCACAGCCTTACCCACACAAAGTGCAGAGGTTGGGGCTCGAACCCTGGACCTTCCTATAACAGAAGCTAAGGCACTACCGCTGTAGCAGGGCCGCCCTTCCGAATCAGAGGTTGGGACAAGGAAGAAGAAGATAAATCTGAATCTTACCTGTGGTGGCCCATCAAGCCACTTGTTCAAGTGCCTTATAAACGTTACAGAGTAGACTTTCAATTTTCATCCTTTGTCGTATTCTTTTTTCCCTTCACTAGCACTGCATAGTATTATTTAATTAAAATGGCTCCCATTATTGCCAAAATATGAATGCTTACCAAAATGTTAATTTTAGGTATTGTAATCAGTTTGTTGACAAGGACGCACTGATATATCTAATTCTAGCAAATGAAATGTTACATGATCTTCATCCAGATATTATAACAATTGCCGAAGATGTAAGTTTCTTTCATTTTATGTTCTCTCCTGTCAATTTATTTTCATATAAACATACTCTCCGTGTTAGAGGTAGAGTTGTATTTGTATTATATTACTTGTACAGTTATACTCCAAGCCTATACGGCCTATATAATGCAAAGTCAACCCCCCTCCCCCTCCCCAGTTTGGGTGTGTGGTGTTTGCCCAACTCTCTACAGTCTACACCTTGGTCTTAGCAGTTTTGGTAAGATATGTTTATTACCCGCGCTAAACTTGGTGCTAGCTGATTTTAATACCAAGAGGCTTTGTGTATGGCGTATATGCAGTGCCTGTTGGTTATTAGTCGCCTAATCAATAGATAGTATTTGTGAAAGGCCAAACGATTGTTTCTCCTGTTTTTGCTGCCTTGTTCGCATACAACTTTTATATTGTTTTGTTTATGTAGGCAACATTTTATCCAGGGTTGTGTGAGCCAACCACTCAAGGTGGATTGGGATTCGACTACTGCATCAATCTTTCTGTTCCAGAAATGTGGTTGTGGCATCTTGAAAATGTTCCTGAGCGAGAATGGAGCATGAACAAGGTTTGTATACTATCGAGGTGTTTTTGCATGCCACCATCTATCTGGAAGATGCATTGGAACAAAGGGTCTTCCTTGTGAAATTTCATCATGATTCTTAATTGCTAATACATTGCCCAATGATTCTGTAATTTTTTTTGCGTTGTTTTTTTTCTTAATATTTTGCTTCTGCTGACTGTGTCATTATTTCTGCAGATTATGAAAGTATTAGTAAACAGCAACCAGAATATGGTCTCATATGTTGAAAATCATAACCAGGTAATGAGATATATATATTTTATGGAAATAGAACCAATCAATGGAGATCCTTGCTGCCTAACATAAGCTCAACTATCCATCTATCCCAAGGCCCAGCCGAACATAACCCAAACATCCTCCTAACAAGTTTTCTTTGCTTTCAAGGCATTGTAGTTCACTGTTTCCTACAGATGTTTTGTAACGCATGTATTTGTGTTTTCACTATTTCAATATCCCATAATCTGGGTACTGTGTGCTTGGTTACCGCAAAAGTGCGTTGCCATCCTGGCTTGGTGGATACCCAAAATGAGCTTCACTAGCCAGTTTGGCTGGATGGATGTATCGCAGCTCGCATGGACCCACTTGTCAGCCTCTATGAAGGGTTACTGCTTCTGTCTATGTATCCAACCAAACAACTTAACAAGGCTATTGCAATTGCCTGTGCAGCCAGCCAAGCACTCCTTTTCAGTGTTGCTGTATCAGCTTGCTTCCTCTCGTCCAGGATACACGATGCAGTTTGGGTTCACTGCATCCACTCAGTAGACTCAGCTTGCTTCCTCTCATCTGGGATACACGCACTGCAACTCTACAAAACTCCTTTCGAGTAACCAAACACACCCTAAAGTGGTGTCATTGCATGATATAGACAATAGTACACATTCTGAATCTTTCATCATAAATACTCAAAACTCACCCATTCTTAAGGTGGATTATCGTAATAGATCAATTAAAACCCTACCTTACAATTTCTATGGCTGTAATAATTGCAGAATGTAGTTTTATCTGACTTGAGTCAAAACATGATCCTAGTTTTTTGCATGCTTAGCAAGGTTTATGTGAGCGTTGACGTGCATTTGCAACCATTTACATACTGTATCAAAGTCAGTGCATCCATATTTATTTGTGCATGTGAAATAATTGACCCCTTGTTCAACTTTGCACAATACTGCAATTTTGCTTTCTAGTGGTTATTTTTTAATTGAATTCTCACATTTGACTTTTTTCATACAGTCCATATCAGGACGCAAGTCTTTTGCTGAAATAATTCTTAATTCTGGAAAGCTGTCTGTTGGTTCTGTTAATGATGATTTGATCAGAGCTTCATTGCTGAAAGTATGAGTTTCTTCCTACTTGCTTTCATGATCACCATCTCCTAAACTAGATATGCATGGCCTCAGTTACCATGCAATGAATCACAATTGTCAATGTTTCCATAGTATGTCTTTGTCTTAGTTATCGCTTGCAAAGATGACTGAGTATGTGAATTACTAAAAACATACTTATATTGCGAGTTTATTGTTTAGTAAATCACACTGTCGTATGTCGTCTATGTGTGACTGTCAGTACAGAAAGGGCAAAATGTTTATGTTTAATTGCTCTCTTCTTTCAGTACGTATTTCTGTTTGAACTACTCTGTCATTTTTCATCTTCTCCAGGTTTGCTGGTTCACTTACATTCAAATCCCACAAGTTAGCTGGCTAACATACATCTTTCAGTATTTTTTTGTTGACTGAGATCTCTAAAATCACCTTGTATTCTCTCAGCTGAAAAAAATGGAGGAATCAAGGGGCGACACCTAGTTTATTCACCCTGGTGCACAAGCACCAGAGCCCAAAAGAAATAACAGTTCTGAGAGCTATGCTTAAAAATCATATAGGCGCTGCATAAATGATTATTAATTCACAATCTAGCTTCAACCTGGAAGAACAGAGATCAACGTGAATCACAGTATAGCAATGTACAAAATAGCAGGCTATAGTGCCTAGCTCTGTTATAGTGTTTCTGAATACCTGCTATGACGATATGCACAAATGCACCATTGTACCACCACCACATCTAAGACATGTTTAGCCATGTTTAGCGTTGCTATTTTGTTTAGTGGCAAAGGAAAAATAGTGGCACTATTCCTTTTGCAGTTGCTAGCTCGCTGCAATGTGCAGCATGCACTTGGAGCCCAGAACTGCAGCAGGAAACGGCAACATACTTTCAGAGCAGATCAAAGTGCCGGTGTTAGTTGATGCCAATTCACGCCATGGCTGTCTCATTACTGGAGATCTCGGTGGTGGAGCGGTACGTCGTCACTGGTTCCAGCTTGCTCGCCTAGCTGGAGATGAGACTGGTGGGAGCAAGTGAGATCTGGAGAGAGGGAGGAAGGTTAAGTCAGCACCATGGCCTTCTGCTTGCTCGTCTTGTTGTAGTCATGACCGGTGAGATCTGTAGGGAGCGAGGGAGACCAGCAGAGTCGCAAATGAGGTGCAGGAGGTGGTGTTGCCGTTGGTTTGTGCGGTTGTGTAGGTGGGGTGCTGTGCGATCGTGCAGATGGGGCTGAGGGATGAGTTTTGTTGACTTTTTGCAGCAGGTGGGGTCATGATAGCTGTGCTGGGACACTTTGTTGTAAAATGATAAGTGCTGCTATAGCGTTTTCAGGAGGCCTCTGCTAATTCAATTAGACCACGATTTAACACATTGCATGATAGCTATTAAAAGTTTGGTTTGTATCATCAAAAGATATCCAGATTAGAAACTGTACCAGCAAAAGTATAATTTTGATTTCATGCAACTACCATAAAAAAGTTAAGTGTATCACACGTTTTGATCATTACAGATAACTGCACAAGTATACACTTTTTACTGCACCTGTTGAGAGAATGTACTCTATAAACATAGGAGGGCATAACGGTGTGAGGATATTAGTGGTGAAGGTTTCACAATTGACAGATGTAAAAAGTGGCTGGATTTCTTTGATTCCTCTTTACTGATATGGGGCATTGGTTTTGATCGTTGGGGTGGGGTTTGACTATGTTGTACTTAGCTTATCATTACCTCTACTTTAAAGTTGTTAAATAGCTAAAGCTCATGCTATAAAAAATTGTCGTCACTTTCCTCGTGTGTTTCAGATTATCAAACTAATTACTTTCACAACTAGTGGAGGTGCTTACCTGAACTTCATGGGAAATGAGTTTGCACATCCTAATGTGAGTACAACTTATATTATATTTGAGTTTTGCACCTTGATTTCTGAATCTGTGAAATTATTTTGTTTTACTTTACTCAGTTCTCCAGGTTTTCTAAGCCTTTTATGGATTGATTTCAGAGAGTTGAATTTCCTATGTCAAGCAATGACTATTCCTTCCTGTTAGCTAATCGACAATGGGACCTATTGGACAAGGGTTTGCACAAACATCTTTTTGACTTTGACAAGGTTTGTAATATGGACGAATTATTTTCCCTAAGTAAATTTCGAATATGCTGCCGCAATAATTTTGACAGCAGTGTTTTCATGTTTATTAAAATGCTAGTTCGCTGCTATCAGATTAGATTGTTCTTCACATCTTTGTAAATAATGAAAGTGATTGCTTGATACTCTGTTGGGTTATTGTAAATAAACCGAAACATTTTTTTTCGTCAGTTATATTTTTTATATTCAGTACTAGTCGGATTTATTGACATGTAAAAGAAACTTCATGAATGTCCAACATTTATTTTAGGCACTGTTATTTGTTTGTTTTAACTATGTTATAGGCATCTGTGAATTGTCATTGGCTGTTGCTTTTGTTCTAGGATGTCATGAGCTTGGATGAAACTGAAAGGATAATTTCCAGAGGTTCACCCAATATTCATCACTGTGATGACACAAGCATGGTATGCAGATCTTTCAGCTAATATGTGCTCAAATTTATTTGAAGTTTGATTATGACAGTCACAGGATTTTCTGAACTTGATTATTACTTTCTTAATCAAGAATGGTTTCTTTTCTGCTAACATCCGCTCTGGAATTATATAGTTAATCATTATACATAAACTTTGATAAATATTAATAATTGTGTTCTACCTCGGTTTTAGAATATAGCTATATAATTTAGCCTTTTTTCCGACAGATTAAGAATGTCTCATATAACCTTCATTAAATGTCTATGCATGCACATATGATCTCTGTGTGGAAGCTATACTTGCCTTGCATGTCTACACACTTTAAAAGGAATTGCCCATGCTACCATTTATTGACCACTAGGACTAGAAGACAATTAATTCCTTGAGGGTATTTTGTTCATTCACCCATTCAATCAGGCTTCACAACTCAAATGTAGCAGTATTTTCTGACAGATTTTGAACGCTAAATGTAGCTATAATTTGAGACAGAGGGAGTAACATTTTCCAATGAGGTTGTTTCTTATTTCTTTGCCTATTCTTCCACACTTGAATTGATATCCTTTTAAAGGATGGCATTATATATATTTTTATAGAATGAACTGTAAGGCTTGACTTGCAAATAGGGGGGGGGGGGGGGGGTGCACGCGCGTGTGCGTGTGTGTGTGCGTGCGTATGTGTGCGTGCCTGTGTAGTGGGGTTTTAAAGTGGGTAGATAATGTCAAGAGGGGTAGAGGTAGACCTAAACTGACTTCAAATAAGTAGCTTTTGATACGAGCACTTGGAGACTAGCTATCAACGTGCCTGTACCTTGATCTTTGTTTCTTGGGTTTCATCTCTAGCCTACTCAACTTGCTTGGGACTAAAGGCTATGTTGTTGTTGTATTGGAATTCTGTGAGGTCGCTGTCCATGTGCGTTTAGGTTCTGAAGGTCTCTGGTTGAGTCCCGTTGTAGTTTGTGGCTGGTCTGTTTTAGTTTTAGTGTGGGTCCTGTGCTCAGAGTGGGGGTCTGAGCAGACTTGTGTATTTGTTTAACTTAATGAAATGACATGTTGCTCTGCTGCGTAGTTAGTTGGAGAGAAAAAAACAACTCTGTGAGGTCATTCCATTTAGTTTATCATGCCTTATCTAATAGTTAGGGATGTTTTTCTTTGGTTGACATTTGCTAAAACGCACAACATAGCCGTGATTTGGCTCAGGAGTACAGTATTATGCTGTTAATGCTTGCTCAATATGGGTATTGAAGCAATGCTATTTCTAATTTTAGGAGAGATTTTCAGGCATCTGGCCAGAAAGAATGTGGAGCTTATCTATACAGCCCCACCAATTGTTATGGCTAAAATCCACACAACATTTTCTTTTGTCATGTTTTGGTATTCCGATGTTTTGGTGTTGGCAATAGTTGGTAAGGTTCACGTTTGCTACAAACCAAATATGTCCTTGGACTTTGCAGGTGGTAGATGGAGTAAGCGTGGGTAAACTAGGAACTTTGACGGTTTCTCTTCCTTTTTTTTTGTTTTTAGGCCAAATTGTTTCCCTTTTTGTTATTTTATTTCCGTAGTTCTACCAGCATCATATTCAACCACCTTCCGATCAGCATAATGAGTTAGGGTTTTTATTATATTGAAAATGCTAAACCCATCCAGTGAGTAATGAAGACAAGATAAATTGGCAATATTTTATTTGACACAGAAAATTCTCGGTTAAAAAAAATATGACAACTATGCTAATTATGTTCGTCATTCTGGCAGGTCATATGTTTCACACGAGGGCCTTTCCTTTTTGTATTTAATTTCAATCCTGAAAAATCCCATCAGTCATATCATGTTGGTGTCGATGAAGCTGGGGAATATCAAGTAAGTGAATGATGTTTTTTGCATTAAATTTTTCTTTTTTTGTTCAAATGGAGGTTATATTTGAGGGCTTCAAAGTAGAGTTTTCAGTTTCGATGTGGTCGTAGTAATACTAGTGGAATATTTGTCTTCGGTGTTATCAAAGTAATCGAGGTCTTAATGCAACTTCTGAGGTCCTAGTCATCAATGCATTTGGGTCTTCGTTTGTGAGTACCAGTCAAGACTTATCTGGGTGAATTTGTTCTCCATGATACCTGGTGCATCACGTGGTCTAGCGTTTTGAGTAGGCAGGGGTGGTAATGATGCTTCGCATGTAGTTGAACTAGTCGATGATGATGATGATTGTGCGGGGTATATTGTTTCTGAAGCCTTAATGTATGGTGAGTCCCTCGAGCCGAACTTATTATGTATGTGGAGGCTAAGTGGTTAATCAAAATGAAGGCTGGTGAGACCCTTGAACCAAACGTAGACTGATATGGGACATGTAGGCCATATGGCCAATTGGGCCAAGTAGTTACAGCTAAAAGCCTAAAACACAATAGATACCTATATCTGTACACACTTAACCACGGCAACTGCCCGATTTCTCGAAGTAGTTAAATCGGACTTCACTGAATCATGTATTCATGTGCCCTGCTTACATTCCTCATGTTCAAGTATATTGTGTACTCCCAGAACAAGCAAACTTTTACATTTTATACTTTTTTAAGTTTTCGCTTCTTGCATGTGTAATCATTCCTGAGATATTATGGTTTTATTTGATCAGCTCATCTTGAACACGGATGAAACTAAATATGGCGGTTGTGGAGAGCTCAAAAGTAGTCAGTATATGAGGAGGACCGTTGACAAAAGGTGTTATTTGCCTTCCATTTCTTTTAATTTTTAGTTATTCTCATTTTAATGCCTTAGTGTTTCATGGATAATTAAAGCCATTTTACCTTTTTATAGAGTTGATGGTTGTCGCAACTCCTTAGAATTGGCATTGCCATTGAGAAGTGCTCAGGTGGGTATATATAATGCTAGTCCTTTGTAGAAGATATGATGTATATGTCTTCTAAAAGAGCCATCTGTTTGTAGGTTTACAAGTTGGTCCGAATTTTGAGAATTTAGCACGTGAACAATAAGTATTGCATTGGACCTACAGAACCACTTGTAGCCCATGAGCTTTCAGTGAATATATGTACTCTTGTGGAATTTGGTGATAAGATGGCAAAACAGAGGTATGGACAGTATTACGTTTTGTTCCTATATGGAACATGATTCCTCTAAAGATTGATAGGGTATGTGATATGTTTGTGAAAATGAAATCCACTTTAGCTTATCTTCACTTTAATGAAATGAATTACGAGCCACTTTTGCTGCCTGAGATACAAAGTGAGGCGAGTACATGATTATTTATTGAGCTGAAGCTTGTACCCTATTAAAGCATCTGACTCCGAGTATGCTAGAAAAGGCTCATATTTAACTGTGTTCTTTATCGATCTGTACAGATTTTTTTTTTTTACTTGTATAGCTTCTGGAATTTAGGATGCTTCTGTTTTGACCTTCAGTGCAGTGCAAATTCTCTCAAATTTGTACCTGATGTGAACTTTCAAGGAATTCATCAAATGGTCATGAAAGAGAACATAGTCAGCTAGGCTACAGTGCTACACGCAACAGGTATACCATGTCGGATTCTGGCTGCTTGTGCGTGCAGATTGTTGGATTTACAGTTCTTACCAAGGACTGTGCAGAAATAAGGCGCGTATATTTTTATCTTGATCAAGCTGTCAGAATAGCTATCCAACAACCCACAAGCCCAAGATGATTTGCTGCAGTTAAAATGATAATGGCTGATCTTTGTCCCAACAAATAGTGCTCATTGTTTTAGCAGAGTGAAGTTTAGGGGGCAAATTGACACGCCATTTAGAGCATCTTCAAGAGTGTTTCTAAATTTCACTCTAAATTATTATTTGCAGAGTCATTTACATAAAATTATTTTCTATATATTTTAATCTCGAACAACTCTTGTGGAAGAAAACCAAGCAGTAGAAGTTTTGTTTTGCAAAAGCATGCTACGACTGGAATCGAACTCAAGATTTAATTTAGAGTGACTAGGGATGAAAACGGTTATGGTAATTCCCGATCGACTAAGTTTTGTTTTCGAAAAATCCAAGAAACGAAGAAACAGAAAAAGTATAGGATGGAAACAGTGTGGTAACGAAAAATTTTAATCAGAAATGAAACAGGAAAGACATTATGTTATTAATTAATAACTACTAGCAAACATGCCCGCGCGTTGCTACGGGTATGGGTAAATACAATATATTATTACATTATGACAATAAATATTATTTTAAAAATATGTGTTTTGCAGTATGTGTCTTCCGAGCATTCTTTGACACTTAGAAGAAGAATAATTGTTGTGTCGATGTTGTGACAAGTTGGGTGAAGAAAACAACCCAACCATTTGGTTGTTCTCTATTTTCTTACATTGTTACAAAATTGAAATTGCAATTATAAGACAGAGACCACATGTTTAGAGATAAACCCTGAGATAAAGATGAGCCAGTGATGACCATGTGGTCATGGGAAGCATTGCTAATATGACCAGCCCATTTAAAGGATCATTTTCTTGAAATTCCATAACTTATATAATCTTTATGAGTTAATTTTTTTCCCCAACCATACCTTAGGCCTTCCACAATCTGTGGCTTGAGTGATGCTTAAAAGGGAGACAGAAAGTTTAGGCGTCACTCCTACCACTATGGAGTGTGATGCTAATTTGGAGTGAAGCTTAAAAAATTGGGAGCGAAGCAGGTTGCTGCGCCGATGCCCGGTTATTAAACAATGGTTGTTCCTGTGCTTGCTATTCTGTCGTCGTCAAAGGCCAGCTAGCAGTACGCCTGCATGCAAGGGGAGATGAGCTGATTTTACTCCTGTATATATTTGTTTATTACCCACGTGGGCCCCTACAGCAATGCCTGCACACTGCAACCTATGAAGCGCGCGCGATGCCTGTTTTTCTTGATGGGACCCAATATATTTGGAGCTTCACTGGCACACTGTGGAAGGCCTTAGCACGCATTTTATTTTAGGGTGTGTTTAGATTGTAGGAAAAAACACTGTAGCATAAGAAAAACACTGTAGCATTCGCTGGGAAACGTGTTTTGTGAGGAAGGAATAGTGAAAACTTGGAATGAATAATGAAAAGTTAGAATGAATAGTGAATAGTTGAAAATCTGAACATGGCCTTAGAGGGAAATAAAGACTAAAGTCAGTTGTATATGTGGGTGGCGGGATACCATTGCGTCTAAGCGCCAGTAGCCCCTGCATCGGCATGTCCAATTTTTCCACTTTTTAATCTTTTTTTTTTCTACCGACGCTCCTGTTCTTTTCTTGTTCATTCACGATGCTGCCGCGAACGTATACTACGAGGCGTTGCTACGGCGGCCGCGGACAGGTGAACGTAGCCCTGTACATGGTCCGGTTTCACCGGTTTCTGGTTAAAATCCAGCCCAAGCCGCCGGAGAGTCAGTTGGATGGTTTACAAACCAACGGTCTCACGGTTTTCACGGTTTAGATGCTATGCAATGATTCCCTATCGATTCCTACGATCCGCAGCATATTTCTCTTTCTGCTCATGATGGGCAGCGCTGCCGCCTCACAACTCGATTTCACCAAGCTGAAACGCCGATCCTTGGACACCCTTGCGACTTAGACAGGGATAGCGGAGTCTATTTGGCGTGCTCGGAGTCGCGGCAAGGGACGGAAACGGACGGATCACCGCTGTCCAATCCCACAGCCATGGCGCCACATCTAGCACAACCAGCAAATATAATTAAGATCCGGGGCAGCCGATTTGTGCTGTTAGCCTTTTGGATTAGTTGAATTTGTTTAGCGATCTGCATCCAGGCTTCTTGTTGGGGAAAGAAAGGAGGCGGAGAAGAGGCCATGCGAGTGGCGACTGGCGAGAGGAAGGAGAAGAAGAGAAAGTGGTGGGCCCATTGAAGGCTTCCGCTGAGGAGGGGAGTCAATCGAAGCACGCAAATGCGCCTTCCACTGACACTGACAGGCAGTGCCCACCCTACGTTTTTGTCGGTCAGTGCCGACTGACAGGTGGGGCCCACATATCAGTACATAAAAAAAACAGAAACTTAACTTGCTTTAGAAATAGGTAAAAATAAAATACTAAAGGCCAAGATTTCACGCGCTCCTAGAGGCCTTGGTACTGTGTATGGGGCCAGCAGCAGAACTCCTTTTTTTATCATCCCGCAGCAGAACTCAGTCACACCTTCCTAGCTTCCTTCCCCCTTCCTTCTCTCCGTTTGGGCCTTGCCCTGACTGGCCCACATGGCGGCAGGCCATGCATGCATCTGATTTGATGATCCTGAATACTTGGGTTGGGCCTGTCGCAAGCTCATGGATGTGCGCAAGATGCATCTTCACTTGCCATGTGCAACATCCCTCAAAAAAAAATGCCCTGTGCAACGCCCGGTCTCATTCCGGAGCAGCCTCGAAGCCTATCCTTCCCGGTGGCATGAAAACTCACAGCCTCTGTTCAAAAAAAAAAAAAAAACTCACAGCCTGACAGCCAGGAGCCCAGGAACAGACGGGAAGATGGGTGCCAACTTCGAATTTGTTCCAAACGTCCTCTGCTGACCTCTGCACTGCTGTAGTACCCTGTACTATGGCTGTTTTTCTACAGGTTAAAGCTGTTCTTAAGTTGCTGCCCGTCTCCTACGTGTGCTATCAGCATGTGTACTTTGTCTAGAATGTATGGGCATGATTGGTTCAATACCTAAATTTTGGCATGCCGAAACTTGGGCAATGCTAATTCTTTGGCCACCACTTGGTTTGGTGCCCACATCTCACATCTATTCTACCAAAACGTTGGCAACTTTTTTTGCCAAGGTTTTAGCTTGCCGAAACGTAGACATGCCATAATTTTAGGATTGAACCAATCAGCCCCTATATCACACAGACAGAGCCCATATTCAGCATGCAGCCTCCACGGGCGCGGCGACGCGGTTCTGTCTAGTTACCATCGAATAGCTTACCGATTGTTTTTACTTGGAAAAAACCTTGGAATTTCGAATCCTCAACATAAGGCCCAAAGCCTACCAAACTATTTTTTTTAATTTATCCCCTAAACTTTGTTATTTAGCCTATTTTACCCCAAGTATAATTTGTCTTTTTTTATTTTTTCATGTACAAACGTCATATTACATTCAAATTTTGCGAGATGATAGTAGACATCATAATGCATGATAGAAAAGTATAAAATGTTTTTTTATCATTATTTTGATGGGGATAAAATATTTAATAATTAATTAATCCTTAGGATGCGACATTATACAAAAATTAATCACGAAAAATTCATAATATACATTGTGGTGTTCACTACAATCATACAAAATTTAAAATTAAAATTCAACATGTGCATGCATAAATTAAAAAAGACAAATTGTATTAGATAGTAGATTAGATAGTAAAATGAACCAAAAGATGGTTTATGAGTTATGTAGACTTTGTTTATGATTGAGGGGATAATATTGACTTTTTCCTTAATCATCGTTAAGTGTTGGTAAACGTACATATACATGGTTCCATTGTATCTCTCTTCTCATTAATCTATTGCCACATCTGTGAGCAAGTTAGATTTTGTAATTTGGGCTCTTTGTTGTGCTGGTTACATGGGCCTTATGCAATGTGACGGCCCTATGGGTATTGAGGGTTGGTGTCCTATCCATATAATCATTGTATATCTCACATAATTAACACAAATAAGCATCTAACTGCTATGTAGTTTAGCACATTCCATTGGTGTTGCATGTGTATTAGTCTATTGGGTAAGGATCACCTGATGTGGCAATACATGAAACCATTGTTAATCAATCAACTTATCTTGAGCTATATTTACTTTTAACATCATCTAAAATGGTAATATGACACTATTTAGCGTGCATCAGGCCCGTCGATTAGGCAATGCCAGGCGTCAAGACAGCATCGCCCAATAGACACTAATGAACATGCTAATTACCCTAGATATCAAAAGCCCATAACCCAAGCGTCAGCCCAGGCAGAAAATCAAGCGATGCCATCGCTGCGTCCGCATTGGCCGTTCCGCGTTGATCGAGAAACAAGAAGTCGCGACGATTTCTTGCCGTCATGCCGCAATCGCTCCTGCTGGCTGCTGCCCTGGTTCCGCCAGTTGCAGATCGATCGATGGCTCGACGAGATGGTCATACGACGAATCGCTCTCGCCTTTCGTTGACCGCGCCACGGCGGCAGCACGACGTCGGGCGTTGCTGTCCTCTGTGCTGTGCGCTGAAAAAAGGTTTAACAAGGGCGTCACATTATCAGACACATCATGACACATCACTCATCAAACATCAGGTAAATAGCTAAATAGGTGAGCACTAATTAAGAATTCCGAATTCAAAATGAAATATGAAGATATCATTGAAAATTTTATTTCGAAGAGTACTAGACGAATGATGTTTTCTGGTAGAAGTTGAGAAGATCAATATTGATAAGTAAGATTCACCCTTTCCTCATTTAGCATGAATTGTTATGTTAGTAGCATGTTGAACTCGAAATATATTTTAGCTATTTTTATTTTTTTTAATATAATATAGGACCACCGTTTCAAGTTTTGCACCATGGCTGTCCAAATGTGCACTACTGGAAACGCGAATTGCCCTGACGGTGAAAAACCGACAGAAAAATACCAAAAACCGACAGGAAAATTGAGAAATCATTTTTTTTACGGTTTACCGACAGAAAAATACCGACAGGGCTAGCTTGACAGGGAAATAAAATTTGCCTGTCGGTCAGCGACATAAATCATTTCCCGGTCGGTTTCCACACACAAGATTTGTCTTCGTCAAGTCTAGGATTCTTTTCCCTGTCAACAAAGCCCGATAGGAATATTGTTTTATACCCACAGTAAAATATATTGTACTGTCAGAATACAACCGTCAAAACAATCTCTCATTTTTCTGTCATAATTTTCTTGCGACTGGGGATACATTTTGGTACTCCTTTTCCCGACAGGGATATTGTCTTCAACAACGATTAGCTAAAATGTAATTTGATACATATGGCACATTTAAATACATCTCATTGTTATCATAATATATAGAGTTACATATATCAACACATCAGTAGATAGTTTTGTTCTTTGGGCATCACAAAGCACAATCATCTACCAATCTACTACGAAGAGTGAACGACTTCCATCGACCAAATATCATATTACCTCTCTACTCCTAAACTGGTCCATGATCAGCCAACACATATACCTAGCATTTGCAGTACAAAAGACAAGTCTGCAACACTATGTCACTATCAGTGTTGGAAGTTCAGTTGTCCATGCATCATGTATATGTTAGTTTCTTTATCCAGGTTAGTTGATCTACCAGTGTTGCCACCATTCTTGTACCACAAATTTTGCCCTTGCATCATGTCATAGACCAAGGTGCTGCCATCCATACCAACCTGAGCATCTGCAAGATAGCCTTAATTAGAAACTTGCTCTATTGATTTGGGAGAAAAGAATGACCATGTAAGACATCAAATATAGTGGTAAACAGGATTATTTGTAACTTAGCAACAAGGCATGCTATTTGATCTGCTGTGAATACATATCGCATACAGTTCACTCTTAGTCCAAGATATGTCCAAGAGAACAGAGGCAGTACAAACAAACTGTACGACTTAACCAAGAAAAGAGAAATATACAAATGAATCCATATCAATAAGTCTCTAGTTGACTGCCAACTGAGATAGTGATATACAGTATATTTAATCAATGAAACTACGTAGCAGAAAGCAGAGAACTATAATATCTAACAGATCAAATAATGAGCATATATTCTGAAACATGAAAAGGCCAATATACTTATATAATGCAATTCTAAGAAGTGAGGCGCTCCTGGAATTGTCAAAAATATCATAGTGCAGCATATTTACTGAGGAAATTTCAGATTTGATGGAACTACGGATCACTCTGCAGCATTTGAGATGCACAGTTCGATTCAACAGCACGTTACCCTCAGATTCGGCAGCCACCAGATCAGCGAAGCATTCAAATGAAAGGGAAAAGTTTCATTTTCCTTTCATCTCAGATCAAGAGGTTAAATCAAGAGTGGTTTCATTTTCCTTTCATCTCAGATTCAGATCAAGAGGTTAAATCGAGAGTGGTTTCATTTTCCTTTCATCTCAGATTCAGATCGAGAGGTTAAATCAAGATTGGGATATAGACAACGAACCAGAAGGTGGAGGGATGAGGTCGCAGGTTTGGCAGAAGGTTTGTGGAGGCGCATGCCCGCCGCCTTTCATCCTCCATGCCGCCAGCCTCATCGGCTCGCTCGCCTCCCTCCAGTCGTCGTCGCATGCCGCCGCTGCTTGCCTCCCTCCAGTCGTCATCGCGTGCCGCCGCTGCTCGCCTCCCGCGGTTGTCGTCGCCCGCCGCCGCTCGCCTCCCGCGGTTGTCGTTGCCCGCGGCCGCTTGCCATGGCTTTGGATAGTGGTATGGGTGGAGGCCGGCGGCTTTGGGGAGTGGCCAGATGCGTTGGGAGGAGGTGGCTGGTAGAGATACAGATAAGGTTTAGGGTTAGGGGAGTTGTGTTTTTAACGTGTTTGGATCGTTAGATCGAGATCGGACGTCCTAAATCGTTTGACACTAAAGGGGCCAGCGTGGAATTTGGGCTGCTTTCGTGAATTGGGCCTATGCGAGGTTGTGTCGGCCCGATACTGTTTAAGTTTTTCCTTCTCTTTTTCAGTTCAATATAAATAGGCATAATACATTTATAAATTCTAATAAAGGTCTATTATCCCTAAAACATGCAATTATACTATTTCCATGAACAAACCCACTAATCCAATGGCCGGTTGTTTTTTATGCCAGAAAAATAAGATTAGCTAAGTACCACCTTGAATCTTGCTAGAGAGTACAGAGTTGACTATGAACATGTCCTCTTAGATGTTCACTGAATGACGCACACCATAATCTCAATTTGATTTTAGTGATGACACCTTTTTGTTTTGTTAATAGGATGGTGTTTGGCACCTAGGAAAATTTCATGTTTTTTTGAAAATTTTAACATATTATTAAATTATGGATACTATAGAGCGATAAAGAAAACTACATTATAAGGTGTACAAACATTTCAAATTTGTCTTCAAAATTTGCTTATAGTATGGAAATGTATTAATGTTCTTGAATATGTGTTTTTTCTGAAATTTAAAGATCATTTTTGTAATACTTGTATTTCACATATTGGAATTATAAAAATAAACAGATACATTTAAATTATACAAAATGTACTTAGATAAATAAATTTCATCAAAATATAGGTCAGCCAATGATTAATTTGAAGTTTGCTACAGGGAGAGAATTAACTATAATGTAATGTTTATAATTGATTGTAATTTACTGAGATGTTGTATCTACCCATATAGTATTTTCATTTTTGTGTGCGTTATGAATTTTTCTGAGTGTTTTAGCTGACTGACGAGAAAATGAGCAATTTTCTTGTGTGCTATGGGAATTTTCCTGTGTGTTTTCGCTAACGCACGGGGAAATTAGCAATTTTCGTGTGTGTTGTGCTATTTTCCTGTGTGTTTTCTCAAAACCGACAAGGAAATATGAATTTTTCTTTGTGTATATGGAAAAACCCTCAGAAAAATTACGCACACACGGGAAAAATGGTTTCGAGCAGTGGTAGGTAGAGGTTGTGTGTATGATATGAAATCTATGGGAATAACTCCGCTCTGTTGTCTTTCCTAGCACTATTACTAGTTTACCCTTGTGCGTGTATTAAAAATAGCTCCACAAGCCAATGTTTGCAATTTTTGCCATCAAGTGACGATATAGCCAGTGACTCAACGGCACTAATATGTTTTGCAAGATATTTTTATAGGGTTTTTTATACCTAAGAATGAATTCAAAACCATGGCATCAAGATCAAGTCATCTAAGTCATTGTAAAGAGGATTTAGAATAATTTATGAGCATCCAAACGGTGGAAAAAGAGATATCAAGAGACGTCCTCCGAATTTTCAGCAGGAAAAATTGAGCTAACTAGCGAGCGAGCAAATCATCCACATACATCGAGATGAAGGGGAACACAGCTGCTGTGTGCCGAAGCTCTGACAAACTATTCACGTTCCTGATCCTCCCCTGCTCCTACCAATCCTACCGACCGCGGCGGCGCCGATTTGGTCCGCCCGATATCCATCCTCGCCTGGCAGTGTCGAGGATCTCGTGCGGCACGGGCAGCGCGCTGCCCTGGGCGGCCTTGTGGAGGAAGGGCACGTGGACGAGGAACCCCCAGAGCTTGGGCAGGAACTGCGCCGTGTAGACGACGTAGAGGAAGACGACGACGGTGAGGACGATGATGTAGATGGAGGAGGACACCTCGCGGGTGCAGCCGGCGATGTAGGCGCCCATGAGCCCCGCCATGTCGAGCACCACGATGATCTCCAGCGCCTCCACCTTGGCCTCCGAGTGGTAGAACGACTCGTTCATGAGCAGGACGATGATCACCACCGACGTCACGAACGCCGTCGAGTTGAAGTAGAAGAACACGGTGTACCTGCAGCCATTGGTTTTGTTTTAAGCAATCCTCAATCGATGATTAAGCTCAAAGATCCATCATTTGCAAATTCGCAATAATGCCAGCCACCGAAAGAAAGAAAGAAAGAAAGAAAGAAAGAAAGAAAGAAAGAAAGAAAGAAAGAATGAAAGAAAGAAAGAAAGAAAGAAAGAATCACCGACCGTTTGGGGAACTTGGACTGGAGCACGGGCGTTCCGGCGATGTTCCCCTGGGCGTCGTCCTGCTGCCAGAAGCCGCCGGGCGGGTTGAGCCCGGCCTGGTAGGTGACGGAGGCGGCGAGCACGGCGAGCACCATGAGCCAGCCGCGCATCTCCTTGAGCCACTTCTCCCGCTTCTTGCCGGGGTCGTCGACCACCGTGGGCCACTTGTGGCTGTGCGTGTACAGCACGCCGGTGAACGCCGGCCGCAGCGCAGCAGCAGCAGAACCAGCCGAGGCGCCGCCGGCCGGGACGGGGACGATGGGGGAGATGAGCACAGGCATGGGCCTGGCATTGGCCGGAGGCTGAGGGGGTTCGTCCTCCACCACATCGCAGGCGGCGCCCGGAGGTGGTGGTGAGACAGGATGATCCATGGCGATTTGTACGGACATGGACATGGTGGGCAGAGCTGGGATTGGGTGAGATTGCTGAGGCGATTCTTGGGAGCGTGGTACTGTGATGTTTTTGCTTGTGCGGTCGATCTGAGCAGTTGACCTACCTAGACTGGTTGCTGATTTGTCACTGATCATGCGCTGGCTGATGTGTCTGAGCACTAGCAATTCGCCATGGATGGAACAATATGTTTTGAGTCAAGTCCTTGTTGATTGTTGATGGGAGCGGCACTGGGAAGTAAGAGCAGCCTCGCATTCACAATTGGCCAACAGGCCAACAGATGGGGATGGGACCAGACAAACCCTGCTCCACTTCACACTTCAGTTCACCCACTTTTTCTGCAATAGTTTACTCCACCTTGATTGTGGCAAGCAAAATATACGACTCGCAGCTAGGTGGAGACCAGGTTCGTACCAATTGTGCCGTACACCGTGCAAATGTATTCTTTCAAAAAAATAATATTGTTCTGTTTAGATGATGAAATAGTACGTCTAAACAGAATCAATACTAACGGTGCACATTTGCACACCAAGGACGAGGAGCCTGCCAAAGCTGCCAAGCACTTGTGGTTTCTAAGGGCCAGCGGTACTGATAAAATAGCCAATGAATGTTGTTGAGGCTTGCACAGCTTGCAAATAGCAAGACGGACCAGAGTCAGGAGGCACAGCAAGGAATTCATATATGCTCACTCATGGTTAGATACTGTGTCGAATATTTGTACGAGTCCGGGTATGACGAGATTTAGAGTTGTATTTAGCAGTATAGGGCAGAGTTTGTGTCAAACTCTGTAACCCGGACCTCCTCGTAAATATGAGGGGAGAGATGCTGTTGTACACAACGACAGACTCGCAGGGGAAGGTGGCACGATGCCGGGACTCCGGAGCGACCGGTGTTGCGGTATTGGTGAGGAGCGCTCGTAGTCATGCCTCGGGGATGTAGGCTTCGGCTGAACCTCGTCAACAAAGATCGTGTCTCTGTTGTCGTATGTGATCGGGCAAGTTCATCTCGATAGATCCAATCATCGCTTGCGCTGCATGGAGATTAGCCGACGGCTCGTCGGCAGGAGGGCTAATTTTCTTACAATCGGTATCAAGAGCTATTGTTAGGTTGGATTCGGAGATTCAAGGGTTATCATGCATCTATGGCGCGTCGTGCAACGTGTGATGCGCGGAGCGGATACAGCGCAAGGTGGAGCATGATGGTTGTCGGGATATACGGTCACGGCGGGTCGCCCTTAGCGTCTGTGCAAAGAGGAGGCTCAGATGTCGTGGTGGAAGAGTTGGCTGCAGGGCATGCCGTCTATGGAGTCGGATCCAGAGCGCATGATAGGAGCATGAGGACGCAGCGGCTCGTACCACAGGGCCATTGGCGCATGGACATCTTGAGTATGTTGTGAGGTACTGTTTGTGGCCATCGGGCGGTGAGCGATGGACTCACGCAGTGGAGGCGCACGTGGGAACAATCTCAAGTGGCAGTGTTCGAGGATTGTACACACCATGTCGCATTGCATGTGGTGGGGAACTGGTCACGGATGGCGGACTCGGTCGATTTAGGAGACTTTTACATGTATGCCATTCAAAAAGTTGGTATCAACCCCATATGCCATCAAAAAGTTTGAAGGCACCCTGGTGCCATCAACCTAAACTTTTTTGACCCATGTGCCATTCGGTCTCCCTTCCGTGTGATTTTCAACGTTTGGAAGCTCTGACATGTGGGACCAGCCAGTGAAATGACCACATTGCCCTTGCCAGCATGTGGCCCCACACATCAGTTTATTTTTTTTACTTTCCTCCTCTCCCTCTCTCTTCCCACGCCCGTCTCTCTCTCGACGCGGCTCCCTCGCCTCCCCAACTGACATGTGCGCCGCCCCTATGCTCTTGGTCTCTCCTTCTCTCACTCCCTCTCTCCAACCTTGCACTGCGGGGCAGTGGCAGTGGCGGCGGTGCAGGTGGAGGGCCACGGCTGCGTGGCGAGCAGGGATGCGGCTGTGGCGCGAGGACCAGATCTCTACTTTGTTCTGCACGGATCCAGCGCTGTTGCATGCGCAGGGGTGCCACGGATCTGCTTCCTGAAGGCCGACGACCACCATGAACACCAGCCAAATGAGGAAGGGAGGAGTGAGGAAGAAGATGACATGTGGGTCCCACATGTCAATTAGTTGAAGAGGGAGGAAATAGAGTAAAATGCATCGCCGGTCCTCGAGCTTGTCAAGATGTGTCATCCCGGTCCCAACACTTTTAAAATGCATATTTGGATCCCTAAACTTACTAATTGATACAGCTGAGGTCCAAATCTCCATGGCCCATGTTAATTTCCTTGTGTGGTATGCTGACTGTGCATTGACATGGACCGGAAATGTGGGTCCCACGTGTTAGACTCGTCTTCCTACTCCCCATTGTCTTCTTCCCTATTTGCCCCCTCTCTCCCTTCCCTCACCGGCATGGCAAAGCCTGGTGGACCGCTGCCCAGCCGCGAGCTCAGCGGCGCTTGACGAGCGTCCAAGGGGTCGATGCATCCGGAGGTGTGGCTGGGTCCCGGCCCTATGGGCGGGGACAGAGAGCTAGCGGTCGGGGAATCCTCGATTCCCGGCCATACGGTCTCCAGAGCTTGGCATGAAGGGATCGAGAAGTGTTCTGGAGCAATGAGGGAGCTTCGGTTGCGGGGGATTTGATGAGGGTAACCGATAAGCAGAGCTCCATGTCCGGGCGACCATGGCGGACTATGACCAGCGGCTCTGAGATCCGTGATTCCCGGCAGATCAAGGCTCGGCTGCATTTTGGACTTGCTCCTATGCGCAGCTGGTGAGGTGGAGAGGCTTGGATCTCATTTAATTGCAAGATGGTGGAGCAGGGCGTGGAGATTGCCCGTCACGCGACCTCGGGCTCCTGGCGGCGGTGAACTGCTACGACGGGCAGAAGCCGTGGAACTCCTACCGGAGCATTGCAGCGTCAGGTCCCGATGTGGTGCGGTTCGTTAGCATCAACGACCGTTGCTGTTGCGGCGCACAGGTAACACAGAGCTCGTGTGAGCACTCGAGCTCGGCCTTCATGGTGACCGTGTGGAGCCTGTGCTTGAGGACGGGCGTCGAGCCAATGACTTGGGTCAAGGAATGTGTCCTGGACTGCGAGGAGCTCTGGTCACTGGTAGACGCCGAGGGCCTCCCGTGCGTGGACTTGACGTGCCCCGTGTTGAGCTCAGAGAACCCTGACGTTGTTTGCTTCGTAGCCTGCAATGCGGAGAAGTCATTATGGTCGGTTCAGATCGACGTGAGGAGGAAGACGCTATTATCCGCAATCCCCTGCCCGAGACATCCACAAGGATATGTAAATTACGGCAATCATTTACCAGCAAAACTTCACGTCCCCTAAATATGCTGGTTAATTAGCATGTTATCTGGTAGGCTAATACTCCATCTGTCCCAAATTATAAGTCGTTTGACTTTTTTTATCCTAACTTTGACCACTCGTCTTATTCAATTTTTTTTTCAAAATATCATATTTTTTTGTTATGGCTAGCTTTAGTAATACAAGAATTTCAAGAATGACTTAAATTTGACTATATTCACGCAAATTTTTTAAATAAGACGAGTGGTCAAAGTTGAGGTAAAAAAAGTCAAACGACTTAAATTTGGAATGAAGGGAGTATATGAGTACCATGTCGCTGTTTCCAAGGCTTGTGATTGTTATGATGTGAATTTGCTTCCTTTGCTTTGAACGACCTTGAATTACATCATTTTTGAAAGTGAATATGGCTAGGAATAATAGGTTGATTATGATAGCACATAAGGGTACATATGTAGACAAGGAACATTAGGATTGACTTATGAAAGCAGGATCAACCATGATTGCCTAAACTATAATCACAATCACACCATCTACCCCTAGGGGCCAGCGCGGCGGCGTGCAGCGAGGATGGCTACTGCAGCAAGGCACCCGTGCCCCATAGGCCAGCCCAAGCACAAGCCATGCATACTAACCTTCTAACGCGCTCCCGCGGTCAGGTCGGTAGTACCACAAATATTCAGACTGAATCTGAACTCATTGAAGATCAACGAAGGAAGGTCTTTGGTGAAGATGTCAGTGAAATGAGACATGGTCGGTATGTGAAGAATGTGGACATGGCCAGCCGCCACCCGATCATGGCCGACAAAGCAAACGTCGATCTCCATGTGCTTGGTACGTTGATGTAGGACGGGGTTGCATTGGAAGACATGTAAATCGTGCTTATGTTGTCGTAGTAAACCAGGATAGCACACTAAAGTGGAGCATGAAGCTCAAGAACAACATTAGCGATGGCGCGGTACTCGACTTCGACATTGGATCTAGAGACGGTGTTCTGCTGCCTGGAGGACCACAAGACCAGGTTAGGAACACATCATAGCCCGAGGTGGACCTGCGCATATCAGTACAACCAGTATAGTCTGCATCGAAGTATGTCACCAACTCAGCAGGAGACGACTCACGTGGATCATGCATGTAGAGGCAAATTTGTTGAACAGCGTAGGCAATATCCAGCCTAGTGAAAGTTAGGTACTGCAGGGCACCTGCAATACTTCAAAAGTTGGTAGCATCTTGAACAGGAGCTCCATTGCAGAGAGCTTGGAATTACAATCCACCAGTGTAGAAACAGGCTTGCACCCAGCCACGCTAGCCCGATGGAAGAGAATATCAATCATGTATTGGTGCCGGTAGAGGAAAAGACCACCATCACAGCGCTGAACTTCCATACCCAAGAAGTGATGAAGCTCACACACAAGTCCTTTATAGCAAACTCTTATCGCAGAGCGTTGATGGTGTGGCAGAGGAGCTCGGTCGATGAAGCGGTGAGGATAATATCATCTACATAGAGGAGGTAGATAGTGTCCGAACCACAGTGATAGAGAAATAATGAAGTGTCTCACATGGCCTCAATGCCAAAGTGAGCAAATGAGGAACGAACCGGCTACACCATGCGCGTGGGGCTTGCTTCAGTCCGTACAGAGACTTGTTCAAGCGACAGACAAACCAAAAGGCTAAGCACAATACACCATCGGTCTCTGTCCGAGACCCATGAAGAAAGGTGTTCTTTACGTCCAACTAATGGATGGGCCAGTGATTGGACAGGGTCACAACTGATGGATGGGCGAGTCATTGGACAGGGCCAAGGAAAAGCATGGTACGAACTGTGGCGGTCTTCACAACGGACTGAAGGTCCCATCAAAGACCACTCTAGTTCGCTATAAGCAAGGATAATGAGGTCGCTGGCTTGCGGGCGTTTTGCGTGATGATGTGGCGCAAGCTGCCCGTGGATCCCACCAGCATTTAACACAAAGCAAGTAACTTAACGAATAACAAATGCCGCAACGGATTCTGATTGGATTTCGCCGTCATGAGGCGGGCGACGAGCCAGACGCCCGTCGCATTCTCTCTCCTTCTTTCTCTCTCCAACACGTCGGATCTCGCCGGCTTTTCACCTGTTACTATACTTGCTCTAAGAGAAACCATATAGGACCCATCTGGCCCTATACCAGTCGAGGAGCCATGAATTTGGAATTTGTGCTTAAAAATGCACTCCCCACAGTGGGCACGGAAAAAGATCCAATAGAGTTATGAAGCCTGCAAGTTTGGATCGGCGAGGCGACCGCGGAAGGTCTTCAGGTATTGGAGATATTGGGTAGTTTTTTTTCTTTTCTTTTTTTGAGATAAGACATTGGGTAGGGGTTGTCCGGCCGATGATGTATGATGGATGTATAGTCTACGTGGACCCGATCCTAAATTAACCAACGAAACCATAAAGGGCCATTACCTCAAAAAAAAAAAGGCCCAGTTCCACCGCTCGAAACCATAAAGGCCACGGCCTCCAATATAGAGCCCACAAAGAAGCCTCCCAAGCCCAGCAACTTCGTTCGTCTGATCTAACAGCAAGGCAAACGTAACGTGCTGCCGGCGCCACGTGCACGTTCAGCGCCACTCCGAGGACCAAACCGCATCTGTGAGTGACCAAGTCACCCGCGAACCCGCCCAGCCGATCGATCACTCGCTTTACCGGCGCCACTCTCCGCTCTGAGTCCTCGCCCTACATAAATCCATCCGGCAGAGAGCTCGATCGATCGGAAACGCTGATCCCATCGCGAGTGGCGAGTCGCGCTACGTGCGTGCAGATACTACCGGGGCAATGACCGGCGGCGTTGCGTTCATTCTTGTCTCCTGCGCCGCCGTCTTCCTCCTCGCGGGCTCCGCGTCGGCGACCTGGCACGCGCAGGTGTTCGTGGTCGGCGGCGAGCCCAGGGGGTGGGCGAAACCGGCGTCTCCCAACGAGGAGGAGACCTACAACCACTGGGCCGCCAGGTACCGCTTCCACGTCGGGGACTTCCTCCGTAAGTACACTGCAACAAACATTGCATCGATCGCATTCTCGCGTGCATTAATAATCCACACTCACGCATGGTGATGGATCGAACATGCATATCATCTCACACACAATGGCTGCAGATTTCAAGTACGACAAGAACGACTCGGTGCTGGTGGTGTCCAGCGACGACTACAAGTTCTGCGGCGCGGACAGGCCGTTGCAGCGGTTCGACGGCGGGGACACGAGGTTCCGGCTCGACCACAGCGGCTTCGGCTACTTCATCAGCGGCGCGCCGGGCCACTGCGACGCGGGGCAGCGGATGGCGGTGCGCGTCATGCCGCAGGAAGGCAGCACGAGGCCCGCCCCAGTGCCGCAGGCGCCGGCGTCCGCCATGTCGCCCGGCGGCGGCGAGGACGAAGGCGGCGAGTTCGGCCCGCCGTGGGGCGCTGGCTCCGACAATGGCGGAGGCGGCGGGTCGTCGTCCAAGCCGGGGCACGGAAGCGGTGGCTTGGGATCGGCGTCGGCGTCGATGGCGCCGCCGCACGGGGTGTTAGGAGCAAACGGGAACAAAACCAGCGGCGCTGCGGCATCGTCGTTTGATGGCGGTGGCTGGAGTCACGTCGTCGTCCGGGCGGTTGTTGTTCTTGGTGCCGCGCTGCTATCCTTGGTGGTCGTTTGAGTTGATATGATGATGCGCACATTCGCATTGCATTGCTCGTGCATTGTGTTTGTTCATTGGATCGTTTGCCGTTGCTGCTGTAAGTGTCGTGGCTCGTAAGGTGATTTGTTAAATTTTTATGCATGTCATATTCATCGACTACTATTGATTGGCACTGTGTTTTGGTGAAAAAACCCTATAGATTCAAAAAAGCAACGTAGTTGAGTGTTGGGAAGCGTGTTTTATAAGAGATATGAATAGTATAAAAGTAAAAGTACAGATGAAATGATGAATACTAGTGTTTTTTTAGATAACTAAGACACATGTCCGTACGTTGCTACGGGCAAAGGCCAATGTAATGATGGTAGATTGCTTATCATTCTTATGATTCATCTCATCATTGATTATAAGGTAAATAGTTCGAATATGCTATATGCTCACACTCCTCAATCGATCTAAATTTTCAGTAATACTTTAAGAGCTCGTCTCTAATTTTAATATTTTATTTGAGTCCACAAAAGGCTAGCACACAGCCTGCTCTACCGAGAAACACCCCTGTGTGAGTTAAGCATATACATGTGCAGTCATCGCCATGTTTATTTCAATTGCTTCAATTTCCTTTGAATTTTTTTAGGGCAATCAATTTCCTTTGATTCTGCTCAGCGTTATTGAACGTGAGAAAAAAGAGTGATACACTTGTTCTAGCCACATTACTGTTGCCCTCTATATGCTATGCACCACCAGTGCATTCATGCAATGACACCATCACGTAGGCATGTGCATTGTCCACGGGCCTCGCTTAGCACGTCGTCAAACAAAATAAAACTTCGTAACAGCTACTCCTACAAGAAGTGCCAGAAAAACGCTAACCTCCTGCAAGTTGCAAGGTCCAGCATTATAAAAACACGCTGCGTTATAAACCTCCTGCAAGCAGCACCGTCCCAGGCTCCTGTTCGCTGGATCTGCCGGCCGCCCTTGCTTGTATATGAGCCTCCCTGGCCTCTTCGGCGCAAACCTCGTTGTCCTCGATCGCCGGATTTGTTTGCCCGTCAGCTGCGCCCGGCCAACCACAGCTATATTCGAGCTGAGCTCGCACGATGGACCTTTTTTGCTTTCCTATTCTGCTTGCACATCTGCATACCAATCGAGATCGAGACTTTCTTTCTTTCCTCTATTATCATATTCTTTACTTAGGAAAAATGTTGATGAATATTAAGTGGATGATGGATAGTAGAAAAATTTAAGGGATCTATCATATCCCGTAGATGTTTGTTCTCCGTTGGGTGAGACTGACAGGTAGGGTCTATTGTCCGTACCACGGACGAAAAACATAGCAGAAACCATACGTGTTTTAGGAATAGGCACACCCATGTCCGCCTCCCACAATGATGTCATTCGGTGCTCCTCCTCTCTTGTGCGGCGCCAAAATGCATAGGACGAGCACGAACTAAAATTAAGGGTTTGTTTAGCATGACTCTGGCTCATGTAAAAGTTGCTTGGCTCTAGGTTCTCTAGTGAAGCAGCTTTTTTAGCTTTGGTTTATTCTACTGAAAACCATTGGTAGAACAACTTCTCTTGACTATTTAAAATGGATAGGAGATGGCATATGCCCATTGTTCCCTTGCATGTGTACAATACTGGTACATATAAATTCTATGTGTAGGTTCGGTTGATAATGTGATTTATCACAAGTAAAAAATCAATAAATGTAAATTATAGTTTAACTAATAATTATAGTTGCAGACTAGATTATTTACAGGCATGGAGAATTTCAACATGGGGTCCGTGAGGCATGGTATCTAATAGCAATTTTGTATTGTAATTAACAAACTCGAAGGGCACTTTCGTGCATGCATGAGATGGTGACTAGACAAGCTGGGGCAACCCAGTTTTTACGGCTCACACACCATAGTTCATTTTGATGGAGGGCTTTTGGCGGCCGATCACGCACTTTCATTTGGTAGGGAATGAGTGAGTTGGTGGGTTAGGTGCACCCCTCGCCCAGTGGGAAGTTGTAACGACCTAGCTATATGCTCATAAGAATCGAATGTCTGTACTTCACATATCCTATCGTAGTAGGGCTCTTTTCTTGATCAAACTGAAGGAATCCCATCTTAACAAACTTTTTCAAACATGTTGTTATATGAAATCCCATCTTAACAAACTTTTTCAAACATGTTGTTATATGAAAAGAATTTAACTCATCTCTACCATTCATGTCAATTGCCAATACAATGATTTCCTTTTTAGCCATATTTGAATCTTAGGATGAGATTCCTTTTGGGGAGGGGGGGGGGATTTGTAACGACCAGTTTATTAATGACTTGTTAAGAATTTCATCATGAGTATCATTGTTTGCTGATACAAAAAATTTAGCTTTGTTTCAATGCATTTGAATACTTTTTGAATTTCTGAATAGAGTGAAAATATGTCTTCTGAAGAAACTTTATTTTTCTCTAAATATAACCTATGCTAGGATATGACTTGATACAATGGTACTTGTCAAAACTTGTTTTAACATAACATTTCTAAGAATTTTTGGAGGGCACTAGATGGTCGAAATTGATTTGTCACAAGAAAATTTCTAATTTATGGAATCACCTGAAACCTTTTTCCGAAAGATCCGACGTTGAGTCAGAAGATCCGGTGACTGGTTTTTCTTGGCAAAACCATCAGCCACCGCGCGTACCGCGAGCCCAACCCGTCAGCCCACCTGTCTAATACAAGCTGAGCACCACCTCCTCCCCTTCCTTCTCATTCCATCCCCACCACACCCTCTCTACCTTGGAGAGATCTCTAAGGTCCTCCACCACCCAACCCTCACCGGAGACATCACCGGAAGATCACCGGAGCTCGACGCCAGGAAGCTACTCCACCCCCATGCCGTCCTCTTCCCCAAGCTTGGAGCAAGAAGCCCCCAAACCTCCTCCTTCCTCCATTGCCTCCTTCAAGCTCAAGTCAAGGGAGCGTTCGAATCTTTCCCAAGCACTGCTCAACTCCAACTTGCGGCCCTCATTAGAGTTCCCCCCATCGTCAGTGAGCCACCATCCCTCCCAATCCTGTTCTCATTGCTCTAGGTCTTGGGTTCTCGAGTTCTTTGGACGAACTCACCATTGGTAGCCTCGAGCTCCAAAACCCTAATACATGTGAAATTCATTACTTGGAATAGAAACTAGACACTCTCACAAGCCCATAGAAACAAACGATACTCAAAACGATGGCCGGAGCCCAGGGGCGAAGCCAGGATTTCACCATAGGGGGGGCAAGTAGTAGCCTTAGGCCGGCTCCAATGGTCCGAGCTAGCACTATCGCGTAGCTACAGTACCTCAGGGTCAACACATAGCTTTGGAAATTCTACGCATGAGAGAAAGCTATCTCGGGAGTTGATCGCTTTGCATCGTGACTGCCTCCCTGTTTTGCTCCTGTTCATTTATTAAAAGAATCTATGAGAGCCAACGGAAGAGCTTTCCGTTGGAGACGGCCTTAGCATATAAATACTTGGTGATATATACATCTTCCAATTATTATTTTATAGGTTCATGCAACTTATGATTGGGCGTCCAATCCGTCCACAATTGAGTATTATCACTCTAAGGGTCTAGCGAACCATGTATAAAACAGCATGTGTATATTTGTACAATCCAATACAATAGGGGTAACGAAATTTAAAACTCCACTGCAGTAGGCACAAGGAAAAGGTTATGTGTTGATGCTCCGTCTAGGGTGGTGCACATGTAAGAAAAACGTTTTGTTGACGAATCAAATACTAGGAACTATTTAACGAATCACATTTACTACTATTGTTGACGAGCAAAACGCTTTGTGTGATGGTGCACATGCAAGAGCTTTGGATGATATGAGAGGGAAGGCTAACAGATGAGAGAAAAAAAGTCCTAAACAATTGCTTGATTGGTCTTATTTGGGCTCAACCGTTCAGCAGCAGTAAGCACAGCACATGCTCTTTGCTTGTACTGCACCAGTATATACATATGGTTAGTGGAGAGACACGGAAGGTTAGGGAGGCCAGGCCCCTGCGCCCCCCCCCCTTGTCTCCGCCCCTGCCGGAGCCGCCACCGACTAGCTTTTCATTTTCGGTCGTCAGGCTGTAGGAAGATCCGGTAATGGACCAGATCTTCCGGTCGCAAGTTCCAATCCATGGCCAGAAGATCCATTGGAAGTTCGGGCTCTCCTCGACAGGCACCTATTTGATTTATATACCTATGTTCCCAGCTTAAAGTATGTTTATATATGATACTATGACATTATAAAAGCATGTTTGAATCACGTCATTTGTGTTTCATGTTTTAATTTCGTCCTATTGGTTTATTTGTCCCATCTAGGTTGTGACCAAAATAAATTTGTGATAATTGAAATGGCAACTATAGTGACAAATCTAGTTTATTGGCTTTCACTTGTTATAACTTGTAAGGAATTGTTGTGTGACCTAAAATTAAGAATCCAATTTTGTTAGCCTCTTTTGACCTTATTGTATCATCCAAAATTGTTAACACTCATGGAGTACTTATATGTCCATGAATATTTCATAATTTAGCTTTCTTTAACCTTGATTCACTATCTAAAATTGGTAACACTCATGAAGTGATTTTATGCCCATATAGTTCATGTTTAGTGTTCTAAAAGCTTACAACTTATTTGAATACATGGCCAAATATTTCATGATGCTTCTAAAATCATGAAAACCGTCTTGTCCGTTGTCATATCAGTGGTGTATTACTTTACTTGTTAGACATCTTGGAATGGCTATAGAGTGGTACAAGGTTAAATATAATTTTCCTAATACTAGTTCACCTGCAAATAACCTAGTAAAATCAATTGTGCCCATGTGAGTTATGAGCTTGTGTTTGTTAGTTGAAAATAAAAATGTTATGCTTCTATTGTTAGAAATATCCATGTTGTAAATAAGCAAGATGGTACTCTCTTTAATCAAGTATGACAAATGTAGTTAGGCTTTAAATTAAATAATGGTGTTTCTACACTCAACTATGATGTGATGTTGTAGATAATTATTAACCCTCATTTATTTAATGTTGAGAGCAACCATGGAATACTTCTACGGTTAATACTTGCTTATGATGGTGGTATGCTAACTAGTTTATTTTTAGCGTTATGACAACTAAAAGTAGCTCACCTAGCTTAATTTCATTCTCTTGCTACAACTTGTCAGTATTTATTGGGCACACATGTATAAATAATTGCTTGACACTTTATCTCATATTATGCATTTGTGCCATCATTCCAATCAAGATTATTTGTATCATTACCTTGGTCCTTGAACCTCCCTAGCCCATTTTCCTCTCATGAGTCATTGCCTCTCACATATATAGGGATGGCAATGGGTCGGGTTCGGGTCGGGTGAAGTGTCTGGCCAACCAAACCCGAAACCCGAACTGAAAACCCGAAACCGACCCGAACATTGTTTCGGGTGAAAATCCATCCCCGAAACCGAAACACGTGGATATCTGAAACCCGATTAGATACTCGAAAACCGCTTTGTATGACAACATATTAAGAACAATGAACACTTTTTATAAACATATACATGATATTTAACATACACATCCACAAACAAGAGACAATAAATGATAAAGAGTAAATTGCACCCACCATATGATAACTTGTCAGGTGGGTGCAGATTGGTCCAACAAGTTCTAAAATACTTAATTTAGTGCGACAACTTGGCAGGTGGGTGCACATTGGTCCATCAACTGGTGAAATGTTAAGTTAGTGCAATAATTTGGCAAATTGGTGCATATACAGTCTAACTGTTATTATAGTTTTTCACACTACCATATTTTATATTTTCATCTTACCACAATAGAATTGAGTTCTTTTTAAAAGATTAATAAAACACCAAATAATTCATATAAATCTAATTATAACTGACTATTCATGTACATGATATAAATATAGCCTTAGTGAATTAACCAATGGCTTTTATTTATTAAAATTATAGTTCAAATTAAAGAAAAAATTTCTTTATGTGAACTCAAAGCACATAAATAGGCGTAAATCAAGCATATATTGTCTTATAGAAATTGTCTGTCAGAATGAGAAGAAAATAATTTTATATGGACAAAACAAAATATCTCTTATTTTCTAACAATAGTATTCTTTTTAATTTATAATATGCTATGGTCAATTTTTTTCCGATGTAAATATACCATGTATTTATTGTTTGTCGTGGCCAAATACAAGTCAACGTAACATTTGGACTCTTCATGAACTAATTTGCCAAGTTGTTGCAGTAAGTTGAGTATTTTACAAGTTATTGGACCAATCTGCACCTACATATCAAGTTGTTGTACTAAATTAAGCATTTTACAAGTTAGTGGACCTATTTGCACGCACGTGACAAGTTGTTGTTTAGTGGGTGCAATTAACTCTAAATAATTTTATTAGTCAACTTTGATTAATATATAAGTAAACTAGTTATTATTAGTACATTATAAAACATGAGTTTTAAGTCATAATGATTCATTTCGGTTATCCATTGGGTATCCACGGGTGGAAAACTAAACCCAAACCCAAACCCAAAATGTTTCGGAGCTCCGACCCAAAAACCATGGGTGAGAAATTAAAACCAAACCCGAACCCACTAATCCCAAAACTCGCGGATATCCGACCCGAAAGCGCTCCACTACCATCCCTACACATATATGTTCATACATAAGCATCCTTTTCTAATTCATGCATTCATATCTACTCTTAGAGAATGACTTTTCTGAATGTTGCGATCGTGGAGCACCGGATCACAGGCAGGCACCCTTTTTCCTAACTATTTTCATAATGTTGAATTGCTTGTGCATGAACCCTCCTGTAGTATTTCATGTGTTGTGAGTAGAGTAGAACCTAATTGACATAAGCCTTAGTGTTAGACCAACTTCTAGCTATGTTTGTTTGTTGAATTATACAGCATCACCACTCACGAGACATAGGAGCTTTCCTAATCGTACTTTGATAGTTGGAACATCTCATCAATTGTTTTTCTCGTGCAACAAATACAACATTGCATACCACTACAATTAGCCCCGAGTAATTTAACGATGAATATTTGAACATGAAATCGTAGCCGAGTTGAAAAATAAAAGTATTTCTAATTTGTTAATTAAGTATTATCAAACTTTATTAGTTGTCTTGCAACTATATCCAGATTCATTATTAAGTGGGTTTTGATTTTTTTTTCTGCTTGACTGGCAAGACAATGAGCAAGAAAATTGCATAGTCTGCAACATCACATTTCGTTCATGGCATCCAAATGATGTATCAAGGTATAACTTGCATATAGAAAGCGATGACTACTGGGTTACAGTCATGGGCAGTTGATGACTGCATCTGCTGAGAACACAACAACTATTATGGAGAGGATGTGCTACGTTTGGTTCTCTTGCCAGCTCAGGCTAGCCGACAACTTCTACATATCCCCTGTTCTTCTCCTTTCTGCTTATTACTTCCTTTCCCGAGGACCCCAATCAAAATCGAACGCTGGACGAATGCAAGAAGCACACCCAGGCACAGGTACATAGAAAGTTAACCCCCTACTCAGCTACTCCCTTTCATTCCTCTCTTGCTATTGCTGCCTGTGAGGACGTACGACAGCCATGCCCCAACCAGGCTTGATTTAGACGAGATGGTGTCGATTCGGGCAGGGATTGACTTTTAGGCCGTACGCCATCGATTCGAGTTTAATTCTATAAACTAGTTTAGTTCTCAGATAACTTCTCCAGATATTCACTATTCATTGGATATTTACTATTCCTCCATCTCACAAAATACGTTTGCTATACTCAGTGGCGAATCTAGGAAAATTAGATAGGGGGGCTGAAATACAAGAGCAAGTTGAAGTGACCAAGTATGTACGGATGGACGTACGGTGCATACATACGTACCTAATACCTAATAAAATAGATGATATGGGAGCCCAATTGCGATGCATATCAATCTTCACGACTCACGAGAAATGATCTACATACAATGAACAATACAACAAATTAGAGACAAACCTAAATTTTATAGATAGAATTTAAATGATCAAATAAGAGTAGAACAAAGCTTACCACCATATTCTTTTTAGGCACTAACATACGACGCCCTTTCATCGCTTCAAATCTTTTAATGATTTTTTCATTACTAATCTTTCTAAATAGTTCCTTCTCGGTGTAGCATATCATCAAGTCATTGAGCCAATCATCACATATTTTGTTACGCCGATATGTCTTTACAACAGACATAGCTGAAAATATCCGCTCAACTGAAGCTGTTGCCACTGGAAGTATCAATGTTAGCTCAATAAGGCGATAAACCAATCTATATGATTTATGCATTCCACTTTTCATCATAATTTCAGAAACTTGTGAAAGCTCGGTGCATCCAAGGAATTCTTCATTTCTTCTGGCACGTCCAATAAATCCTCTAAGGTGACTTGGCAACAACGTAAGGTCAGCAATGTCAAAATCTTCGGCATAAATTTCAGCAAGTTTCACAAGCTTATCCACATCAAAATTGGAAAAGCAGTTCCTTGGGTTAAGACATGCCATGCATACTAATAACTGCGAACTAATTTCAGTAAACCGATGCTTTATCTCCATCATAATGGCATCGATGGCGGCTAGAAAAATCTCAACATGGTAGAAATGCATGTTTGTTACCTTTTGCCTTTGACGTGCTGATGTCCCTCTAGCTTTCTTTCACACCAATAATCAAATGCATTATCCCTCATATCCTGCAAGCTTTCTTTCACACCAATAATCAAATGCATTGCTTCGACAATGTCTTGATCATTCCTTTGCAAAGCACGTGACAAACTATCTGTGATGCTCAACAATTCTATCATCAAATGCATGATAAATACAAAGTCAAAGCTCTCCATTTTACCAATCAAACCAAAGGCTCCACCATTACTTGTTGGTTTAACAGAATCTTTCTTTACTATCTCAAGGACATCTATGATAGACTCTCGCATCACCAAAATCCGAAGTAAAGTTTTGAGATGTGAACGCCATCGACTATCTCCAGGTCTAGCTAGGCTACATTCTTGATTTAAACCTTTTCCAGTGAGAATTTCTCCATTCTCAATCTTTTCTAACAACAAATCATGATGACTAGCAAGCAAGGCATCCTTTCTCATACAAGAAGCACCCACTGTGTTGACTATTAAAGGAACATAGTTAAAGAAATCTGCAATGGCTGGAGTAGAGGTTGAAACGGTAACAACAACTAATTGCAGTTGGTGGGCAAAACAATGGGCATAGAAAGCATATGGATTTTCATCCCGAATTAATTTTTGCACACCATTAAATTCCCCTCTCATGTTGGAAGCACCGTCATAACCCTGCTCGCGAAGCATAGAGACGCTTAACTTGTGGCTAGAAAGCATACAAAGTAAAGCTTCTTTCAAAGCAGGAGCTGTACATCTCTCTATGTGTTTGAGTCCAAGAAACCTCTCCAACACATTTCCTTCATCATTCACAAATCTACACATCAAAATTATTATAAGTTAGTACATAATCTGAAATTAGACAAAGTATAAAAGTCTCAACTACTAACCTCAAAATCACAGCCATTTGCTCCTTTATAGATACATCTCGAGCCTCATCAATAAGCACAGAAAAATTCCTACCACGAATCTCATCCATTATCTCTTCCATCACTACCTGTGCACAAGCTTTGGTAAGGTCCTTCTGTATATCAGAACATAACATCTGACAATTTTTAGCACCATTATCATATGCATCCTTCACTGCCTCAACCTTGTCTTTGTACCAATCAACCATCTCTCTAAATGTGCCCTTGTTAGCCTATACTACTTCTCCCCACTTCTCCACCCTCTAAACAACCCCTGTCTAGAGGACATTGGTCTCGTATCGATTCAGACAGCGCAACAGCAGGCCCTCGCTGGAGCTGGTGAGGCCTTTCCCTCCCACTGCAGAAGCCGGATGACCATTGTTCCTTGCAGGTCAGTGGGGCGGCGCTGCAGCGGAGGAGACGTCAATACGGGCCAAGCTGTGATCGTGGAGCGCGTCGGCGGGCCACGAGCGAAGTGCGGAACGGGGTAGCGGAGGAACGGGATTGGCGACGCAGCGGGCGGTCTGGAGCGGAGGGACGGAGCGAGTTCGGTGAGTGTGACGCATAGACGACTGGAACGGGAGTGAGGCGGCGGGGACCACTGTTTTTAAATTGCACGAGGGGAGGTGGAGACGCTGGTCCCGCCGTGGCAAAGGCCGGAGGGCCGGGTGTCGACGGGGACCTTGCTGAATTAATAGTAGTAGAGATTTAGTAGTAGAGATTTGCCCATCGGTTTGAGGCTGTGTTGATCTAACAGTATTTACTGAAGGCCATCGGCTCCAAATCGTGAATACTCAGAATCACATAGCCCATATAGGCAGAATATTTCTTTACTAATCGTCACTTCTCCTCATGCGTATACAGTACATAGTTTATTGCAGCTTCTCGATCATTAGGGAGCCAACGAAATCCCACCGGCGAAATCCCACGGAAGAGCAAAAAGTTGTCGACAGCACATTGATTATGCTTCGCCAAACATGTCGCTCAAGTGATTTGCCCCCGCCTGCGTCGAGAGGTCAGCTTCTTGTATGAGCTCGTGCATCATGTCGGCAAGTCGAGCATTTTGGGAGACAAACACACACTCGATTCTTTTCTTCCAGAGCCGCCATAGCACCAAGAGTACTATTGAATCACCAAGAGTACTATTGAATCGAATCCCTTGTCTTGGCTTGACCATGCCCCCGGCGCGTCTTGAGCCACCAGTCTCTGTATCTTTATGAAGATCAGATCACGAAATGATTGTACGATCGATCGGAGTAGTTCTCTATATCTTTATAAAAAATAAGAAGATAGAGAGATTCGGCTTCAAGATGGAGATTGGCCATCTGCATTCGCTCATTCAATTATTCTATTCCGACTTCCAAGAAATCCGGACTACAATCTTCAGATAGACAGAGGGTCCCTTCGATAAGTGTTGTATAGAATTACCACACCTCTACTGTCAATCTTGGACAGCTTAAACAAGACACACGCCATGGAAGTGAACGGAGGGAGACCGGCCTGGCTCTTCCTGGTCTGGGCTCCTCCATTATATATAAGCACAATATATAGGCAGTACAATGTGAAGACCCACGTCTGTGTGTTAATATAGGTAGCAAGAACCGCTACCGTGACTTGTACAAAAAAGTTGGTCACAGCCGAGTTCAGGTTGTTGAGATCTACCGCTAACAGAAAATATACATCAAACATATCCTAGACTATCCTTATCTATCTAACAACACAACAACCAATACTACTAAAAAAATGTTTTAGAGGACACTTAAAAAAAGCCCTCGGAGGCGGACAGATAAAATGTCCGCCTCCGTTAATACGGGCATTAACGGAGGCGGGTATTTTTTATTTTCAGAGGAGGCGGGTATTTTTTATTTTCAGAGGCGGATACTTTAAAATAACCGTCTCCGAAACAAGAGGTGACCTTCGCATGCTAACACAAAAACATATTGTTTCAATCTGAAGTTTGACTATTCAACTGATAAGGTAAAAATAATTTCTTTGGAGTCCGAGACGATCGACAAATCAAGCCATAAGCCGATGTGATTCTTGCTGTGCTAGCAGTAGTAGCAATGCAACAAATAAATTAAATATGATAAACAACATATCAGCAATGGAGCCGATTCCAACATCTTGAAGAACATACTCAATAGCTTTTAGATGAAAGTAGAGGAAACAACAGCGATAGTGCGATACACCTGCAAATTAAAGTCTAAAAGCATCAAGGTAAACACGAAACTTGACAAGCCAAAGAGCAAAGATTAGAGAGATGCAGCCCAGCCAACCATAAGAAACTCGTTGAAGAAACAACATTATACTCCTACTCCTAAGGCAATGGCGTGAAGCTGGAAAATAAATTGTGTTTAATTGATCGCATGATATATGATACAATAGCTGTGGTATGGTACATATTTATACCCTGAGGTTTAGCCATGTATGACAGCGCCTGGGCAAAGACTTGCCTAACAATAAAACTCTAAACATAAAAAATATTAAAATATATAAACTCTAATTTCTCTTATATAAAATCCTTGCTAAAGAAGCTTCCTCCAACCTATCCACGGCAATACCGATCCGCATGCATGTTTTAATTTGGAGTAAAATGCATGAATGACCATTGTACTTGTTCGTACGTTTCAGTTTAGTCATTGTACTTAGAAAAGTATAAATCGTGGCCATTAGACTCACCCGACTACGACAATATGGCCATTGTCTCACTATTTATACGTATTTTGGTGACATGGCTGATGCCCTTTCCATTTATATGTTTTTCAATTGTCCCCTTCTCTCCTTATTCTTTTCCATCTATAATCATCTGTATCTAGCCCTGTTCATTAGCCCACGACCCACATCAGCCCCTGTTCGTTAGACCACGTTGGTGGCGGTGACCGGCGATCAACAAACAGCGAGAGCAATAAACAACAAAGCTTGCCCACACCAGCAATGAGTGGAATTTCAGCCATAAACAATACCTCCCACTTACAGTACGTGTATTGAAACTTGAATTTGAATGGATTTTGATTATTGAAAAAATATGACAATGTGTACTGTTTGATTATTAATACTTCCAATCTATCCATGATGTAGCATGTCTAATTTTAATTTGATTGCCGATAGGCTATATTAGATTTCCGAGTGCTACTTCCTTTGCAAATTCATTGGGTTCTAAATTAGATTTGTTAATTGATGCTTAGGTGATCATAGTGACTCATTCAGCGGCTAAAAGGGCAGCTGACGCTCAAGCGAGGCAGGAAGCACAAGCTGCAAAAAAAAAAAAAGGCAAAGAAGAACTAATTTTCTACCTAGTTGACGCCTTGTTATCTTTTTGAACTATATTAAATAATATTGTCATTCTAAACATAACTTTGTGCTACGTAAAAATGCTACTTATTATGGGTGCTTTCATCATGCATATGCTAAGGTATGCTAACAGAGTGCATGCACCTGCGTGAGAGCCATTTTGATGCTTTATTAATTACTTTGGCCTATGGGTGTAAATCTAATCCAATCAAAGAGGCTAATTGTGCAAATTTAATCCAATCAAAGAGACTAATTCATTAATATACGTGTACTCTTTAAAGGGAAACAACACCAATCAGGATGACACGTCATCTAAATACGTATGGCTAGAGAGCTGACTGTATCCATACAATTAAGAAACTTTAATGGCCACAATTTACACTTTTCTAAGTATGATGGCTAAACTGAAACGTGTGAACAAGTACGATGGGCATTCATGTATTTTACTCTTTAATTTGATTTCTCCTTTCCACGCCAGATGTGCCTTCTTTAATGGCAAAATAGGCAATTTCGTCTCTGAAGGGAATAAAGACTGACCGTTAACGTGAAGAGAGGTGTGAGGGCAAATGAATAATTTCAGTAGTTCTGTTAGGGGTTACCTAACGGTGTTAAGGTGAAAACGGGATGGAGGATGTAATTAAATGAACCAAAAAACAAGAGTTCGGGAGCTAAATTGGCCAAACAGAAAGTACAAGGACGAACTTGACCGTTGGTCCGTAGTTTAGGGACGAATTTGCATATTTTGCCTTCTTTAATCTAATCACCTCTGCATATGTGTGCTGGCCTATCCTTTCTGCAATTACTTTCTTTATTCTAGTTCTCTCTGTTTGTCTTGTATTCCATAGACCCTTATGAAAGATATAGACCCTAGTGGGTTTTGGTGTATTGTGTGACAACATGATTAAAGGACTAATAATTTGTTCAAGTGCGTGAGCATGTCTAAGTTAAGCTGAATTTTCATATTAACAAGATATGAGTATGTATTGTGATGAAAAAAAGAAAGCTCATGTGATAAGGAAGATCAAAACATCGTATGATCCAGCTGATTATAGAATGAATGAATCATTGAGAAAAAGAACGATATATTCCAAGATATGTAATACAAGGTTTCATGGACAAAAGGCACAAGGACATTTATTTATATGAGGCATACTGGATATGTCATTGGAAGCCTAAAACTAAAGTCAAAGAAGAGTGAAGCAAATGAAAATTAGAGAATATGGACATGAACAATTGAAATTGGAAATTATCCAAGGAATGAATATAATTAGATTGCAATCATTTATGAAGCTCAAGTGGCCCTAAGGTGAATGTTGTTTTGACTTAGTTTGTTGGTTCGAGGTACTAAGCACAAGTGAAGGGCAAGTGATAACCTAGCCACAAGAAACTCAGCTAAGGTGAACAATCAATCCAAGTGGTTGACACCGAGTTAACAAAAGTCAAGTGAGTATCATATTGGAAAGCACAATTAATTTTATATCAAGTATGATAAAAGTGACCACCGACGTGGTGCCTCCTATCGAGCACACACCAAGGAGGTACATTGCGGGCGGGAGTGAGAGCTCTGGCAAGCGGCGGCGAGGGTCACAACATGGTCGATGATGAGTTCCTACTATTTAATCCTTTGACTAATGAAGACACTTTGATTTTTATCCCCAATAATCTTGTTTTATTTGGAAACGGCGATGACCGAACTCAACGTTTACATGGTAGTCTACAGAACACTCGAGTGTTGAGAAGCTGAAATTTCAACTGTCTCCGAACTCAACGTTTTTACACAGAAGCCGATGAGGAATTTGTGTAAGCAAAAATCGAGTGTTGAGAGGCTGTATGACACTCATCCGTAAAAAAAACGAGCTTGCAATTGGATTTGTTTATCATAAAGTGTTTCGTTATTTCTGACGCTACTTCACCTTAATTGTTATTTAAAAATAGATCACAATATATCTTATTTTTTAACCTCTGACTTATCAGCAGCCACCGAATGAGTGAAAGCCACCCAAATGAAGATCAGATCATGAAATCATTGTACGATCGATCGGATTAGTTCACTAGTTCTCTATATCTTTATAAAAAATAAGAAGACAGAGAGACTGACTCGGCTTGAAGATGGAGATTGACCATCTGCATCTGCTCATTCAATTATTCTATTCCGAGAAATCCGGACTACAATCTTCAGACAGACAGAGGGTCCCTTCGATAAGTGTCGTATAGATTTACCGCACCTCTACTGTCAATGTTGGACAGCTTAAACAAGACACGCCAAGGAAGTGAACGGAGGGAGACCTGCCTGACTCTCCCTGGTCTGGGCTCCTCCGTTATATATACAATATATAGCTTAGTACAATGTGAAGAACTCGCACTGCAGCCTCTCACTTCCAGCAATCCACGTTGAGAAAGAAGGTCATTCCTGACTTCTGCAGCCCATGGCTGAAGCACCAGCAGCCATGCGAGCCGTGCTCGAGGCGCCCGGAGTTAAGGGCCAGGAGGTGCTCCGCCTCCCGTGCGACGCAGCCAACGTGAAGGATGCCGTCACAGGCCTTGTCCGCCGCATCATCACGACGGGCGATCCCCCGGTGACGAGCGCGTTCAACATGCTAGACCTCGGCAAGGTCGCCGAGCTGTTCGCGGCGTGGCGGCGCGGCCTAAAGGGCGTGCCTCCGTACTACGCCGTCAAGTGCAACTCCAACCCGGCGCTGCTCGGAGCACTGGCCGCTCTTGGCTCGCGCTTCGACTGTGCCAGCCCGGCCGAGATGGACGCCGTGCTCGCGCTCGGCGTCACCGCCGACCGCATCATCTACGCCAACCCGTGCAAGCCCGAGTCGCACATCGCGTACGCCGCGAGCGTCGGCGTCGGCGTCGCCACCTTCGATTCCGTGGAGGAGTTGCGCAAGATGAAGCGCTTCCACCCCGGCTGCAAGCTTCTGCTGCGGCTCAAGGTTCCTAACGCCGGTGACGCCGCCCGGTGGGACCTGGGCTTGAAGTACGGTGCCCTGGAGGAGGAGGTGGCTCCGCTCCTGCGCGCCGCACAGAGCGCAGGGCTGGCGGTCTGGGGCGTCGCGTTCCACGTCGGGAGTGAGGTGTCCCGGGTGGGGGTCTACGACGCCGCCGTCCAGGCGGCGCGCACGGCGTTCGACGCCGCCGCCGCGCTCGGCATGCCCCCGATGCACGTCCTGGACATCGGCGGGGGCTTCGCCGCCGCAAGCTTCGAGGACGCGTGCGCCGTGATAAACGCGGCGCTCGCGCGCCACTTTGGGGACATGCCCGACGTGGAGGTGATCGGAGAGCCAGGGCGGTACTTCGCCGAGACGCCATTCGCGCTCGCCGCGCGTGTCTTCGGAAAGCGCGCGCGCGGCGAGGTGCGCGAGTACTGGATCGACGACGGCTTCTACGGCACGTTGTGCTGCGTCCAGCATGGCTACGTGCCACGCCCTGTGCCGGTGGCAGCGGCGTGTCACTCAGCCGACCAACGTGGGGGAGAGACACGTCACCTGTCCACGGTGTTCGGGCCCACCTGCGACTCGTTGGATCTTGTGGTTCAGGGCTACCCTCTGCCGGAGCTGGGCATCGGGGATTGGCTGGTGTTCCACGATGTCGGCGCGTACACCACCGAATTGAGCTGCAACTTCAATGGCTTCTCCGCATCAGAGATGAAGACCTACCTCGCCTACTGGATACGGGATACCGATCTAAACAAGCCGCTCCTTTGGCAGCATTGATCACCACGTGTTTGACACGTGATTTGGTACGCGCCATTATTTCGTATGGGCCCATCAGAAATAATAAGTGGTACTCGGTTCCACATCTTCACCATGAAGAGATACTTCGTTCTAGATTTGATCAAATTTTATAGAGACAAGTATTGATACTTTCTACATAAACTACTAAAATATATTTAGTCTTGTAATAAAATATCTAATTATGATAAATTGATGACATGCGCATTGTTTGTTCTTTTTTACTGATTTGGTAAAACCGAAAATAGTTTTGACTTCGGCAAATTGCTACCCAACTCCGGATTCGGTGCATAAAGAAGAAAAAAGATAAAATATATTAAGGTGTGAATTTAACTAAATGAAATAGTTTAAGAGTAGTTTAGGGGGCTATCTGAACTTTGCCTATACTTGGGGGAGCAATTTAGACTTTTTCCTAAATAAAAACGGAGGGAGTATTAGCCATATCATTGTTGGCAAGCATCAATTCTCAGACCTCTCTCCTCTCTTTCTCGCCATGGACATACGCCGCAGCCGCATAGGAATTAGCGTAGAGAAGCTTCTGTTATATTTTCCATAGGCGACGTGGACGGATTCCAAACTAAGGCCTTGTTTTACAAAATCCGGCAAAAGGTGCTTTTGTCTTCTCATAGAGCATGATTCACAATGCACGACGTCTGGGCACCAGCACCACCACCTCGTCTACTCGGCCAGCAGCACCGAGAACCACCCCAGCTCCAAATAATCTTTCCCCTAAATTGCTTGGAGGACTTTGCCCTTTCCTTTCCGTAGCCCATTTAAGGGTGACATGGACCACGGCCACGGTCCGTTCGTCGTCACCCACCACCACGTGCTCGGCCGCGAGAGTGAAGCGTGCGCATATTCGGTTCTCGATTTCCCAATTGAGCTCCTCGCCCTCTCATTTCCTGAGCCAGTGGACACCAATAGGGACACGCTACCGCACTGGGTATTATTTGAGCTCGATACTATTGATTAAATGCTAGCGGGGCTCGCAACCACCATCCGTCAGATCACAACGCGAGACACCGACCAACTGGCATGCTCTGAGATCCGATCTCGTTATTGTTTCCAGATTTTGTCCATCACTCCTTTGTCTGTTTTTTATCACACGCGATGAGCGTTGAGGAAAATAAACAAGGAAAGTATAGCTTGAGAATTAGACTCGGCGAGTCTTAATTTATTCTCTCTATATATCCTACAATTTGTTTAATATATCTCTGAAAAATAATGCAGCACACAAAAAGACCTCACAGTCACACACATGCATAGCAAACACGTAAGGAAAAGTTAGCTTTATCGTACAACATAAAAGAATAAACATGAAATGAAATGCGTAGTATAGGATTAACTGGGCGCAGGGCTCCGTACATGGTGCCCATGTCCTGCAGGACTCGCCGGCGTCGGAGACCTTCAGCCGGAGCATAAGCTTGCAGCCGGGGTGGAAGCGCTTGATCTTGCCCACCTCCTCCACGGAATCGAAGGCGGTGACGACGTCGACGCCGACGCTCGCGGCGTACGCGATGCGCGACTCGAGCTTGCACGGGTTGGCGTAATGTTTATAAGATTTAAATTCTTTTGGCCAGTAACCTTGCTGAAATTTCTAGATGAAAGACGAAGGTGTGAACAACATTTAGTTAGGACTACGGTAATTTAGTCATCTGCATGTTGCATTCATCTGTTAGATATTTTGTGACCGTCAGGTCAACGAACAACCCAAGATAAGGGGAGTAAATCTTATCCCCCAGATCTCGGAATCGGCTCAAACAGAGTCCGATTTGTTGCCGTGATCGTGAGGCAACGATAAGAAAACACCAGGGCTCGGCCCCGGACCTACAGTGCTATATAAGCTTGAGGTCGTACCCCCCTAAAGGTACCCTTCACGCATTCCAAGATTCGCTAGAGACGCACCACCCTAAACCGATCTGTTAGAGCACTGGAAGGCCTGGAAGCACGAGTGCCTCCCACAGGCCAATCCCGTTGGCGTCCAAAAGGCCAGCGCTACCCACCGAAGTCTCTGGAGGAGAGACTCCGCTACAAGCCCGACGCCGCCCTTACCGTCGACTCGAACACCGCCTCTCCGGCCTTCCCCGTCGCGACGGAGAACACCACCAATGGTATAAGGCCGTCACCGACCACTTTTACTTCCGCATTAGATCTAAGACTTGTTGTGATCTTGTATAGGCTAGATGATCCTGTTTAGTTATTATTCTAAGTATTGTTAGCACATTTTATACTAACATCTTCTATATCTTTGTTAGAAATAATTTCATAACCATTCATATTTGTAAATATGTATATATTTGCATGCTTTGTTGTCCCAAAATTCATGAAAATTCTCCACGCTTGTTGTCTAATTTCTTTTTTCGTGATCTTCTCCAACTTTTCCATGCTATCAATAAATAGGTACATATATTCTCAATTTTTTACTGACATCCTGATATATTTTGCTGTCTGAAACTGTATAGATACTCCACTCTTGATGTCAAGTATTTCTTATTGAACTTTTTCAACCTTCTCTTGCTACCAATGCATGTGTATCATTCACAATTAAATTTTCTCCTCACTAAATGCCTCATTTTCTCTTGCTGTCTAAAACCTTGGAGCAATCGATACTTTAGTAACCCGCATCATTTTGTGTTTTTAGTGGCGTGCTTGTGGTGGTGTCATGCCATGGAACCCATGTGCCACGACGGAACCGAGGGTCCCATGTATGCTGCAGCCACATGGTTGTGCAGCTAGGCATATGCTGGTGCTCTGGTTTGTGATCATAACATACTGCAGAAAGTCTGCCAATGCACTAACTCAATCTCAAATATCTAGTCTTTTTTCTCAACATGCAAGCATATCATGGAGTAGTTGCCTAATTCTCAACTAGGTATCTCATATTCACTAGCACCTAACAATTAAGGTTCTATCTCCTTTAGTTCATCATCATACTAATCTTCTCACCAAATCAATCTTTTCTTGGTGTTAATTGGGGTGAGTGATGTGATAACTTTTAGAAAAAAATCCAATCATGTTTGACCCATTAAGCTTATACCTACTTTTGAAAATCATTTACTCTCTAACCATGACTCTCCCTAACTAGACCTTGCAAAGTGCCTTAAGGAAGGTGAATTGGTTTAGTGGTAACTAACGTTATGCTAAGTTTACAGGTAGGGACCACCAAGTTATCTTGTCAAGAAAGTTGTAAATATGCCAACAACACTCTTGCTCAATTAGTAAAATAAAATCATGCAAATTTATTGTGCACTACAATTGCATTTTAAGTCATGTGCACCTTTATAAGAAATTGCATTATGTCATCTACACCAAGCATCACTCTAATTTTGCAATAATTACGACACATGCATTGGTTAAGGCATATGCATCATGGGTCAAAAATGATATCATGACCATCATTCCATATGCACCATAAATAATTTATGCCATCATGTATGTATCACGGCATATGCACTATCAAGCATGTTGGTGCTCTTTAGCGGCACACTTTTAGTGTCATTAGGTGGAGTTTTTGGAGTAATTCGTACACTAAACCACCACTTGGCACACGGAATAACCATATTTTCGCATATGCATATATTTTTGGAGAGTTTGTGAATATGCAGGTTTTTCAGGATATTTTGGAGCGGAAGTGACAAAGCCTATTTTGAGGATCGAAAGCCCAAGAACTTGAAGCCCATTCACACTCTCGAGAAGGTCCAAAGGATGGCCCAAGATGATTCACTTCGGAGTCAAGGTGGAGAATATGTAAAGATTTCCCTTCCGATCCTTATCCCGAAGAAATCTCGAAGCAAACGACGTCAAAAGGGCCACATATGTGAAGGACATAACCTAATAAAAGACCGAGGATGCCCTAGAATATGACGATTGGACGGCCTCTCTTTGGATAGCCATCATTTGGTTATTGACCATTTAAGCATTTGGATAGCTTCCAAAATATTCTTGGGACCTACAAATATCTATAGGTACCATCTAGACAAATTATTAGTCCCAATGGTTATGTTGTCAATCAATCGTCCAAATCACAAACAATGGTCTAGGATCATTTTCCTTACACATATGTAAGCTTGAACTGAATTATGTCCAGTCATGTATTTTGCATGCTTACATATACATTCACATGTTGTTGGCACTCTTTAGCGACACACTTTTAGTGCCATTTAGGTGGATATTTTAGACTAACTTATATACTAACCCGCCATTTGGCACGTGAAATAAGCCCATATTCGCATATGCACATATTTTTTGAGGATGTTGGTTTATGCAGGTTTTGAGTTATAAATGAACACTTTTGGATGAAGACCCAGATTGTGACTGACCACCAAGGATATGCACGGGCAAAGGCTTGAAGAACACACTTGGATGACTTCGGGGTCGGAGAAAATCCAACAGACATCTCAAAGATCCAATTATATCCCTAAGAAAATGACATCAAAAGGCCCACATATGTGAAGGGCATAAACTCTAGGAAGGACAATGACTCTACACGCGAAAGAGGAGGCCGAGATGGGCCAAAAAGTGGGTGGTCCAGCCGGCCCAATAGGCCCCTAGCCGGCCGGCCTGGCCTGTTTCTGCGCCGCCTCATCCTCCCCTTCGAGCTAGGCTTCCCTCGGACTATTTAAAGCTTATGTCTTATAGAAACCGTACGCGAATTTTGACCAGAGAGCCTCCGAATCGAGGCACACACACCAGAGGAAGCCGACAGCCGCCGTCCTCAGCATTGCCTAGGAGACGGCTTAGGCTAGACCCTAGCTGCCATGGTTGGCCCAGCGTGGTGACGCCATGGTGGGATTCTGGAGCCGTGCCAAGATTTATCAAGAAACATATACATTGAATGGTGATGCAATCTAATCTTTCCTCGTTACTTTGATCTTCTAAGATGCGTGCTTTATCTCATATGCCTAGCTAGCATAGAATAGATCTAATCATGGTGATTAGTCTTTATGTCTAATTGGCTTATGTTCTCTTCATATATCTAAAGGCGGTGATAGATTATCATCATGTGGTGGTAGCACGCGGTAGGGAAAAGAATCGTACGATATAGGTTCTTAGTAGGTTTAGATATAATCGTGGTGATTAGTCTATGGATTGCGGATACATCTTAGTGGTGCACGGGAAGCCAGACACGAGGATCCCTCATGTAGTGACAGTACGCAGGAGGAGTAGGGTCGGTGGAACGTGTGTTGTGGGATCATATCCCCTTATCGGAGTACGAGATAGGTTAGGTTATCACTTAGGCCGGAGTTGCAATGAAGGAGGCGGTGGGACCGTGCTACCGAAGGTCGTGTTACCTCGAGGAGGTCGGTTGGGATCATTCACTTATCACACATAACATGTTCACATTCGCCTCACACATCCACATGTTCATCACTATATGTAATATGTGCTTCATGCTAGGATTAGATCTGTTGAGCTAGATAGAAAACCCTAGTAAGTTCATTGCCGATCCACGGATTTTAAACCTCGGGGAAATACTCTAAGGGAAGAGCTATAATGATCTGTGCACTTGCGGTTCGTAATTGATGCGTCTAAGGAGCGTCAACACATAGTACGTAATAAATATAGTTTCACGATGTCTCTTCTGTTTTCAAAATCATTTAAACCATGGCTCCTCTCTCCTCCCCACTAGCCACTGTTCCTCTCCCTTCTTAAGTGGTGTTTGGTCCGACAGTGAGCTCGTCGGCTCCATTGAGACCGCGCCGTCAACGGAGGCGCAGGAGCATCATGGTGGAGACCTCCGCATCTAGACCTGGCGTGGCGGTTGGCCGTTCCCGTGTCTTTCCTCCTACAGTTCCACTTCTTGCCAGAGAAACGGGGCCGTGGCAAGATCCTGTGACCCCAAAGGCCAAAAATCAGTGCAGTAGTGTGAGATCTGTCCGCCTCGCCACTGCGGGTCCCAACCTACAGGCAACCCACTAGTTCGGCGATGAGGTCTCCGTTAGGGGGCGGAGCCAAATCTAACTTCGATGGACAACAATCCACAAGGTCGGCACGGTCGAGGTGCGGCGCGTCGTGCCGACGACCATCACGGCCCCTGTGCAGGCGTACGTCTTGTGAGGTGCCGGACAGCGATGCGGGAGAGGACAAGGCCCCCTTCTTCGTCCTTGACCTCTCCGCCTCCCTCATCTGGGCCTCCACCAGCCTGCGGCCAGCGCATCCTCAAACTCCGGATGCACCACCTTCTTGGGTGCCGTCCTCCCCCTGCCGCGACTCAAGTTCTGAGTTTTGGGTCGCCGAAGGCTGCGTTCTATGGCGGTGAACCCAGGTTCACCTAGAGCTCTAGGCATGCTCTTCACTGAGATTGTTCATGGAGTCACCGACAGACAACGAGGACGATGAGGCCGCCTCGCAGGAGCTGAGGTGACTACCATCCATGGACGTGATCATGAAGTACCAGACCAAGACCTCGTTTGCGCTACTTCCCACAGGTCCATCAGGCATCAAAGGGAGATCAATGGTGTTCGCCCCCTTTGTCTTGCAATCCCATCGAATCGATCAGCGAGTACCGAGGAGGCATCAGCCAGGTGTTTCATTTGCTCACTTGGCTTCCCTCTCAAATAGAATCCAGCATGTTTTTACTTTACTGTGCAATTAGGCACAAAATCGTTTCCTCCTTCGTAGTGTTGACCTGAACAAACTAAAGACATATTCTGGCTCTAAACCGTAGCTTTGTTTACAAATTTTCATAGTATATTTCAATTTTTCATAATTCTAATACAAAATTTGTAATCAACTACAAAAACTTCTAAACCATTTTTTCTTGATTAAAAGATGTGAGTTGGAAAAATATTTTTTAATATTTTCCCTTACTACAATGCAAGAATAAACGTCCCATTGAAACCAAATTTCAGTCACCATCGCATTTGAATCAGCAGGGAAAAAGAAAGAAAAAAGTATCGAGGTATGCGTCCCGTCTTCCAATCCGTTTACGTAAAACAATATCCCGTCTTCATCAGTCGTTCGCGCTACGTGCCCGTGCGGGTCGGCGTCTCCCACGGTCCCCCACCCCTCCTCCCTTCACCGGCCGCCGCACCGCCGATGGCTTCGCGCCTCCGCCTCGTCTGTCGGACCCCAGGCGCCGTCGGAGATTCGGCCCCTGACCCAGGCGTATCCGTCAAGGCGGAGGCACGGGAGCTAGAGGGGGAGGCGAACCGGGCGGAGCCGCAGCCGCCGCGGATGGAGGTGACGTACCTGGGCGGCGGCAGCAAGGTGGTGTACGTCCCGCGGTTCGTGGCCCGGGAGAAGGCGTGGGAGTGGTTCGATTGCCTTGACAAGAACATCCCCTGGACGCGCCCCGAAATCCGCGTCTTCGGCCGCTCCTCCGTCCAGGTCCGCACCGTCTCGACTCTCGATTGCCCATTTCTTCCTTTCAGCTGCGTTCGGTGTTATCGGAGGTGTACGGTATGGCAAAATGGTCAGATGCTAATCTTGCAAGAAACTCTCTTAGGTCGTCTGTTCTGGTGCCCGGTTGAGATTTTGCCCTTTAGGCATTACATCGTCGTTCCGGCTTTGTGGGTAACCAATGTATGTCATCTTGGTGAATGGTGAAGCATTGCGTTCCAGTGGGTTTCGCTATGAAAACATGTTCATACAAGGGGCTTGATGTTCTGCCATATGGTTTAGATATGCCTCAGTCTCAGGTTATACAAGACATGGTGCTCGAGGGAAATTATTTGCTTGAAAAGATCTCTTAGACGTAAGACGTGTGAACTGGTTGCAATTTATGTGAAATGGATGAAAAACATGGAAATTTTGGGTAAGTAAACTTAGACTAGGCCATTGCTACGGGCAAAAAAACCCATCTAACATATCAATTCATTGTTTTTTATGCTGCACTTTTAGAATGGAGACACATCAGTATTTAAAGAGTGTCATCGTCACATTTATATTAGAAACATAGCTAACTAATATAATTCTCATCTATAAAATCATCGTCCTTTTGCCACAAAAGATCATTATAGCTTACTTGAAAACTGCAAAATTATAGCTTGAAAATTGCAAATGCTACCCGATTAGAAAGACTTAGCTAGACCTAATTTGTTTGTCCCAGAAATACATATCTCCGATTTGTAAACATAGATATGATTTTAAAAGGATAAATGTTTGAATAACAATGAACCAAAAGAGGAGCACACTTGCATTTTAAAACAATACTATAAAGACATCTCATCAATTGTTTTTCTCATGCAACTAATACAACATGGCATACCACTACAATTAGCCCCGAGTAATTTAATGATGAATATCTGAACATGAAATCGTAGCCGAGTTGAAAAATAAAAGTATTTCTAGTTTGTTAATTAGGTATTATCGAACTTTATTAGTTGTCTTGCAACTATATCCAGATTCATTATTCTGTGGTTTTGATTATTTTTTCTGCTTGACTGGCAAGACAATGAGCAAGAAAATTACAGTCTGCAACATCACATTTTGTTCATGGCATCACAAATTTTAAAAGGCTGGCATAATCCAAATGTTGTATCACGATACAACTTGCATATAAAAAGCGATGACTACTGGGTTACCGCATGGGCAGTTAATGACTGCATCTCCTGAGAAGACAAGAACTATTATGGAGAGGATGCGATACGTTTGGTTCTCTTGTTAGCTCAAGCTAGCCGACAGCTTCTACTTCCTCTGTTTCCTCTCTTCCTGTCCTTCTCCTTTGTGCATATTACTTCCTTTCCCCATCCGAGGACCCCAATCCAAAAATCGAACGCTCGGCGAATGCAAGAAGCACACCCAGGTCCCAGGCACAGGTACATAGAAAGTTAACCCCCTACTCGTCTACTCCCTTTCATTCCTCTCTTGCTAAGTTGCTATTACTGCCTGTGAGGACGTGTGCAACAGCCATGCCCCAACCAGGCTTGATTTAGAGATGGTGTCAATTCAGGCAGGGATTGACTCGATTCGGCCGTACACCATCGATTCGAGTTCAATCCTATCCAGAGGATATTGGTCTCGTATCACTTCAGACAACGCAACAGCAGGCCCTCGCTGGAGCTGGCGCAGCTCCCTCCCACTGCAGAAGCCGGATGACCAGTGATTAGGGCCATTTATTTTAGCCCATTGATTAGGGCCATTGTTCCCTGCAGCTGCAGGTCACTACGACTACGAGAGAGCCCAACTGGGACGGCGCTCCAGTAGAAGAGATGCCAATACGGGCCAAGCTGTGATCGCGGAGCGCGTCGGCAGGCCACGAGCGAAGTGTAGAACGGGGTAGCGGAGGAACGGGATTGGCGACGCAGCGGGCGGCCTGGGAGCGGAGGGACGGAGTGAGGTGGCGGGGGCCACTGTTTTTAAATTGCGCGAGGGGCGGTGGAGACGCTGGTTCTGCCGTGGCAGAGGCAGGCGGGGTGTCGATGGGGACCTTGCTAAATTAATAGTAGTAGAGATAACCTAAAATCTCTGAGCACAGCAACTTGTAAACACGCCTTTCAAGCAGCAGTTGACGCACTGAGCTGTTCTTGAGAGAGGCCAAGGTTGGAGCCACTATGTATGGCCACTGCGACAAAAGTCTCAAGTGATACAGTTTAGGGCGAGCCCCTAGCCAATATTAGGGCATTTTGATATTTGTTCAGATACAGAAACTGGTAGACAAACTGAGGTCTTTAGCTGGCAAAAGAAATGAACACTAGTGAAGTAGAACGGAAGATGTGTGATTCTTCGATCTCTGAAAAGACAATATAGGGTTGTCACAAAGATGCTAATCCAGATATATTTTCCTCGTTCTTTTTTTCTGCAGCCTAGGGATGTGTGTTATATTGCGGATGAAGGGCTAACAGATTTGAAATATAGTGGTCATCAGCCTCATGCACATTCTTGGGATGAATTCCCCGTGCTCAAGGACATCCTGAAAGCGGTAAGGAGTGTTCCATAGATACGCATTACATTTTTTTTAGTTTTATGTTTGACAATCAGAGAGTAGGAACAACATTGCAAAATATCATCATTCATTATTTTAGTGATTTGCTAATTCATTAATGTTCATAGGTGCATGATGCCCTTCCCGGGAGTTATTTTAATAGTTTGCTCCTGAACAGATACAAGACCGGTTCAGACTATGTTTCATGGCATGCTGACGATGAGCCACTCTACGGACCAACTCCAGAAATAGCATCTGTCACCTTTGGCTGTGAACGCGAGTTCTTACTTAGGAAGAAGCCTACAAAATCATATGGTACCATCGTTCTTGATAGCTCTCATCATCTACCAGCTGCTTCTGGATCCAAAGAAGCTGCTCGAAAGCGGCTCAAGGTCACTGCTCCTCAGCAGCATTCTTTCGTTCTAAAGCATGGCTCACTGCTTGTGATGAGAGGCTACACCCAGCGGGACTGGCAGCATTCTGTCCCGAAGCGAGCCAAAGCAAGCTCACCAAGGATCAATCTGACTTTCCGGCACGTACTGACCTAAACATCCTGCTCCGGTCAAGTTCTGTGGTGGTTGCTCAGCGAAGTACATGTTTTGCTATGCTTGATCAGTGTAATTTTTGTGACCTAAACATCCTGCTCCGGTCAAGTTCTGTGGTGGTTGCTTAGCGAAGTAACTGTTTTGCTATGCTTGATCAGTGTAATTTTTGTGGCAACGCATTGTGCACATCACCCATTTCATTTCCAGGTGATTCTATCGTGTTGTATCAGCAGCTTAGGCTGTGAGTCGGTAGCGGGAAAATGTGCTGCAGCGGCCTACGCTACCGACCCCGCTACGAGAGCGGAGGCCCGCCGTCCCGCTACTGGAACGGAGGTAGAGGCCTCCTGCTACCCTGCCACCGTGCTCCTGCTCCTCCGCGCCGAGCTCCCTGCTGCGCTGAGCTACCCGCCACGCCGGCCGCTCGCTGCTGGGATTGAAAAACGAAGAGAAGGAAAAAAAAGAAAAGGTGAAGACAGAGAAAATAGTAGTTGGGATGGTTGAATAAAATATAAGATAGTTGGTATAGAGGGAGATATAAAGCAATGATTTGCAAGAGGAGTTGGTATAAAGAAAGTCATCTAGATGACCAGGACAGAATATTCATTTTATAGAGATGACTGCAGAGAGCTTTAGCAGCTGGCTCACTGGACATGCCTGCCTATCAAACTAATACGTTGCCATAATTTTTTCTTGCTATTAACTGGCTGTGCGAAAGCGCATGCCTTAGTTTGAGGTTTTAGAAAACTGTTAGCACCCGTAAAAACGTATGACAACTATAAGCGACGATATAGCCTCCTAGGTTTGCTTGGACAAAAGGTCAAGCCTAGCAGAATAACGGAAGAGAGCAACAGTTTCTGAATGTTTACGCATGCAAAATTTACGCTCTAAATTCAAGCCATGAATTCACTACCATGCGTCCCTGCCATCACAGTTCGGACTTCGATACTACACGAGTAAACATGATGCAAAATTATATGCTAACAGAATAAACAAAAAAATATACTGTCACACCTCATTAAGTCCAACTACTACGTCTCGAGCGTCAGATTCTACATCCAAAGTACGGTTTTTAGAACGGGGCCAAAAATTGGATGCCCTCAGCTAGTCTTACAACACGAGCCACTAGTTATTTGCCTACTACATTTCTACACGAGTTCAACAACAGAGCACTATCTCCTGCAAAAGAACTAACAGATATGCTACATTTCAGTTTCTCGCCCTCTCCTCTCAGGGATATACAAGACAACACAGGGATGACATGTCATAGCTTAAATGGACAAACAAGTGCCCTCATCTGATAACATTACGAAGCAAATCCTATTCCACTGTTCTATACTAACGTGTTGCTATCGAAACGAACATTTTCTACATTACAACTGTCAATTGCATACGGTCAATCAATGAAATATCCACATTCCCGAACTGCTGCTTGTGAAATCTGCATCCTACTATGAATGGTCAGCTGAGAAAGCAAGACTATGTTGCTTTTGCTGTACGTTTTTTCCACACGCTCTGCAATCCAAAACAAAGCAAATTAGATGAGAATCATAAACCACAAGATGAGAAGATTAGGTCCAGTACAGAAGCATAGGCTCAGGACACACGGGTGCACTCACAAGGGTTTCGTTGTCTGATTCCTCCTTGCTGCTCAAACTTAAGTCGTCATCCTCTTCCACATCCACATCTTTGGACTCTTTCCCTGCCTTTTGTTTCATTTGCGCATCTTCAGACTCCCTTCCAGACTTCTCTTTCATTCCCATATCTTTGGAGTCATTCCCTGCCTTCTCTTTCACCTCGACATCTTTGGGCTCTTTGGCCTTCTCTTTCACTTCAACATCTTTGGGCTCTATGGCCTTCTCTTTCATTTTTATATCTTTTGATTCCTTCCCTGCCTTCTCTTTCCCTTCCACATCTTTGGACTCTTTCACTGCCTTATCTTTTAGTTTCACGTTTTGCAAGTCCTTCCCCAACTTCTCTTTCATTTCCACATCTTTGGACTCCTTCCTCGCCTTCGCTTTCATTTCCGTGTCTTTGGAATCCTTCACTGCCTTCTCTTTCATTTCCACATCTTTTGATTCCTTCCTTGCCTTCTCTTTCATTTCCACACCTTTTGATTCCTTCCTTGCCTTCTCTTTCATTTCTACATCTTTGGAGTCTCTCCCGGCCTTCTCTTTCTCAGCTGAGCTAATTACTTCTTCCTCCATTTGGCCATCTGTTGTATAAAGAACACATTAGACCCAGCTATATAAAAAAAAAGACATGCATCCATGAAAACAATGTGCCCATATTATATTGTCAACGCGAAGTAGTAAAACAATCGTACCAGAGTTTACATCTTTATCACCATCTGAGTGAGCAAGGGAGCTGGATGAATCTGAATCATTACCACCAGCTCCACTGCTCCCTTCGACAGACTTGTTTCCTCCTGCAGTCTTTCTACGTTTGTTCTTTGGCTGCCCTTTCCTCTTTGGAGGTAAAGACCTAGAAAGATGGATTAAACAGATGAATTACACCATGGCTTCAAGAATGAATCATTACCGAATTTCATTCTATATGGGCTTACCTCTTTTTTGACTTCTGTCGACTAGGCTGAGACTTGCTGCTGCTAGGTGTTCTCTCCTGGGCTCTGCAAGGTGATTAGAGATCAATGATTTATGAATGACACTTACAGGTTGCTATAATTACAAAGGACTTCAATAATTCTGGTAATTCCTAGATAGAGATATAAAAGAACAATTTGTCTTTAACTATTTATGTTGATCCGATGCATGAGTCTATTTCCTTACATCCCTTGCACATCAGTTTACTATAGAGTAGATTCTAGGACAAGCAAAAATACCAACTTACCTTCCTTGGTTTGTCACAATATGATCTTTCTTTTGCTTCTGCAATATAGAGCAAACTAAAGTCAAACAGTTGCTTCTACATTAAAAAGACAAGGAAAGAAATAGAAATATTCTACCTTCACTGATGAATCATTACTTTCAACCATCATCCATTTTTCTTTAGCCAAGTTAAGCACTTCAATATCTCCATCATCGTATAGTACCTATTTAAGTATTTATAGTAAAGTCATATTACAACAGTACATCCAATGCATCTACAAATTTTTAACATTCTGAACTTCAGTTAATATCTACAACTTTAGCATGCTAAATGGAAATAGTTAATAATACGAATAATTGAAAGTCGCTACTGTTAGCACCATGCACTCTTTACAATCCAGTGGAATAAATAGCAGACATTACAGCAGTTACTACTACCAGTGCTACAGAATTGTTCATCATTTTGGAAAGGAAACCTATAGGTTAAATACACACTGTTAAAGTACAGCTGATACAATAGCATCAGGAATTTGCATGTAGCATAAATAGAAGCTGAAAATTGTCATCTTGTACTCGCCAAATCTTGTAGGCTATTATCAATTAGTCAAATGAAGGTAATGGTGCTAAATAAGCACGTATTTTTATGCAAAGAAATGCTTATGCTGTATATTCATTTTCTGATTAAATTAAACGTACACAGCGCTACTTAATCGAAGTAACCATTTCTAAACTTTAAAACATCAAACTATGTATAAGATTCCATTTAAAATTTTGGTGGCATTAACATTTAACTGGGACAAGTTGAAGCTACTTAAGTGTTGCCTAAATAACAACAAATACACTACAAATAAAACTCAAACATAAAAAGGAACCAGGTATTCACAACAGCTTTAGATGCCATCGCCATGTCATTAGAATTTACAATAATTGTGACTTAAAACATTGGTATAATTTTTCCTGAGGCAATAAATTTTTTTAAGCAACAACAGTAGTCCCTCCCTTAATCATTTAATAACAGTCCATAAACAATGCAAGATGAGCAGGAAAATGTCATTATACATCATAAAAACCTTTAGTTACATCCATAGAAATAGACAAAGTGTCCAAACACAAAGGAAACTGCTCCTCTTTCTGGATGCACTTACAGCAGTAAGAATGTATTAATCATTATAGAAAATTCATTATCAATGCATTATTTGGGGGAGTTTACCGTATGTTTTTTCTTGGATGAGTCGTACGATTGCACAATACCACCATAAAATCTAATAACAAAAAATAAACTCTTGGAATCAGAAAACTCAACTAATTGCAATAACATATGTTCAGATAGCGATAACTAGAGAAAGAGAACATACCTCTTATCCAAAGGCCACCAAACTTTTATTCGGTGTCCGACCAAGTCTCTGCCACTTGAGTCGTTCGTTGAGCACTGCAGGTATAAACAAACTCTTAGTAGACACAAAACGCTAGAAGGAAACTTGTTTGCACAAATATGACCAAGAACATTTATATTTCCCTCCAAAGCTTGATATGATTCATACAAAAGCTTTGACTAATTCAATATGTGTCATGGTTGGCCAGCACTACATGCACAAGCCTAAGCAGGTCAGACCCGCAAGGATTTTCATTAACTCCTTTATAATTGGGATATATATGATTGTAACTGGATTTGATTGTATATAAGATCCAATCCAGGGCTTCAAGGACAAGTAACTTCCACTATCAATAGAGGAATGTTACCAGTAAAGATTGGGACTTGCGAAGATAGAAGGAATTTCCATCTCTCCATCCCTCTCTCCGATACTAGCCATGTAGTACTGTTCACATAAAGAGTACCACCTCTGCCTTCCCTCTCTTTTCGCCTACCAATATATGCCCATAACAATGTTGCTTACAGAATAGAATACTACTTCGATACAAAGTTACCACAACTCTCCTACATGTTCGAGAAAAAATAGAATAGAATAATAATGATTACCTTTACTAAACCAGAAATTGGTTTAGGTTTCTGCGTATTAAGTGACCCATTTAGACTTCTTGGTTCAACAGTTCTCTTACTCCTGTCTGCATCAGCAGACTTCTGAAAAGATGAAAAAGAATGGACAAATCAGAAACTTAACTTCATACGTTTTGTACATATATACAAATAGCATAGAGAATTAGAGATGGAAGAAATTACCTTTGGACCACTACTCAAAGTGTCAGTATGGGGTTTCTTATCACCCTTACTTCCTTTAGATACAGGGGTTTTACTACTAGGAGATACTAACAGCTCTGTATCAGTTGAATCATGTTTGCCTTTCTTCTCCTTCAACTTAGATTCCAAGGAGCTATGAATCCTATCTTTGTTTGGAGTATGCAGCAGACGCTCATCACTGTTTTTACTACCTTTTGCTGAATGCGGTCTATTATTAGAAATTGATCTTTTGCGTTTAGGTGAAGAAAAATCAAGTGGCTTCTTGGTACTCTCTTTTGTTTCAGTCTGGCGCTTCTTAGGCTTACTCTTCTGTGATTCATCCAGATCTCCTTGGTTGTCCAAGTTAATTTCCCTTAGTAAACCCAGGACATCATCATCATTCCCTGCATTTACTGAACTAGATGGCATCTTCTGTTTTCTCCCTGCTTTCTTTTCTCCTTGGGATTTAAGAAGTTTGACAATTTTCCCAAGAGGGATTTCATTTCCAAATTCATCAGTCTCATCAATAAGCATCTTATGTTTGGGAGATTTAACCTGGAAACACAAAAACAAAGAAACTTGTACAGTTGACACATGCAGTAACAGGCAAAGGCGAGCGATATTTGAACAGTTCATTGTCCATCACATACCTCATCAATACTTGCTGTTATTACAGCCTCGAAATGTGCCAGTACTTTCTCACATCCTAACCACATCTTCTCATCACTCTCCTGCAATTATTAGATAACTATCAATGTCGGAAGCCTTTATCAACTATCAAGAATTTTTTTCATCCCGGTTAAAGAAAGGAATTCTTTCATCGCTTTCTTGGAGCACATACCACAGAATTTTCAGTTTGATTATCCTGAAGTGGCATGTAAAGTTGAGCAGGCAATGGAACTGTTTGAGCTTCTGATAAATTTGTTTGATCATTGCATAACCTCTTTGCAATAAGGGTACCAAGATCACATATAGCATGCAGAATCTGTGAATAGTATATCAAAACATTAAGTCATACTGAGTAACAATTTACTTGATTTTGCTTGCCCAATTGAAGAAAAGATGCAGTCAAACACATGGTTACCTTGGTCTTATTTCCATCAACCACATCTTGTGAACGTTTGATACTTTTGAATATAGATATTATTGTAGTAAAACTCTCCTTTTTCATGCCTGGAACACTATGTTGCAAACCCTCTTCTCCCAGGAGAATCGAAAGAATCAGATGCAATCGCCTGGCAAAAAGCAAAAAGCGTCTTGACGAATATATGCATGTAGAAGCACACAATTATTTCAGCTAGAAGGGTCAAGGTAAGCACATTTTCTTTTGATTCCGGTAACGCGTAACCCAATAATTCCAAGCTTTACAAGATAAACTGGACTGGACCTTGGATTAACTGCTAACAACCATCATTGGGAATAAACTACTTCAAACCTAACCATCGGAGCAAATATGTGGGGTCTGGTTGGCATATACCAAGTAAATCCTTCACAACTTCGAAGCCCATTTTACAATCAATGATCAACCTTTTCAAGAACATAGCAGAATGCTAAATCTGTTGACATCAAAATAATGTCTAATGTACTAGCACTGCCATGAACATTACAAAGGCAAGCAAAATCAAGTAAACTAGAGCAATATTACAATGGCAAAAAAACTAGAAGATATATTAAGGGTCACTATAAGATAGCTGTAATTGCATACAATGTATGATATCCTAATATATCCCAATGAGAGCTGCAGAGCATGAAATAATATTTTGTGGACAAGACAAGTAAAATCATGACAACATGAGAGCAGTATAGAAAGAGCTATATTAGATACCAGTAGATTGGACCAAATGCTTTGATATTCTCATGTTCCTCAATATCTGGGGATGAAGGATCATGAGCAAGGCCATGAACCAAAAAGGAAATTATATATTCTGGATAAGCCGTAAACAAATTCATATCTGCTTGGACCGAAAGTTGGCGCAGCTTAACTTGCTGGAATATCTGAACCACCTCAATCAGATTGCACTTGAACTGAGAAATGGATGGAAACAAGAGGAACTCAGTGAGACTCAACTGATTATCTTCTTTCAACAAAAAGAGAACCAATTTGTTAGCATGTTTAAAATATGAACCTCTTCGTATTGAGGGGCATGATAATCATTAACTCCATACAAGAAGGCACAAGCATATTTTGCATCCAATGCCCTCTCCTTGATATATTGATGTACCTTACAAATAAATAATTTCCTCACCTGAGGAAAATCATCCTGAAAATGAATAGAAATATGAATCTCCAAAGATGATGACTTCATACAAAACAAACAGAACAATGACAAAGGCCTGCCAAGCAACATTGTCCCCAAGGAAATACCTGTGAAACCCTCAAAGTCAAATAAAATACATCAACAGGTACTTTATGGTCCCATTGTCTTGATAAGCGGAGAACAGCTTTTGCTGCCGCGAGCCTCAAATGAGCCTTATCAGCAGCACTGCACATACAGCAACAAAATAAATTAGTATACAGTGCAGAATGTCTACAATGCAACTGAAGGGCATGTATCTACTCGTACCTTGAGACCATATTTGGAGAAATGTCACCATAGGTAAGAATATTCTTCAGAATATCAAATAACTTTTCAATTCCTGGGCGTGAATGGGCATCTTTGCAGGGTAAATAGCTCTTCACCAAAGTTTTGATGCCATAAATCTGCAGAAGAAAATACCACAACAGAGAGAACCAACAGTCAAGGAGCATCGATGATTGGATTGCAAATTTGTAAGCCAGACTTTGGATACAAAAATTTCACTAACCTTCAGCATGCAATTCTGTGTACTATCACCCCATTCAGATTTATGAGAAGAGTTTTCAATCATATCCTGCTGTCACTTGGAATTGTGATCACAATGGTATAAAAGATAAAAATAGAAATCAGAATTCAAAGAGAGGATATCTTACATCATGGCACTCAAGAATTTTTTTAGTTATGAAACTTATTATCTCTTCTTCCCGTGTTTCAAAAATTGGTATGGATATCTGAGCTATACACCCCAAAGATTGCAAGATAGATGGTAAATGCACTTTCTTCTCTTCCAGCAAATCAACAAGCCTCTACAAGGTTGCAAATGCAATATATAATTTTCTCGAAATTTCAATAATATATGCTGAAAGAACAAGCAATAAATAACAGGGGAGAATCAAGTCTGTAAGTGATACCTTGTAAAGAACAGATAGTGACATAAGACCGTCATCTTTTGTAATGGCAGCAAGTGCATGAACAGAGTATTTAGCTTGCCTCCGTGTGCCCTCTAAGCATAAACGCTCTAATAGAAGATCAAGGGAACTGAAATAGAAGCCTCATCAATTTAGTTCCATAACCTTAGTAGTTTTAAGACAAATCACATGATTACAAAATGAAGAGGCTCTCAATAAGCTGCACCTTGATGAGGCCAGCTGTTCACGAATATTCCCACCAGCCTTTGATAAGACATGAGCAATACCCTCTTTAAGAACTTCATTATCCTCCTTCAGGAGTTCCACAATGTCTTCTTCAAGTCCAAACAAAAGTGACGGAAAGAAACTAGAAATTGCCTGCGCACAGAACAGATTAAGAGGTTATAATTTGAAATAATATTTGAACGTAGGTATGCCACACAGTACAATGGAGGCACAAGAAGCATTTCCACTAAGAAACATCAGTATACCTTTATCTACAGACAAGATTTAAATAAGCGCTAGGCACAAGAAGAAAGGCCTTTGTTATTGGTAACCATGACACACCACTGCTTTTTTCTTTCTGTAGTGCTGCCATGGGCTATTGGAAAGCTACAAGTGCAGTAAATTCTAACCTTCAGTGACTTGTCTCACCATACCCTATCTTTTTACTTTAATTTCTAAAATGGATGTAGAAGCCAGTAAGCGTCCAATAAGTCAATTGGCTGCCTTCTAGCTTCACTATTAGCATCAGATTACAACAAATTAATAGACCTAAGAGATTTCAAACATTTAAAAAGAAATCCTCTAAACGAGATTGTTCGCATTGAAAACAAGCAACTCCTGAAATTGTTCAGTAATTTTATGCCAAAAATATGGAGAAGATAATAATCCATCTAGGAAAAAGCATGTCCAGTTTGTTCAATTACAGAAAACAAAGAGTGATTCAGGAAATTGTCTTACCGTTAGAAGATTCATGCATGCTGAGATGAGCTTTGTATTTTCAGAAGTCTTCAGTTCAGAGGCTTCTGCCAGGATCTCTTTGGCATACTCCTTGTTTACAAGTAAATATGAGCATCTCATTGTTAATGCCCCCAGAAAATCATAAAGCGCATGTTTTTCACCAAGTAACTTCAGCAAATCTGCCTGCAAATTGCACATAATTCATTTTGTTTAACTATAGCATATTCAGAAAAAAAGTCAAACAGGTTTAGCCATCCCAAACATTTTCAACCACTGTCAGGCAAACAATTGTCTGTAGCAATAGCAATTGATGAAATAAATGGATGCAAAAGAATCAGGAACAGGACAGATATTTTTCCTCACTTTTCCATTCTATTTTACATCTAACTTAAAAAATGAAATGGAATGTACCCGAAGAGTCCAAGCTTCCCCGAATGCAGTTGAGCAATCAAGCAGGCTAGTGAACATTTTCCAGATATCGCCATCTTTTAGCTGATGAAGCATGTTAAAGTTCTCCTCACACTTTGCAGGGTCACTGAATAAGCGAGACATGCTCCGGAAACATCCAACAATTCTTTTTTGCAGATCAGGGGCATCTTCCTGCATTACAAAATGAATTAACAAGGTAACATTCGGTACACAATGACTTTGAAATACATTCAAACTTCACACTAATGACTAACCTGGCTTAGTTGTCGAAGTGACAAGTATTTCAACATTTCTTGCTGCAATCTGATAATTAGAGCAGGGGAATATATATATCAAAACCATTTCCATAAAGAGCTAAAAATAAATTTAAACGATCTACACTCTATAAATAGAAGATCAGACCTTTGCTTATGCAGAAGAATCGACTCAAGAGCTTTCATCTCAATTTTATCAAAGTGTGTAACAGCTTTAACCCAATGCTTCACTCTTTCCTTTGTTGGAAACTCTGGTGGGAACAAGGCAGCACATAAAATGGATTCGACTGACTCGGGCCTGCACCAAATAATAAAGCTATCATATGGACATCTCATAGGCTTACGCTCCATGACACAAAATAAACAGCTTGGGCTTCCCTTCATTAAAAAAAATACCTGACAAAAAATCACTTGGCCTCAAGAAAAAAAGCTACACCATTGAGCAAACTTGCAGGTAAAAACTAAGAATGTGCACATCAGATGTCTGCACTGAGCTAAAATGAATATAGGCACAACAGAACTTGCACATAATCTCGTATAAAGAAAGTACTCGCTTCCAAGACATCAGAAACCCAAAACCAGCAATAAACTTTCAAAGAAATTACAGAACGGGCATGTCATGCTGACAAGAAAAGATAACCAGGACTTTTGACATATGCAAACATATATGAGGATGTAGTATAAGTGTATAACAACACTTCACACTTCGGATGGCTATCACACTTTGCTGCACTTAGCATGCAAGCATGGAAGCCACACAGTACAGATAGGTATTCAAATCGAATACATTGGCCTGTTTGAATGCCTATCATAATTTGCACTAAATCAAAACACACAGAGAGAAACGACATTAGAGGTGACGAAATCAGCACCATCAATTAGACTGAGTTTAGCACGAAAAGTATCTATCACAGAAGGATTGGGTGCTCAGAAACCTGTGTCATGCAACAATTCAATGGGGGAAAATGATAGGGCAAGGAAAAACATGGCCTAAGAATAGTCATGTTCTTACCTAAAATCTTTGTCATAAAGGCATCTTAATATTTTTCCAGGTATCCACTCAAAATCATCTGAAGTTGTTGAGCTATCTGAACCCCTCTGGCAATATAGCTTATAAATATCTGCCAGCCTCTCCATGGTATAGCACTTAACAGCCAGCTGGAATTTTTCAAGAAAACACATTTTAAAAAAAAAATCATACAGATAAAAATAAATGAAAAATTGAAGTGTGCAGATAAGAGCAAAGAAAAACTAACCGATTTATCACGGATACGCTCCGCTACTACTTTAATTGTGTCAATTGAAATAGCATCTGGTGAATGGCAAGCTACATCACAAAGTGCAGCCACCACTCCCTTCCGTACATTTTCTTCATAATCAAGCAATCTATCACAAAGTGCCTCTGCCAAGCAGACAACCATCAGGACAAGCACAAATAAATAATAACTCAAATTAAATGAGCAAATACGGGGCAAATGATCCTTACTAATAATTTCAGGAGCTTCAGGACGGAGAGGATTTGATATTAGACATCTCTTCAAATGCTCAACCACAGAAATACGGATTTCAACTACTCTATCAGCCAGTCTCTTCAGAAACTCAGCGAAGAGAGTCTTGAAATATTCCACAATAGGGGTTCCAGGTAAAGAAAAAATTTCCCCAAGTAATTCAACTGACTTAGACCGAATATCTACTTCATCTGCCTAGAAAATATTAAATATGAACTTTTATCAACAAAGTATGACCATCCAAAAGAAGCAAGTAGCTCAAACTCAAAAATATAGTATTTTATTTTGAATTGATTTTTGAGAAAAATGTGGAAGACAGCTTCTGTTCCCAACTTTCATTCCACGTGATTGATCGAGAGTTAAGATCGTACCAGCAGTTCCCCAGTAATATAAGGCACGGTCACCTTAAGAACCTTTGGAGCACACTGATAAATATCAAATATGATTCCGTGGTGATCAATTTGATCGGAAGAACTGCCATCCCCAGCCCATGATGATGTCAGAAACTTCTTTATGTGTGGTTCAAGTTTTCCAGCAGAATTCCCAATGACACTGCGAGCAAGCTTACGCCCAGACATTGCAGCACCCTAGTTATCAGAAGTTATGGAAATAATAATTCAGAGAAGGGAATCAAACATAATTGTAGGTGAAACAGTAAATAAAGCTGAAAGCATTCTTCTGATAAATTTTAAAATATCACTAAAACACATTAAAATGGAAGGTACTCACAGTTTTCTTCTGTCCCAATGCTGACAAAAGGACACGTAGAAGACTCTCTTGTATATCTTCACTCTCATCTATAATTAGGGTCATTATTGTCTGCATTGACTTTACAATGTTTTCTTCATGACTGTCACTGCATCACATAAGAAACATAAGAGAAAATTAAATATAACCTAATACATGGTATCAAGAGTTAAACAATAACAAACAGAAATGTCGAACGAAGAAAGCTATCTTGCACTATATTCACAATAATATTTAATCATATGGCAGCAGTAACTTTGGGCTTCTGTTTAGGCAGAAAAGAGCATTTCAAAATAAATGATCCCTTTATATGGTTTAAATTTCTCATGACTTGCATAGAAGTCAAAGCAGAACTCCATGCATTTGAAATTATTTAAATTATCTACTTTCCTCAACATATCATTCAGATACATCATACATCCCCGTAATACTGAACTGCAAACAAGTTCCTCATACAATTCAAGTTTTGAAGTGGCAATTCATAGTCCATACACATGTTATTTTTCCAAACCAAGCCCTTAATACCACTTCATTTCCTCCAACTGAAACAAATCTTTGTCTTATGATACCTTTCTAGCAGTTCCTTCATAAGTTCGGGAAAAAAAAAAACAGTTCCTTCATAGAGTCCATACTATAAAATGGCAGTAAAAGTTCTACATACTTGATACCTATGTTGTCAAGTAGCATATCGTCTATGAGGATTTTGCAACACTTATACTACTTGCTTGAAAATATTACAGCAGTTTATTTAGTGGTGAGGATTTTCAGATTCAGGCCTCAGTACACACTTACAGATTTAAAAATAAACACGGCCAAAAGGCCAAAACAGATTATATATACATTGTGAAGTAGCAGAAATCATGTTCACACGAAAGTAATATTATCCGAATACTTTTTGTGGGATTTCTTACAAAAAAACTAACAGTGAGAAAATAAAGAAGCAACATTTGAACAACCATGCTCTACCACAAGGCACCGACTTAGTTGAAAAGTAGAATTGTTAAATTACCTGACAACTTCCAAGAATGTTCGAAACATGTCTGCGATAAGATCATCGCATTCAAGATCTAACATCACAACACATGCTCGGTATCTAGCAACTGTTTCAAGAATAGCAACTCTCCTGCCGAAGGTTTGACTATTAACATCACTGAGTCCACGAAATGTACCTACAATTAGATAGAATATGTCCTGCACAAGGAAAAAATTTCAAATGCCAAATAAACGTGATAAACTCAATACATGTCTAATTCATTTGGTGCCTTAAAGGATATGATAGTTACCCTTAAAACATCATCGTCGTAGGGAGCATCAGGAGCAGTTATTCTTGTAATTTCACAGAAGCAGGTTGCCAAGAGAACTTTGACATCTTCATCCTCATGTTTCAGAAATTCTTCTCTCGTGACAGCCTTTAACGTCGGTTGAATAGCTTCCATCAATGAGGACCCCGGCGATTGCTCTATTCCATGTAAGCATTCCGCAGCTTTCTGCAGTAGTATTAACATCAATAGAGTATCTAGGCATGCATACCACGAAGAAAAAGGATTTCAATTGAAAGTATCAAAATGGTATGTATGACCAACCAATTTAATCCTAAAAACAACATAATAGTCCTGCTTTTGAGAGATCAGGTGATGGTGCAGTTAGTCCTGGTGGCATAGTGCTACACTAACTCTGGTGACAGTTAGATGTGAACTAAATCTTGTTGGCATAGTGCCTTCAATTAAGATAGTTATTATGTACTGCACGTGCCTTTTCAATAGAAATCACGAGATATAATATAACAATAGCTACAAATTATACTATTTACCAACTAAAGTTCAAACCTGTGGACCTCTTCACATGAGAGCACACGTGTAGTATGTAGTGCAGCACCCACAGGTGTGGTGCTGGCCAACCACGGCTCAAGTCCTGACTCTCACAAAAAAAAAAAAAAAGAGGTCCATCTGCTGTGGCTATTTTTCAGAGCTATACATGCTGCACGGACGTCCTGTAGCTGTGCCAGCCTTCAGGGCCTTTCCTCAGTCCTGCAGCTCAAGAAAATGTCTTCTTGCTGCAATACCTCTAAGGAGGTCCTCCCTAGGGCTGAGTTTACATGGAACTCTCCGCATTCTAAATTCTGACACGCAGAATTCACACCAGAACACACAAGGCCCAAATGTGTGAACCCAGGACACAAGATTCACTGGACAGTTTCCTTCTGTGACAAGTTGGATAGCAATTTCTATTTACTCGGACAAACATAGTCTACGTGCTCCAGCACATGCACAGGTGTCCTGTACGTGTGGTTCTAAAAAGCATGATTCTAGTTTCCTGTGATAAATAGTATTATTTACCAAACTAAAAGTGTCATATACACACAGCATTTAAGGTACTGCTAAACAAAATGGTATCCTCATCACAACATTCCCGTGCAACATGCCCTAGGTTTAAGAAAGGTATTGACATAAACCTACACCAGAATGATTGACGGATCAAATCTCCGGCTTCCCTTATCTAATGTCACTCCTCTAGTGTAACTGAAGCAACTAGTGTAACTGAAACAACTGCTAAGCGCGAGACAGGTGAGGCATCTTATTCCCAAACAAAACGTTAACCGCCAGAAAGGTGAGGCTCGTTTTGCTAGGAACCCCATAAACCCTAAACAACAACAATCCCCTCTTAGACACAGCAGAAACTAATAAAACTTCATGTGCCGAACTGCAACAGCGCAATTGAGCATCCAAAAAGCTCAACAAAACACTCTGCTGCACTGGGTGGCCGCTGCTTCCCCCCAACCAAAGCCGAAGAATTCCTGCAGAAACAAGCGAAACTCACCTGGAATCTCGCGAATTCACAAGGCAAAGCAGCATCCACAGCACAAAATTGGCAAAACCTAACCCTCTTGCCTCCTAACTACCCAGCTCGCCGTGCAAAAGCTCACTCCTTGACGCTTTAGAACCCTACCCGCCGCTCAGCTGAAGCGCAGCCATCCAAAACAGGCACCCAAAGTCTCCGAATTCGCACAGGGAAACTCTACTCCCAGCACCGTACCTTCCCAGCGCCCTAAACCCTAAACCTGCCGAATTCCCGCGCCTCGCGCACAGATCCACCCGAACCACACCCCGTGCGCCACCCGCCTCCACGCTCGGGTGCGCGAGCAGCCACCCTGGAGCAGGAGACCTTCCGGAGAGTCCCGACGTTCTCACCTCGAGGAGCTTGGCGAGCTCGTCCGCGGGCGCCGGCGCCGCCTCCAGCAGCTTCTCCCCCAGCTCCTTGAGCTGCTCCGCGGCCGCCATCTCGGGCCGCCGCGCCGGATCGACGCCCAATTCGCGCTCGAAGCTCTCCCGCGCCCCGCCCTCCCTCTGGTGGGGTTTCTAATCTGAGGCGGAAGGGGCTCGCTTTTGGCTGCTCTCGCGCTGTTTCGAAATTGGTGTGAGTTGGGGTGGTGGAAGGGAGAGAAGAGGCGGAGAGCTCGTGAGCGGAATGCCAAGGCCTTTGTGGCTTTGGGGTTGGGAACTTGGGATCCGGCCGGGGTGTGTGTGGTCTCGGAGTCCAGCCCACAGCCAGTGTGCTGTGCTGTCCGGGGATGCTGCCACGCCCACTGCCGATTTTAGAAATCGCAGCGCCCGTCTGTCACGCGGGGTCGGCGTTGTGGATGCGTCTGAGGCGTGGGGCCGGCGCCACGTGAGGTCCCGCGTGTCGGTGGGTGGTGCTGGGCCGAGGACGGTGGAGAGGGGTTTACGGGACCGTTTTTAGGACAGTAATCGTGATATTCCGGTAGAGGAACTTTTGATGGTCAAAATCGACACATAGCCGATTCAGAGAATCTGGCGGATATAAACCGGAACTTCCGGTTTGCTAAAACGGGAACTTCTGATTTTGCTAGGAGTCCGAGTAGAATTAAGGAAACATATGGTTCTCGGTTTGTAAAAGTATTTTCTTGCGGGGCAAGACCTCCCCACCCTATAAATATAAAGGGTTGCGGCTGATTGAGGTTAATCACAACACAATCGATCAAATATATTATTTACTTTTATCTCCAAACCCTAAATCTTTTCCAACCTCCTTTTGCTTTCTTCTTTCGTCTCGACGGCGGCCGAAGACGTTCTGAGTGGCCTGCCGATCTCAGAGCAACCCTAGGCGCACCATCCCTAACGGGGTCCCTCCCGGGGTGGTGATTTTAGGTTTTCCAGACAGAACCGGAACTTCCGGTTTGCCTAAACCGGAACTTCCGGTTTGTGCAGGATTTTGCTGAGAGTTGATTCCGACGACCGCGCGATCTAGCGCTTGCTGTGTGTTGTCCAGAAAAAGCGTCAACACACTTTTGGCGACTCCGCTGGGGACAAGAGATCAGGTTATTGAGACCGATCTACTAAACCCTAGCACGATGGGCTTCGACGTTGGAGAAGACAACATCGTTGCGACTGTCATGGAGGATCTCAGCCTGGAGGATCATGAAAAGTACATGGCACTTGAGAAGCACCTCCAGAGCGAATTCTTGAAGACCTTCCGGAAGGGCCGGGAAGATCGTCGAGCCAAACGGGTACAAGAATTCGTGATGCCCGCCTTCAAGTTGAATATGACCAGATAGAGGTAATTCACAATGTAAGCAATCCAAATCCTGAGTCATCTTCTTCTAAACATGGTATTGGTGTCCCTGATCATATATCACCAGAGATGGTTACTATGTTGTTTGATAAGTTAGAGGTTATGGAAAAAAGGAATATGGAATTAAATAATGAATTCTTAGCTTACAAACAAAATATGTCTAGCTGACAACAAAACGCATCGGCTACACCTGATGGTGTTCCTCAGGAACCATTATACGGTATGCCGTTGGGTTTTTATCCAGGACAAACAGCACCAGGAGCTAGACCGCTGCCGAGCCAGGCAGAACCGAAAGTTTGGTTTCTTCAACCGGATGTTCCGGTTCTATGACTCTGGTGCCTGAACAGCCCTTGCCTTTATCAGTTGTGCCCAGTTCGGTTGTTCCAAGCCGGACTAACGCAGTAGCAAATTTTATACCATCTAATTCAGTAGCCGCACATGTGTCACATACTCCAAATACTTTAATTTCCATACATGGTGTTTCAAATGCTGTTTATGGAGGGTATGCAGGGCGCACTCAAGCAAGTTATATTCCTCCTTTGAACCAAAGGTTTAATAATATGCCACAACAGCCAAATAATTCTAATTGGAATACTGAGTTTGCTAGATTTAAGGATGATTTGGCTGGTTTGATGAAAAATAATCTCGGTGTTGATATCGGTAATTCTAAGTTATATCAAAAACCATATAGTGCTGAGTTTGATTATGTTGCTTATCCTGTTGGTTGGCGTGTTCCTGATTTCATTAAATTCAGTGGTGATGATAATAGGACTACTTGGGAACATATTAGTCAATACATGGCTCAGATAGGTGAAGCAGGTTTTTATGAGGCATTGAGAGGCGTTTATTTTCATTGTCTTTGACTGGAACTGTTTTTGCTTGGTTTTCATCTTTAGCTCCTGGTTCAATTACTTCATGGAGTCAATTAGAGCAAATGTTTCATGATCACTTTTGTAGTGGGAGTCCTCAGTTGAAATTGACAAATTTAACATCGGTTAAGCAAGGAAGGGAGGAGACGGTTCTTGAATATTTTAGACGTCTCAAAGATACAAAGAACCGTTGTTTTAATTTGTCCCTGATGTTGATTTTGCTGATGTTGCACTTAAGGGCTTAAGATCTTCTATTAGAGAGAAATTAGAGAATCATGATTTTGTTTCAGTTGCTCAAGTGCAAATAAAAGCTTTATTGTAAGAAAATAGGATTAAAAATGCCAAAGAAAGTTCTAAGCCTCATCGGTCTAACTTTCATGTTGTTGATTATGAATCCGATAGTACAGACGATGAGGACAAAGATGTTTATATTGCTGAGTTTGTTTGGCCATCTAAGTCTAAATCTTATTCTTGCACTTCATTAAAGCCAGCTCATAAGAGTCGACAAGAGGAAATGAAATTTACATTTGATGTTTCTAAATGTGATCGTATCTTTGATGAGTTGCTTAAGAATGGGAACATCAAGACATCTCATACCATGCCGCCACCTGAAGAATTGAAGAGACAAGCATATTGTAAGTTTCATAATTCTTTTTCGCATGCCACTAATGATTGTAATGTTTTCCGTCGATAGATACAATCGACCCTAAATGAAGGACGGATGACTATCCCTACAATGCAAGTAGACAAGACACATTTCCCTGTCAACACTATGGATCTGCAGTAGCATATAGTTTTGATTCGGCCATATCAGGCCGAAAAGGCTAAGGGCAAGAATGTGGTGATTGGTGAAGGCCGACCGGAAGATGTACGAAATAAAGCATTGACTAGAGAGGTGGTATGTAAGAAGACTCCTAATGGTAGAGAGTCATTCAGAGTTACTCTCAGAGCTCCTGATCTCGGGGGGCATGTTTTACCTGAAAAAAGGATTGAAAAGGCAGCTGAGTCAGATGCACAGCAGGAACCGGAAGTTTCGGTTTCAGAAACCGGAAGTTCCGGTTTTGTCTCTGGACGTCCCAAAATGTTAAAACCCAAAAGTCCAGAGATTGGAAAGTGGAGAACCAGAGCAAGAAGTTCAAGTCGGGACCAACCTTTGATCAACTTCTTGCTAAATATTCATATCAAAGCAAGGCCGGTACAGGTGATCGGCCATTAAAAAAAAGAGCACGATCTCCTGAGTACGGGAATAGGAGTATTTCACCACCAAGGCCTGCCATTAGATAAAGGGGAGAACTTGGACCTGTATGGGATGATAATGGAGTGATGTGGATGCCTTATTATCCTGCAGAGCATGGATCATTTCACCCAGGGCAGCAATCACCAAGAAGGTCTGTGATGGATAGGTTGGCCTTGCCGTGCGAGATCGGTTGGCGCCATGTCAATCTGACTGGAGGCAACCGGAACTTCCGGTTTGGTCAGAAGAAGCAGGAATTATCACCGAGGTGGGTTTATCGTCCTAAGCAGAAAATTGATGGTGCTCAGAAGATGGATATTGATCTTGAGAGGTCCACAAGCAATGACATTATTCAGAATCGTCAGATGGATGTTCCCATGAAGGATGGTGGCAAGGGACCGATTGGAATTGGTGATCGAGTCATGCCTTCTGTTCCAAAGACATCCATTAACAAAGATCAGGAAGCTTGTGGTAGCAAGTCAAGTGATAAATGTTTCCTTCCACAGTGGTGTCCTTCTGGGTTGACTCGCACCCAAAAGAGAAAGTTACAGAGGCTTCGTCAACAAGAGCAGAAGGAAAGAGAGCTAGAAAGACAATGGGACAAGTGCTTTAATGACTATAAGCCAATTATTCCTCAGAAGCAATGGAGGGTCAAGGTTGCTGCTCAGACAGAGGAGAAACCGGAGGTACTGATTACAGAATCGGAGGTACCGGTTTCAAAAGAACTGTCACAGACAGAGCTGGAACCGGAACTTCCGGTTTTGGAACAAGAAGTTCCGGTTTTGACAGAGACAGTAGGAGATGTGGATGCCAAGGCTTTAGAAGGTGACAAGATGGTGATTGATCCTGAAGAGAAAGATGATGAGCAGCTTGTTGACTATGATTCCTCTCCTGAACGCATGAATCTTGATGTTAATGTTGTTCATTTGTCTTCGGACTATTATGTTGTTCCAGAGGAAGAATTAGCTCATCTGGATTTTGGTCCGAAGGAAGCAATATTCAAGAGGCCAGATGATGATGTTAATCATTTGAAGGCATTATACATGAAGGGGCATATTAATGGGAGGCCTATCACTCGTATGCTTGTTGATGGAGGTGCTATTGTGAATTTAATGCCTTACTCTTTGTTTAAGAAGTTAGGAGGCACAGATGAGGAGTTGATCAAAACCAACATGACTGTCAGTGGCGTAGGAGGAGGCAAGCCAATCAGTGCTAAGGGCGTTGTTTCCATGGAGCTTACTGTTGGAAGCAAGACATTGGCCACTGCTTTCTTCGTTGCTGAGACACAAGGTAATTTCAGCTTGATCCTTGGGCATGATTGGATACATGCGAATAGATGTGTGCCATCCACCTTGCATCAGTTTTTAATTCAATGGGTGGATGATGATATTGAGGTAGTACATGGTGATACATCGGCTTGTGTTGCTGTAGCTGATAGTTCTACCATAGGTGTACATGATAGCTTCAAATGTATTCTGGTTTAGATCTTTCGGATTTTGATCTTATAAGTTGTACCAAGGATGGCTTTGTACCTTTTGTTTTAAAGCCGATTGATAATCGGTTGAACCATTTCATGTAATGAATAAAAATTTAGATTGGTTACAACAAAGGCTTGAACATTATCGGGCGCATGAGAATGATATGTGTGAAGCTATTGAAGATTTCGATGATTTGAGCAAGTTAGGACAGGGGTTTACGTTGGTTGATGATTTAGAAGAGATTGATATTGGTGATGGTAATGTACCTAGACCGACGTTTATAAATAAGAATTTAGAAGTCGATTATAAGTCTGAATTAATCGAGCTCTTGAAGGAATATGTTGATTGTTTTGCATGGAATTACACTGAGATGCCTGGTTTAAGCCGAGAGTTAGTTGAGCATCGGCTACCAATTAAACCTGGGTTTAGGCCATATAAACAACCTGCTAGGCGCTTTAATACTAGTATGTATGACCGAATTAAGGAAGAGATTAATCGGTTATTGGAAGCAAAGTTTATTAGCCTTGTCGATATGCTGATTGGGTTTCTAACATTGTGCCTGTGGAGAAGAAAGGGACAGGTAAGCTTAGAGTTTGCATTGACTTTAGAAATCTCAATAGAGCTAGTCCTAAAGATGAATATCCTATGCCTATAGCCGATATGCTTATTGATGATGGTTTTGGATATAGAGTTATTAGTTTTCTTGATGGTAATGCTGGTTATAATCAAATTTTTATGGCCGAAGAAGATACGTCTAAAACGGCTTTTATATGTCCGGGTTTTGTTGGTTTATTTGAGTGGGTTGTTATGACTTTTGGATTAAAGAATGCTGGCGCTACTTATCAAAGGGCAATGAATCTAATCTTTCATGATTTGCTTGGTATTATTCTTGAAGTACACATTGATGATATAGTTGTGAAATCGGCTGGTTTGAGTTCTCATTTGGCTGATTTGGGGCTTGCTTTTGAGAGAATGTGTCGGTATGGATTGAAAATGAATCCACTCAAGTGTGCTTTTGGTGTATCGGCTGGAAAGTTTTTGGGTTTTATTGTTCATGAGAAGGGCATAGAGATTGATCCTATGAAGATTGATGCTATTAAAATGGTAGAAGCTCCTACATGTAAGAGAGATTTGCAGAAGTTTTTGGGCAAGGTGAATTATTTGAGGAGATTTATTTGTAACTTGTCCGGGAAAGTAAGTGCTTTTACTCCTATCCTTCGGTTGAAAAATGAAATAGATTTTGCTTGGGGGGCAGAGCAACAAAAAGCTTTTGATAAGATTAAAGAATATTTATCTTCGCCACCGGTTATTAAAGCGCCTACGAGGGGAGTTCCTTTCAAGTTGTATGTGGCTGCCGAAGATATTGTTATTGGAGCTGTTTTGACTCAAGAAACCGAAGGTAAGGAACATATTATTGCTTATGTGAGTAGAAGATTACTGGATGCTGAAACAAGGTACACGTTTATTGAGAAATTATGTTTATCATTATATCATGCTTGTACTAAATTGAGACATTATTTATTGTCAAGTTCTTGTATAGTAGCATGTCAGACCGACATAATTAAATATATGTTGCATAGATCAATTTTGAGTGGTAGGATTGGTAAATGGGCTTATGCTCTTGTTGAATATGATTTGGCTTGTGAACCTTTAAAATCTATGAAAGGCCAGATTGTAGCGGATTTTATTGTGGAGCATCCAGTTGATAATAAGTTTCAATTAGAGGTCGGTCTTATTGCTTTTACTCCATGGAAACTGCATTTCGATGGATCGGTTTGTAGAAGTGGTTGTGGTGTTGGTATTATTCTTATGTCACCAAATGGTTTGGTTTTTGAGCCACTTAACCGATTGGAAGTTAGATGCACAAATAATCAAACCGAATATGAGGCTTTATTATTCGGATTAGAAATTTTGCATGAAATGGGAGTGAAGCATGTAGAAGCATATGGTGATTCTTTACTAGTGGTGCAGCAAGTTTCTAGGATATGCCAATGTTTAGATGGGGTTTTGAATGCATATCTTGATAAATGTTTAGATATGATATCCTTTTTTGATGAATTCATTATTTATCATGTACCACGAGAAGATAATCCAAAGGCAAATGCTTTGGCACAGCAAGCATCTGGTTATAATGTTCAGAAGAAAAATTTCATGAAAAGAAACCGATAGTTCGTGATGCTAAAAGTTGTTTGCTGGAAAAACCAGAACTTCCGGTCTGGGGATGACATTGCTGTATTGGCAGAATCGGAGCCACCGGTTTCAGAAATCGGAAGTACCGGTTTTATTGCTGAAAATGTTGGTTCGTCTATTGTGTCTACTGGAACAGTAAAGGATGAAGTGGAAGATTGGAGGAAGCCTTTGATTGATTATTTGCAGAATCCTAATAAGAAGGTTGATCGAAAAGTCCGACGCTGGGCATTTAAGTTCACTTTGGTGGATGGTGAATTATATCGTCGGACGGCAGATGATTTATTACTGAAATGCTTGGATAATGATCAAGCAAAAGTGGCCATGGGTGAAGTTCATGAAGGTATTTGTGGTACGCATCAATCGGCTCCTAAAATGAAGTGTCTTCTTCGAAGGGCGTGCTTTTATTGGCCAAATATGATTGCCGATTGTTTTCGTTACTATAAGGGGTGTGAAGAATGTAAAAAATATGGGGATATTCAGATGGTTCCTGCTGCATTAATGCATCCTATTATTAAGCCATGGTCATTCCGAGGCTGGGGATTAGACTTTGTTGGAAAAATTCATCCTTCATCATCAAAAGGGCATTGCTTCGTATTGGTGGCTACTGATTATTTTACTAAGTGGACTGAAGCAGTTCCTTTGAAGAATATGACACAGAGGGAGGTAATTGAGTTTATTAAAGAGCATACTATTCATAGATTCGGTATTCCACAAACTCTGACTACAGATCAAGGTACGTCTTTCATGTTTAAAGAAGTGCGTGAGTTTGTTGGGTCTTGTGGAATTAAATTGCTCAATTCATCTCCATATTATGCTCAAGCTAATGGTCAAGCTGAATCTAGTAATAAGATTTTGATAAAGCTCATCAAGAAAAAGATAGAAGAGAGTCCTAGAAATTGGCATGAGTTGTTATCTGAAGCTTTATGGGCTCATAGGATATCTAGGCATGGTGCTACTAAAGTTACTCCTTTTGAGCTTGTATATGGGCAAGAGGCCGTTTTACCCGTAGAGGTGAATCTTGGCGCATATAGGCTAGCTAAGCAAAATAATCTTGATGTTATTGCTTATCATGATTTGATGATGGATAACATTGATGAAGTCACTGATAAGAGATTGGAGGCCTTGAAAGAGATTGAGAAGGACAAGATTCGAGTTGCTAGAGCATACAACAAGAAGGTGAAATCAAAAGCATTCCAGGTTGGAGACTTAGTTTGGAAGACGATATTACCTATAGGGACGAAGAGCAATAAATTTGGCAAATGGTCTCCAAGTTGGGAAGGGCCGTATCGGATAATAAGAGTAATGTTTGGGAATTCTTATATGCTGGAAACATTACAAGGCCAGATGTTACCACGAGCTCTCAATGGGAGGTATTTGAAGAAATATTATCCAAGTGTATGGCAAGATGCTTCATGAGTTATGGCCGATGGTTGATAAACATCGCCCTTAGAGTTTTTATGGTGGAAATATGTTTTCTGGTATGTAAACTTTACCAAAAAACAGGGGGGCATATGTTGATGGTCAAAATTGACACATAGCCGATTCAGAGAATCTGGCGGACACAAACAGGAACTTCCGGTTTTGCTAGGAGTCCGACTAGAATTAAGGAAACTGATGGTTCTCGGTTTGTAAAAGTATTTCCTTGCGGGGCAAGACCTCCCCACCCTATAAATATAAAGGGTTGCGGCCGATTGAGGTTAATCACAATACAATCAATCAAATATATTATTTACTTTTATCTCCAAACCCTAAATCTTTTCCAACCGCCTTTTGCTTTCTTCTTTCGTCTCGACGGCGACCGAAGACGTTCTGAGTGGCCTGCCGATCTCAGAGCAACCCTAGGCGCACCATCCCTGACGGGGTCCCTCCCGGGGTGGTGATTTTAGGTTTTCCAGCAGAACCCCACAGAACCGGAACTTCTGGTTTGCCTAAACCGGAACTTCCATTTTGTGTAGGATTTTGCTGAGAGTTGATTCCGACGACCGCGCGATCTAGCGCTTGCTGTGTGTTGTCCAGAAAAAGCGTCAACAGGAGTGGCGGAGTGCGACGCCACCCTGCGAGTTGTGACTACTATGGTGTTTCCGATTTTGCTGCGAGAATGTCAGGTGTCGTGAGTTGTCCGGCGGTTAAAAATTTTATTTGTCTATAGACAATGTCTATAATGTTATAGGTAAAAGTTATATTTCCAACCTATAAATTTTAATGTGTCTCTCATCTTTTTCTCCCATGAGTCACATTCTCTTCCTTTTTGCGTTCAAACCCACCACATAGGCCTTCCTGGCTAGACGGACAACAACGTCAAGCTCAACCAATGGTGTGCAGATGAGGTTGCAGCTCACATAGGAAAGCTAGGTGAGTCGCGAATTTGGCGAACAATGCGCGCAAGGCGGGCTGGCGCCATACAGCTCAGGAGCAAATTGATTAGTGGGTCATGTTACTATCTACATGTAGCTATAGTAATGCTTGTATTGTATTTAGTCATCATGAGAGATACTAGGAGTCTAGGACAGCTGGAGTTAGACACCTTAAGTCGTCTACCATCCAAAGTTGGTTATAATTGAAGGGTCATCTATATATCTCATCACTAGATTAAGAATGATAAATGATAGGCATTTCATCCTGCTATATCATGGGTGACAACTTAAAATCATCTAGTTGGTTACCGCATGTGAAAATTAAAATTTTCCACATACCCATTCGTGGGTTCAAGTGCTCACGGAAAATATAAAGGCTCATCTATTTCTCTTCTTCCTCCAACTCTCTCTCTCACTACCGGTCACACATAGATTGAACCTATGATGTGACATGGACTTGGCATGGGGTGGGCTGCAATATGTGGGTTCTTATATACTCTTTGTTTAGTTCGTCAATTTTCACCAACTTTCCAGTCACATCGAGTCACATCTTCTCTCACAGACACGTTTACCAATGCACTATTCACACCTCCAACTTCTCCAACTAAACAAGGCCCCTAAGCCTAAGACACAACAAACTTGGAGTAAAAAAAAAGAAGTAGCACGAGGGAACCAGGAAACAAAGCAGAACAAACTTGTCTTCCTCCTGTATCCAGGAGCCTCGTCCTCCTAGGCAAGCTATTCTTGCTTCTCTAGCTCGGATTATTTGCTCTTCCTAGTATCTGCCTCTAATTCCCCAGCTGAGTTTGTATCTATTAACTATCCAATTTAGCCATAACATTGTGACATCTAGTGTCTTGAAGCAAATGATTTGTGATGTCATCTCCTCACTCTCCCCTCTCAAATTGGAGGCATAGTGATGCCTTGATGTCTACACCAAACATATACAGACTTTGTAAGATGCTTATCATCATGTCACTTTTAGTGATGTTAAGTCTGTATGCCTTGATGTCTACACCAAACATATACAGACTTTGTAAGATGCTTATCATCATGTCACTTTTAGTGATGTTAAGTCTGTATGCATATGGTTGCCAATATATAGTATTAATGATTTATACTAATTTTAGTGTGTGCTTTTATTGTCTACTATACTAGTACATTATTGTGGTTACAAAACTACATATTGGCATTCTTCCCACTCTACTATTACAATACATTTTGAAGTTTATGTCCCAACATGCAAATATACTCAATTATAAGATGTGATCGGAGCGGTAAAATTCTAAGAACACACACACACACACACACACACATATACACACACAAGTGGTAACATTCTTGAGATGGATATTATCTTCCATAGTGTCACATGATCTAAAAGCCATTTTAGTATTTTTTTCATACTTTGTATGTTTACCTTAATTATTTGCTTGTCTAAAAACCATGTGATTTCTACCACTCTAGAAATCACTTTTGTGGTAACAACTAATTTCTGTGATGAAAACCATGTATTTCAATGATGATAATATAACATCATGGATAGTCAAATCTCTTGTAATGTATATTTTTCATGGAACTCATCCAAAGCCACGGTGGTGAAAATGTGTCAGTTCTTCAAACTAATAAGTATATTTAATTTCCATGTTCATTATGTTTTTATCAATATTTACCTTTTGTTTTATTCTAATTTGGTCTACATTCTGAGGTTCTATATGCTTCAAGTTAGATGCAAAAACCGTGTTTTGCATATTTGACTTACTATTTTTTTTGTCTCTCCCATTTAATGGAAACATAGTAGTCTTGTAGGCATAAAGAGAATATTAACTTGCATATACATTTAAGTGTGTTTTCTCTCTTGTCATTCATTTTTTCATCAAGCTTATGGCTTTGATAAAAAGGCTAGGCATGTTTTTCGTTTTTGAAATGCTTCTTTGATCACTCCAATTTTTTTCAGGATATCATTATGCATTTCTATTGTTATGCATAAAACATTTTTCCACTCCAGGTAGATTCTCGTATTTACATGACTAAATACATTTTTGTCAAACAGTTAATTTATGAACATGCTTTGACACCATTTTATAAACTGTTAGATTATGTTGTACAAGAAATGACACATATATGGCATGGTGGTAGGAAGCATTTTTTTTGTTTAAGCTCGTTATTGTAGTTATACATTTTTATCCACATAATTAGATAATGGAAACATTTCATTCACTTCATATATATGAAACATTTTAAGCCATCACTTATCTTAAAAAGAGAAAACATGTGTGCCAAATGGTTAGGGTTAAAGTTGTAATTAATTAGACAAAGGTAGAAATGCATGGAATTGGAAAAACGATGATGGGATGCGGTTATTAATAAGCACCACACACCTGTAAAATATATGCAATAGTGTGGCATTGGCTTGTACACTAGTAGTACATTATGATGTGCACCTGCCTAGTTATTGGGTCGACCACATTATCGTAATGGTGAACAGGGGCGAAGCCAGAACAAGACAACGCCGAGGTCTAGCTTAAAATTGAATGGGGTCAATAAGGCTTTCAAAAGTAATCTACAATAATTTTACACTAAAATCCACCAAAATCGTCGGGGTCGGCTAACCCTGGTGGTTGGACTGAGTTCCGCCTCTGATGGCGAAGTATATAGTAATAAAAATAAAGATATATATTCCCTATGGTGCACCTTACCAGAAACCAAGGGACAATGCCGAGGATGATAAGGATTGGCAAGGATAGGTATGAAGTTTATAAGTGGATGGTTCTTTGTAGCACCAATTCCAACTATGAAACCTAGAAATAATACACTTAGAGATCTGATGTAGCAGCGATGTGATGGAGAGGGCACCATTGGTTGCAGATGTGCCAGCTGGAGGACACACCCTTTGTTCGTCACCTGCGTATATAAGCACATGCTCCTTATACAAGAGTGGCACAATCCATCCACCAAATGAATAGTGCCACAACACACCAAACATATCCGAGTTTTAATGTTAGGAGAAGTGCACTATTCTTATATGTTGTTATATATGTTTGATTATTGTTACCTTATGGATTCATGACGAATAAGTTTTGTTGAATTGAAAAGGTGAGCCATGAGCTAAGAAATTAGAAAAAAGACATCAATATGTGGGAGATATTACTGTTAATGAACTTGTGGAAGAAAAAAAATCATGTTTCTATAAAAGGGATGGGACGTCTAAGGCCATTTTATTAGGTATAGTAATGCGCAAATTATAAATTACTATTATTTTCGTTGTCACACTAATATGCAACAGGATAGTGGTAGCTTTGATTGATGTACATTACAAAAAAAAATCTTCTTTTTGTACCAAATATTGATGGTTTATTTCTAAAAAGTATGATAGAGTATTGCTGCAGAGAGTGTGTTTGTTTTAGCCTGCCACGTCAAAGGACGAGGTGGTGTACTTCATCTCATTCGCAATATAAGTTGTCTCCTACTGCCCTAGAAAATATAAGTTGTTATATAGGGCATGATTGGTTGGCTACCAAAATGTGCCAAGCCAAAATGAAGGCATGCCCACAAAATTTGGCACTCGCTTGGTTGGAATCCCAAATTTGTCATGGCAACCTTTCTTGCCCACATTTTGGCCATGCCAATGTTTTGGCATGTCCTGATTTTGGCATGGCAAGTTTTGGGAGCAAACCAATCAGCTCCATAATGCTTTTGACATTTTTTTAAAAAAATATGTCTTTGTTTATATAATAAATATGATATTGGGCAATCCTTTTAATAAAAAATGATATCATTATAAAATAATTATATACCTTTAGAATATTATTCTTGCCACATCATTCTGAGACACAAGAAAACTTATTTTAAATCAAAATTTATTTAATCTTCTACCTTTTTATTCGATCCCTTGATATTGCTTTCAGCTATTTTACAAAAAATATATTTACTGCAACAATTTGCGAAACCCAATGATCATAAAATCTTTTTCAACTAATTTCAGCATCTCCAATAAATTTTGGTAAACAATATATATACATCATGTGATCAGTGAGATTGGATTCAAGAATTTTTCCAAGATGTACTTAGCATTTACAAACAATTTTGTAAAGATATTATTCTAATTGTGCAAAATTTAAAACTAAACCATGTACATGTTCTGTACAATTAGTCGGGACTACCAGGGCAGTGCACAAGCATGTATGGCCTATGCGACGGAACATGGTCCGTTTCATATATAGTTTCGTATAGAGGCCCGGTTTATGCCAGCACGGCCTTTGGAACTAAGTTAAGGTTCAACCTATTTTCAAACTAGGCATTCACTTCAAAAGCTAAACCTTGCGTGATATATTTGGGTTCATAACTTTTTATATATAGCTGGGGCCTTGGGGGCTGGGGCAAGCCAATGTGGTAAGAAACTTACGGGGTCTTAGGTTTTATGTAAGCACTATGCTACATGCGGAATGCATAGCTCCTTAAAGCACACACTGTGGCATAGACTATTTGACAATTGACGCCGGCGCGCTTAAGCCACGCATCAAGGGCGAGCAAGAAGCTTCATCACGAGTTGACTCTCTTTCATATAGGGACAACTTGGTAGTTGGTACATCCTTCTCCTTACATATACTAACTAAAATAATTGTAACGTACAGATGGGGGTTTTAAAATGTGATTAGATGTATCAAGCGAAAGCAGGTGGGCGGCCTTCTTCCTCACCTTGCTCTCCCTCTCACAGCAGCAGCCACCTTCCCCTTCGGGGAGGGCCATGTCTTGGAAGGCCTGTAGAGCCTGGGCGACGGGCTTCCTCTCCGGTCTCTGTACCGTGTACCTGTTAGGCGTCGTTCTACTGCCGCCAGGATTCACGCAGAGCCGACCATCAGACTACCCACCACGGTGGCCAGCAACCTTCAGAAACCCAGCACTGGCTGATCCTGCAGGTAACCTCACTGAGTCGCTTCTGGGCTTCAAATTTTACATAGGTTTAGATTAGTTTTGAAATATCTTGAATAGTTTTACTTTTACAAGATAGTATCATTTCAGTTTTCATTAAAAACAACTGCTCTCGTGGTATATAAAGAAATTTCACATTTACATAAAATCCATGTATTTAGGAACTAGGAAGGACCGGGGGAGAGAACAGTACTACACAACTGTATAAGTGAGAAAATTCAGGCTCTGCTTCTATTTCGTTTAGTGATTTGCTCCGTGATCTGTAGATTACATGAGTTCTTAATTTTGGAGCAGATGGGCCAGCAGCAACGAAAGAGTTGACTCCTCGTGTACAAGAGAAGATAGAACGACCTAACGAGAACGCACAGATCACCGAAGCAAGAATCACAAACCTATTCGACGCCTGGAGCGCCTTGCTGAACACCACCGGCGATGATATCCTGAAACGCTCTGATGTGCCGCGGCCGCCTCATCTGGAGAACTGCAGGCTCAGCGTCGAAAAGAACAAGAAATTCGACAGTCGTGGCGATGACGGCACATTCCCTCCTTGGACGCTATGGAAGGGCTCACTTGGGCTTGAGCTCTTCAACCAAGCCAAAAACAAAAATTGGGCTGCAAATGCAAATCCCGATGGACAGTATCCTCCTTGGGTGTGCAAACTTGCCTGGATCTGAAACTGTTTCTTTTCCTTGTTGCCGCACATTTTCTAAGCAGCAGACTAATTCAACTTTGTAACGACAACATGATCACAGATCGTAGGATCAGATGAAGAGAACTATCCACAAACCAGGCGAGTGCAGAGGGATCTATGGGTTCACCAGCATCCTTCGGACTGCAGCGATCCCAGCTTGCAGTTCCTGGTTGCAGACTGGGAGAAGCTACCTAGGCTCGGCATCGGTGCTCAGATCGTCGCAATGTCGGGGCTTCTCGCCATTGCCATAAACGAGAAGAGGATTCTGGTTACGAGATACTACAACCGGGCTGATCACGACGGTTGCAAAGGTGTGGTCTGCCTGCCAGTCCCGTTTGCCGCGCAGAGTTGGTAAATGTAAGCTCTGTCTTAGCGTTCAAGTCTTGTCTTCTGAATTAGATGCCTCAAGATCCAGCTGGTCCTGCTACTTCTTCCCGGAGACATCTCCAGATTGCCAAAGGCGAGCTTTTGAGCTCATGCGAAGCAATGCTTCTTTGGCAAATGGCGCTGTGAGAGTGAAAAGGAGCTTTGACTCCAGAAAGATGTGGTCTGCCGATGTACCTAGGTAACATTTCAGTGTAGAACAGTAGTTTCTTTCTTTCCCCCCCAAAGTCTTCACTGGCAGTATGGTCGCTGTTTGTACCGATATGTTTCTCTTCCGGTGCTGCGATTCGCCTTGTTCTTTCAATAACAATAAGTAACAACCTGTTTGTGCTTCAGGCAGTGGGGGGAGCCTTGGAAACACATGCAACCAACAACAGAGGTAAACGGCAGCTTTATCAGACATCACCGTAGAAGTGATGCGAGATGGTGGCTTGCACAGGTGAGTAGAAATGTACTACAATGCAGTAACTCTGGACATACAATCTTCTTGTTGTTTAACTTCGCCTCCGGCTTGTCGTCAACTTGGACGCAGGTCACCAGGTACCTAATGAGGTTCCCAACAGAGTACACGTGCGGACTACTGAATTCGGCTAGGCACTCTGCTTTCGGAATGCAAGCAGCAAAGCTAGTCCTTGAAAGTATTCAGAATGCCCCACAAAAGGTTCTTGCAATCCGAAAAAATTGGTCATCTGAACATTTTCTGAAAACCGAAGAAAGAACAAGCATCTGATGAAGGATATCATTTGACGTAAAAAAAACTGCAGACGGGTACCGCTACAACCAACTCTGACGAAATGGAACGACTGGTGTGGTCAGATCACAGACCATATCTGCCGAGGCCACTTCTCAGCATGCACGTAAGGATGGGCGACAAATCCAGAGAGATGGCAGTGGTCGGCTTCGACAAGTACATGGAGCTGGCCAGCCGCCTCCGCAGACGGTTCCCAAACCTCAGGAACATCTGGCTCTCCACTGAAATGCAGGCAAGCCAATACCTGCAGAGTTGCAGTGTGGTTTCTTCAGTAGATCGATTCCAATTTTCACCCTAACATTACAACATTCCACGGCGAAATCATATGATGACTAATCGTGCTTTTTATGAGTTTCTTTTCCATATCTCCTGATATTTGCTTGCCGCAGGAAGTCATCGACGGCGTAGGACTTTACCCTGACTGGAGCTTCTACTTCACGCGCGCGGCACGCCAAAGAGGCAACCAGTCCATGGCTGCGTATGAGGCCAGCTTGGGACGTGAAGCCAGCACCAAGAATGCCCTGGTCAATTTCATGATGGCCACAGAAGCGGACTTCTTCGTTGGGGCGCTGGGATCAACATGGTGCTACCTCATCGACGGGATGAGGAACACCGGAGGAAAGGTCATGTCTGGATACCTGTCCGTGAACAAGGATCGCTTCTGGTGACAAGTTTGGCAGCGAAAACCATGGACTTCAAGGATGTGGATAGAATTGGGAAACTAGATCGAAGCAGGGAACAAGGAGAAGAAGAGGAAAGGCAAGGCACTCGATTTCATACTTCGGAAGCCAATCCAAGGAATTGCTCTTTGTACGCCTCATCCTGTAATTCATCCCAACACATTTTTTTTGTAGCCAATTAAAAAAAAAGCCGCCGGCAGGTGTAGTAGAATGTACACTTCATATAATTTAGATGTTTTTTTTATTTTAAAATGTGCTTAACATGATAGCTACCAATTGTACTGATAAAAAAGAAGACCTAGCCTAGACAAACAACACTTGGAGAGGAGTTTACAACATGAAAACATGAGCAGCAACAAAACGGGTAGCTAAGACAAATATGCTAACAACGACCTGGTAGCAACACAAATAACCACGGGGGAAGGCATAGCTTAACGACGAGGCAAGGCAAATAAACCTCTTCCATTAGCAACAAAGGTGCATCAGAATTCTTGGACCTCAACCCATTTGCCAACCTGCCTCAACATGGGTGGCACGTAAGCACGATACTGAATGCTGCTGCTACTCTGCCACGTCAGTTCTGCAGATTGGGCCGCATTGGTGATGGGCTGCCGGCCCACCAGCTCAAACTTCGTCTGCAGAGGCCCAAACATTTGGCCTGAGATCGTCGTGCTCCTTTTCTATCCAGCTCGCGCGAAAGGTAGCGCGCACGTGGCAGCCGGATCGCAGCGCCAAGTGGGATCGGTGCGCTGCTCTACCGAGCCCGACAAGGAGACAGAGTTGCAGACAGAGCCAGCTGCATCCAGCGAGGCACCGTGACACCGTGCATTCAAAAGGGCTGCTCCGTCCATCGCCCGCCCTCGCCTCCAGTTGGGTGTATCTTCTGGGTCTGGGAGGGACGGGGGTGGTGACGTGGACGTAGCCGCCCGCCACCCGAGGAGAAGTCAACAGTCAATGCACAAGCGATGCGCTCGAGCTTTTCACGATCACCTCACCCAACCACGATCGGTAAACTCCACTTGATCGACATGCCGTTTGCTTTACTCCAGTCTCCAGAGTCCGGACCTGACGGGGGGCGGATGATGAATCAATATTTTTTTTTTTGAATGAAGATGAATCAATAATTTAAGCCTCTAGGCAAGTTGGCAACGGAAGAAACGGACGTGTGAACGGGGCAGTGTAAACGCATGGCGGTGGACGTACGTGTTTCTCTGTCACGGTTGGGGGTGTTTTTTTTTTCTTAATTAATCTCCGTGGAGTTTTGTCCGATCTGAAACCACGGCTGGCTGCAGAGTGTTCGTTTCTTTCTTTTTTTTCTTTGTTGTCGGGAGACATATGGGAGCTGTCATATCGTATCCTCAGGGACGCGGTTGACATTCGACGGATCGGCGCACGGGCAACAGCATGCAGGAGATAGAGAGATGGTCGCCTACACCACGCTTCGGCAGCCAGCTCGGCTCCAGTGCCCGAAAGGCTTTGCTTGAACGACCGCGCCATGAGTGGCAGCACGCCACGCCTCGCCTAGACCTAGCTGGAGAGCCGCGGAAACGGAATCAAATGGAACACTAAGATTACTCCGTTAGTTAACAACTTTATTAGATGCTGTCTCAAAGAGAAAAAAAAAGTCTTTTACGTTAAACTCTTCGCAAATTCACAGTCTCGCCGCCAACACAATTACTACGCAACCAAACCAGAGGGAAAAAAAAACCGAACCTGGTGTTTTTCCCCCGTTCTGCAAGTAGGATTAAACAAGAGATTAAAACAAAGTAATAGGAGTAAACAAAAAAGCCCCGGCCTCTCCACCACAGCCTACAGATTCCCGGGCGCCAGCGAGGCGCTTCACCACCGACGTGCGCCCCTGCCCTCGCGTTTCCACGCTGTCCCCGTCGCCCACTCCCACTCACTCCCACCGGTCAAACCCCTCCCGGCTGCCCTGCCCTGCCCCACGCCGTCCGCCACCACCCTCCCCTCCCGTACCCATCCCCACTGACTCTCGGGTCCCACACGCCCAGCATCAAGAGGGCCCCGCCGGCCGCGCGGCTCACATGCGTGCGCGCCGCCCGGGAGGGCCCCCCGAGAACGGCCGGGCAGGAGGCCGATTTTTTGGGCGCCTTTTTCCTTCCTTTTTTCTTTTCTCTTATTATTTTTATATTTTTACGGGGAGGAGAGAAGAAATACTCCCTCCACTCGAGGCACGACTTCTCTCCATCAACCGGCTCTTCCCTTTTCCATTCCACCTCGATTCGCCTCCTCCTCCGCTCTTATCCCCGCCTTTCCTCTCCGCCGCCGCCGCCGTCTCCTCCCACCCGCAACCGCAGCCGAGCTTCTCCCCAGCGGATCGGGGCCTCTGCTCGGCGCAATCCGTCCATGGCGGTAAGTGACGCCGCTCTTCGACCTGTTTGGTGTGTTTTTTTCCCCCGTCTGTTGCACGGTGATGCTACCTCGTGGAGTACGTGCTGTCTGCTCTCTGAAAAGTCTGGATCGGGGTGGGCGCGGCGCGGGATGGATTTTGGGGGGACGCGTAGTTCTCGGATGGAGATTTGTTTGTGCTGTTGGTTGGTGTCCAAGAGTCGTGTGGAGTGGAGGAGGGGGGGTGTGAAGCTCGCGCGGGATGGGATAGGACTGCTATTGTGATGATCTTTTCTCGTGTATACTTGTGTTGGGTTCAGATGATGACGGCTCCTGCAAGTTTTAGGGGTCCTGCGTGTAGGGTGGAGTTCTGTTCAGCCGGACTGGTGGGCGTTCCTTCATTTTGCTTTGGAGGACGACAGCGATTGATAGGGAGTGCTGCAACTGAAACGAAAATCAAGTAACAATCCCGGTAGTAAATTTAGTTCCTGTAACGTATGCACATAAACCCAAAAATCAGCATAAGTGGTTTGAATTCTTTGTTCGTTACAGTTGTGGCTAGTACCATCGGCTGGAGTTGTATTCATCAAACATTAGACTATTAGCTTGTTAAAACTTCATGTCAAGTTTGCAAGGAAAATGCAGACGCTGAGATGTAAATCAGAATGTATCGAGACAGGTACGTGAATTTGGGGGGAACTCATCTGTTCATAGGATATGCGGAGGGTAGACTTTTTATTCCTGCATGCCGAATCATGCACCGTTAGAGGCTAATTATCGTTTGAGAGCCATGATGCCTTGTACTAGCGCAAAATAGAAAACTATTTATTCAGTAAAACTTACATTCGTACTTGTTGTTTTTTCTCAATAGCATGCTTTGTGGGTGTGGTTTACAACATTATGAAACTTGATTATTGGTTTCATAATGGAGTAGGTGGTCCTTAAGGAAGATACGGGTGGATCTTTTCTTTTTTGTATTATAGCTCCGTGATCAGTTTGTCTGTTACAAATATAAATAATGACGCTGCACTTGATCATTGGTTTCATAATGGAGTAGTAGATTGTCCTTAATGAAGAAACTGGTGGATCCTTTTTTTTGTATTAGCTCAATGATCATTTTATCTTTTAGACTGTTAGAAACACAATAATGACTCTGCAGCCAATCCTTCATATAAGAGATGAACCTAATGCCTGTTTAAGCGTTGTCATTAGAATCTTTCTGGAGATATCAGCATTGCAGCTGAATGTTCCCATGAAGCTGTATGACACTCATCATTACTGAATCAGTTTTCGGAAACTATTGATGTGCTAACTCTTTCTTGTTGTTAGTTGGATCTCTGGATTCTGATTGGATATGAACTGCCAACTGTCAAGATATGTTTGTAGAGTGCACAGGATGTCTTTGGTGCTAATGAAGTTAGCCACTAATATTTTCCCATGCTGGCATCCTTCTGACCAGAATACATAATTCATGATTGCTGCAAGGCTATTCTCTGCCCTTTTCTGAATATTTTGTTTTGTCTGCATAAACAATGTCTGTATATGATGGAGCAAGTCATTATTAGGTGCATATGCTCTGCATTAGGACACCTGCATATTTAATGGAACCCAATCACCGACTCTTATTTATGTTTCTTTTTTGTCCTCAATGGTTTCTTTTTTGTCCAGACTGCATTTCGCTGCTTGCAAAATCCTGTGTTTAAGTACATATATTTTGCTTGCTGGCACAAGGTTATCATTTCTGATTTCTAGTAACGGCAGTTGCTTGGGCGCCAGCAACATAATGCAGTATTTCACCCTTATGCTACTCAGAAACAAAACAAGTAGATTCACTCTTTAATATGGATAATGGTGTTCATTCCAGGAGGAATCAGGTCGCCCCTTGCCTAAGTTTGGTGAATGGGATGTGAACGACCCAGCTTCTGCCGATGGATTCACAGTGATATTCAATAAGGCCAGAGATGAGAAGAAGGGTGGGAATGGACAAGAGAACGAGTCTCCCTCCAAGGACCCCAGGACTGAGAGGGTGGAATCTTATGCTGCCAAGCCGAACCCGGTATGTTTGTGTTGTGGCTTGGATCTTCTTTGAACTCCATCAGATGACAACATTAATGCGATTCTCATCTCTTAGCTCATGATCTTTCCCATTAACATTAATGGTACTCTTTGCGTTTGCAGAAGAAATGGTTTTGCTGTGTGACATCCAGCCCTACACAATCCTGAGGAAGACAATCACCTGCTTGCGGAATCACCGCGCCTTTTTAATTTTCTATACATACTATCCATAAGACAATGTAGGGGATACCCAGGGCCCTCCGGGGTCCATGATGGGTACCTCGTAAAACTCTGGAGTGCGTGTATGTATGTGTGAGGGTTGTCGACACACATTTGCAAAGTGGACTTCTGAGTTCTGAATTGTAATTGTAGTCCTCTGTCTGTCTTGTCTTTGTTGGTTGGTCTCTGATGCGAATGGAGCTCATCTGCTGCTAGCCTGCTACGGCAGCTGCTTAGTTGGGCCTAGGATATATATTGTGATGGACTGGTAGAAACGGTAGAGATGCAGTAGGGAGCGTTGGTTCTACCAGTTGAACACAAAATCTCGCCTAGGTGTTATTACTAGGAACAAGGGCGCGCTACCGCTGCGCCTGAAGAGATGCACAATTGGTTGTCGATTAAAATTTGGCAATCAAAATTGTAACTAAATGGTTAAGGCAGGTGAGTTCGAAATACACCAATGGAAATATTAGTTTCAAAGTATTGATAAGAACAAATAGCAAAGACGACCAAAAACATGTTTTTTAATTTGGAAATAGAAAGGAATAATTAAACATGTGACTTCATATGTAATTAATGAATAATAGAAAGGCCAATGTATCACGTGCGAACAAACCTTTTAATTTAACCGTGCAAACTTCTAATCTTAGCCACATGATGTTGATCCAAGAGGCGTATATGGGAGGTGTGATGGGTGATTTGCAATATAATATTTTGATTATGTGTATGTCTTAGTTTCAATAATTTACTATTCGTGAGAATGGATAATCATATATTACGTCAGCAACATTATAAATAATCTTATAGCTATTCTAAAATAATATATTACAAACACAAAAGCAAATAGGAAAAAAATAAAAAGTGCAATAACAACACACCTCCGGAGTACAGACACATGACCAAAATATGTGCTAATAGTCTGAAATATTTATATTACCTATACTTTAGGCATCTTATACAAAAATGTAGACATTTATTCACCATCTCCTTGTAGAACTCCACTGATAAATATAGACATTTCGGGCACAGTTAAGCATGATGGGCCCCTCCCACATTCACTTTTTTCTGGCAGTGAGAGATGAGGTAAAGCCATAAAAGAAAGATGTGAGGTAAGTAAAATAAACCTAGTCACATATTAGGTTTGGATATTAATTAATTTAGACCAATGATGTGATGAATTCCATATATATCCGATATAAAAAAAGCCTAATTGGAGGCCCTGAGAATGAAACACACAATAGAAGGACTGTTTGGACGGCTGGCTTATCGACTTTATCACGAGGCACCGGCGCTGCGAAAAGCCAACCCATGTGGAGGCTTCAAAGGACACATCATGCTTCCAAAAAGAGCGGATCGGAGGTTGTGTTTTTTTTGCTGCGGTAAATTTTACGCAGCAAACGAAGAACAAAGAGGCCCGCATAGGCTAGAAAATTCCCCGTGACCCATAAAAATGACTTATAGTTAGTGTAAGTACAAATTGAAAAGGAGAAGGGGAAAAAGAAAAAAGAAAAAAGGGAAAAGGAAAGAAATAAAGAAAAAGGAAAAGGAAGAAAAAAATTGGGAAAATATAAAAAAGAAAAAAGGTAGTAAACTCACCTACGGAAGTAACAGGGGGGAGGGAATCCTCCAGCGGTATAAAGATCCACTAAAAATGACTTATAGTTAGTGTAAGTACAAATTGAAAAGGAGAAGGGGAAAAAGAAAAAAGAAAAAAAGAGAAAAGGAAAGAAATAAAGAAAAGGGAAAAGAAAGAAAAAATTGGGAAAATAAAAAAAGAAAAAAGGTAGCAAACTCACCTACGGAAGCAACCAGGGGAAGGGAATCCTCCAGCGGTACGAAGAGTAGTATTACATTTCACAACGGTGGGGGTTCGTCCTCGTCGGGTCAGCTGTTGATATAACGTGTCAACACGAGGGGCGCGTTGCCTTTCCGAAAACGCGTGTAGTGATGAACTGTTGCTGTTTGTCTACTGCACCACAAAACTCACATAAAAATGTCTGATGCGTCTTCTCTGGTTTAGTTAATTCAACAAAAAAATTATTTTCCAAAGAAACGAACGGCGAAAGAGAAATGTCAGAGAAGAACGGCCCATCTCTCGTTTTTTTTTTGAGAAAAACAGCCCATATCTCGTGTGTGTCCGGCGTGACTCACTCGTAACCAACATTTGTTGCCTTCGCTTTTCCTCCGTCTGGCGGCCCACAACGCACGCTCTCGCCCGTTTGGTTGTATTGCATGGAAAGGAAGATCTCCTTGCCATTGTGCCGAGTCTAACCTTTATCCCTGACCTAAAATTGGGTAACCGGCCTCCCTCAAGTTTTGAAACCATATATTTTACATCCATGGGCTAGATAAAAGCGATTTTGAAGGTGGTTTTATCTTTATCTTTTTTTTTATTTATTTCGGTTGAAACTTTAAAAAATCATAGTAAATAAAAAATTATAAAATAGAAAATCTGATTTTGTTAGACTCCGCATAAGTACATCAAGATAAAAAATATATAATATGGTACGCTTTAGTAGAATGTTTTTATTATAGATTTAGATATATTTTTTACTATAATTAAATGGAATAATTTATAACTGCATTTTCTATGGTCCAATCATGGTAAAAATTTTATAATGAGCTAATTACTGTATGATTCAACTATATTAAAAAAAAATTTATACTCATTGGATTATGTACAATTTATTTAAAGATTTATTTAGGGCAAAATATATTCTAAATAAATCAAGAACTAAGTTATACATGATTCAATGAGTATAAAGTTTTTAATACAGTTGAAGCATACAATAACTAGACTGCCATAAAACATTCATCATGATTGGACCATAGAAAATGCATTTATGAATTATTCTATTTAGTTATAAAAATAATAGACCAAAATCTATAATTAAAAACTTTGTACTACATCATACTATATTATATATTTTATGTGTTGATGTACTTATGTGGAGTCCAACAAAATTTAATTTTCCATTTTATGATTTTTCTTTGATTTACTATGATTTTTAAAGTGTCAGGTCAAATAAATAAAAACCGCTTATATCCATCCTAGGGAGGTAAAACGTACGGTTGCAAAAATTGAGGGAGGTTGATTATCCGGTTTTGTGGTCTAGGGAGAAAATTTAGACTCGGCCCAATGTCCAGGGAGGTTAAAAGGACTTTTTCCATTGAATTTTCTCCTTGACCACTCGTCCTTCCTTCCCAGCTAGTCTTTCTTGCTGCTAACCATGGAGAGGAAGAGAGCAGCACACGGTCTACCGGAGATGAGGGAAGGGGATGGGCGACCTCACCGGAGCTCCTTCTTGTTGCGGTCGTGCTTGAGCTCCTCACCCCGAAGCTCATCCTTGCGGTGTGATGTGATTTGGCAGATAGGGGGCACGGGAGGGGCGGCGCCTCGAAGATGGACAAAGAGGGATGACATGGACCACTGGCGATTGGAAAGAAGAGGGCAACATGGCCTGCTGGAGAGGGGGAAGGGAATGGGCGGCGCGACGCAAGCTGCTAGAGATAGGAAGGGGTGGGGCGGTGCAACGTGCCGAGGGTAGGGAACGGGAGGGCCGATGCAGCTCGCTGGAGAAGAGGTACGGAATAGGCGATGACCTCCACGCCAGAGCACCCACACCAATCCCCTACGCCTCGAGGCTCGAGTGGACACACCATGATGCCCCATCAGTTGATGATATCGCTAAAGGGTTAAAGCGCAATGCCGGCCCCACACCTCAAAAGATCAAGAAAACCACTCGCAGAGTGAAGAAGACCAAGATCAAACCAGCCGATCCATCAGAAGCGATGAAATTACTTGTACAAGCAGTAACAAGTCAGGGTACTTCCTCGGCTCATTAGCATCAGGCACTCAGCTTTTAGAAACATCAGGTAATATGATTTCACAACTGATTTTTCTTGCACATCATTTTCCCTAAGTCAATCAATCATACAGGAAATCCAATCCAAGATCCTTAAGTCAATTCTATCGAAAGCGCTCACGGGTCTTGAATAGGCGATCAGGAACAAAACCAAGAGAACACAACTTCTCAGGTATAACCTTTCACATGATTCCCCAACATTTCCTTTCATTTTCAAATTACTTTAACCATCTTAGAAGCAGGTCATACCTACGATGTCTTCCGGATCGATTGTGAGCAAAACTCAACCAGAATCAGCTGCACCCTTGCTGAATCGGCTCCACCTCAATCTGAACCGACTGCACCCCAACCTGAGCCAACAATAGAATCAGCTGCGCCCCAACCCAAATCGGCTGAAGACAACTGAATCCACCATTCATATTCAACCAACACCAACCTCAGCCGATTCTCAAGGTGCCCAAGTCATTTAGGTATTCTTTTCTTACATTTACTATTTAGCCCGTTTCTTTTTTTGATTCTCACTTTGTCTAACAGGATGAATCGGCCAATACTCCAAAGGAAATAGTCGCAACTCAGAAAACTAACGAAGCTGATCAACTTCCAAATCCAACTTTTGGGGCATCATCATCAACCCAATTTGATGAAATCGTTCTGAAACAGGTAACCACGGTAACCAATTTCTCCTTTTTGTCCGATTTCATTATTTTTAACGTAACCATATATCCTATTAGGCACAGGACTCCATCGACAATAGCTTGTTTGACTTCCCTGTTTGCAATCTCTTTGATGAAGAGGAGGTCCAATCGGCCAATCCAAACCCCAATGCACTTTCTGCTGACGTAAAAGAGAAGCTCATAGATATGACAGTTTTTCTCGAACAAGACATCAGTGTGCTAGTCATGAATGCCTATCCGATCAGAAGCATACTTCATTAGCTCAGAGCTCATCTGCCTCAAGAAGCACAAGCTGCCATCATCCCTGCAGCCTATATTGAAGGCCATCAGATGAAAGTCACTCAAGCAAGGCAGAGAATAGCTGATCGACAATCCCATGAAACCCTCATCAAGGAAGTTGAAGCATAGAAAGCCCTTGCCAATGACACCAAGGGCATACGAGTTTTTGAAATCCACTTGGCCATCGATTGTTGGAAAAATCGACTAAAGAATTTGAACTGTCGACAAAGAGCTTGAGGAAGAAGAAGAAAATCTAAGACAGGAAGGCTAAGCCGATTCAGGTTTCTTCGGCCGATGACCAGTGCATTCTTGACGAAGTAGATCAAATTTTCCTGCGGGCAATCGATGCGATCTAGGCCCTCCTATGATCCATGTAATGTGAACAAGGACGTCTTGTAAACAATAACTCCTGCTTTTGCTATAGCTTTGACTTTAGCATGACATTTATGACTTGTATAAATCTTTGACCGCCCCATCGATTTCCACATCATAATCAGATTGTCATCTTGCATTAATTCTTGACCAGCGTTTCTGATTTCAAGGACATCAATTCAAAGATAACCGTTCCTGCCAAGTCCTTCTATAAATAAACCCTCTCGCCAATTCTTCACCACTTCATCATAAACAAAACCACTTGTGAAAGAAAGCTTCTTGTCCTCGAGAAGAAATGTCATCTTTCAACCAGGTAAGGATCTCCCTGTATTTCTTTCAACTTTATGATGATTCCTCTAACAATTCGATAATTTCTTCCTTTTCACAAACCCAACAATTAAAAGATATCATTGAATCAGTCCAAGTAGGCAACTCTTTATCTAGAAGAGACAATAATTTTCTTCAAGCTCACATCGAAGAAATCAAGTGCATGTTTCTAGAAGGAATGGTGTTAGTGCTGCGCTCCATCCACACCAACACTATGATGCCAGGCATCAAGGTCATTATAATATTCAAGATTTACAACTTTCTCTTTCTCTAGATGAAGAAAAACTGGCTCATTTGGAAGCTAAATGGAACCATCTGATGAAAGAACTTGAAGACACTATGAACTTGATAGAAGTGGTTTTGCATTGGGGACTGCTGCTCCGCTGCTTGTTCACATGTTGGCCCGTTGGCTGTGCACCGATGACTGGTCCAGACGAAAATTAGGAAAAGGTGACTCTTGCAACAGCTAGTGTTAGTGCTCACATGGTCGTTCATGTTGCTGCTAAAGTTTGGATGAAGCTCGGTTGGTGTCTATCCTACTTGTTGGGTGTGTGTGATCTGTAAAGCTTAACAGTAAGCTTAACAGTGATTGCACAGTAAAAGAATGAATTAAGAATTACTAAGAGGATAAGAGAACGACATCCTGATTGGGGACGGAACCGACCCAAGGGATGTCGGTCCCCCCGGTGAGCAGCGTCTATAAATGGAGGGGTCAAACCTCGTGAAAGCCACCGACACACAAGCACAAGCACTAGAACAAGAACAAGAACAAGAGCAAGATCAAAGGAAAAAGAACGAGATGGGAGGCTCTAGAAATCTAACAATGGCATCAAGAGCTTCATTAGCCTCAAAATAGAACCCCTGCAACATCGCAATCATGCTTCAAGTAGTTCTTGTTCAAATTATTCATCAATTTCATAATTCATGTTACTGTTGAGATGAAATCATGCCCAAATCATTCAATTTCTAATGTTTTAAGCAAGCATAAGGGTTCTAGAGTTTCAGATAAAGCACTAAGAAGAAGGGGAAGTTGAATCGAAGCATGAATCAAGAAAAATCCCCAAATCCTGAAACCCTAGCTACAGTAAAATCCCCAAAATTAGAAACCCTAACCTTGACATCAAAGGGGAAAGAGATGCCATAGGCTTACCTGGTGACCAACGTTTCAGCATGGATGCCGTGGTGAAGCTCGCCGTCGCCGCTGTGGAACCGTGGTCGGTCTTGACCGCATGACAGGTGGGGCCTCAGGGCATCGATGAGCTATGCTCGATGGAGCTGCACGCCGGCCACGGTTGCACGCACCTCCGGCGAGCAAAGCCCGGCAGCGCCACCACCTCCTCCGGCGTGCGCTGCTCCTCTGGCGCTGCGGCCTCCCGCTCGCCTGCTGTCGCCGTCGGGTGAGAGGAAAGAGATAAAGAGGGGAAAGAAATGGCATTAGGGTTTGGGGGGCGGCCGACCGACCATTTTGTTCCGGCCAGGCGCGACGCGCGCCATCGAATCGTGATCCGATGGCCGCAGCGGCCGGCCGCCCCACGAGCCAAGTAGGCCGGCGCGGGAGCGCCGTTTTCCCAGCCCAGGCCTAAGTTGTTGGGCCTGGAGTCCGTGGTGGAGGCGGCGAGCGGCAAACGGGCCAGGCCATATACAGCCCGATTAATAGAAGCGGCCCAGTTGAAAATCCTTTAATGTTTTTTCTTTTATTTCTTAACTAGGCTACACTGTTGATGGGCCGCATAATATTAGGCTGAAAATAAAAATGGACTAAACAAATACTGAAATTTAAGTTTAATTTTTGAGAATTACAATTATGATTATTATTTTATGTTTATGTTTTAAAGCCTTTCATCATGCTTTAGTTAATGATAATGAGTACACTAAGAACCTTTATCTTAATAATTATTTGAAATTTATTTATTTCATGGTATTTACCTTATGTTCAAATCTATTATTTTATGTGATTATTTATTTCCACTGCAAATAAGCCTCCAACTAAGTGTGACAAATTATTGTCATTCTGGCCAAAGCAGATTGATAATTGTTACGATCACATAGTTTTATTGATTCAATTCAAATCTGGCCAAAGCTGTCTTGATTGAATTGATAAAAGAAGTCGTATGAAATTGAATAAAGCGTGGTTTGTATTTATTTTTCTGGCCAAAGCTGATTAATAAATACTTAGTCACAAAATTTTATTGTTCATTTTCTTTCTGGCCAAAGCTGATTTGGATTTGTTCAATAAAAGAATGTGCTTATTAAATAATGTTGATTTTCTTCAATGCAACATCTTAGGCCTCACAAATTGCCGGAATGATGGGCAATATAGAATAACTTAATGGAAGCAATTATGCCTCATGAAAGGAAAAGCTAGAGATTACTCTAGCACTGCTGAATATTGATTATGCCCTACATCATATTGCTCCGGTTGAGCCTAAACCGGAAGATGAAAATTATGAGGTCCTCAAGAAAGAATATGATGAAGCAAAGGCAAAGTGGGATATATCAAAACGCAGATGCCTTATGATAATAAGAAGCTCCATCATTGAGACTATAAGGGGAGCAATTCAAAGATTCTTCTAAAATTTATGCTACCACTCTAATCAAAATGTTAGTTGGTGAAAAATATGATGCTGCTGGAAGTCTGAGGGAGCATATCATGAAGAAATGTCATATGGCTGCCATACTTAAGTCAATGGAAATGGAAATTTCAGATGGTTTCCTTGTCTATTTTATTATGTCATCATTGCCCCAGGAGTTATCTCCATTTGTGATAAATTATAATTCTATGAAAACAAAGTGGGACATTGATGAGTTAATTTCCATTTGTGTGCAAGAAGAAGAAAGGCTTAAGGCGGAAAGGATTGATCATGCAAATCAATTCAAACACTCCGAGAATAAAAGATACAAAAAATTTAAGGAGTATTTGAAGCCTAAGCCTGGTAAGTTCAAAGAAAAGGGGCAATGTTCCAATCTATCCCAGCAGTCTAAGGCTGGAGGAAATCCAAATGCAGATGAAAAAGGCAAAGAAAAGGATGGGTGCTACTTTTGTGGAAAAAGTGGCCACTGTCAAAAGGACTGCATTGGGTTTATGAGATGGCTTAGTAAGAAAGGTATTGATGTTATTTCTTTTGTTGATAAATCCGTGTATACTGATTATGGCACCAATTCTTGGTGGATTAACTCAGGCGCAACAATCCATGTTGCAAATTCCTTACAGGGATTCGCTACGAGGAGGATCCTAAGAAGAGGGGAAAGAAGAATTAGAGTCACTAATGGAGTTGAAGCCGAAGTTAAGGCCATGGGAGACTTTGCACTTACACTTCATACTGGCTTTAAACTTTGGCTCCATATTGTTCTTTATGTACCCTCAATGAAAAGGAATTTCGTTTCGGTTTCTTGTTTAGATGATGGTGGTTATCATTGTACTTTTGGAGACAATAGATGTATAATTATGCATGACAGTAAAGAGGTTGGTCTCGCCGTTAGACGGGAACAACTTTATCAAATCTCTATGTGTGATGCCACCTATAATGTTGACTCCTCCTCGAATGTGAACATCAATACCAAACGCAAATATAATGATAATGAGACTTCTTCGAAATTGTGGCATTATCGTTTAGGCCATATTTCGAGGAGGAGAATTGAGCGTTTCATTGAAGACAATATCCTCCATCCTTTAGATTTCTCAGATGCAAATGTCGAACATTGTATTGATTGCATCAAGGGAAAATAGTCAAAGAAAATTAAGAAAGGTGCAAATCAAAACTCGGGAGTTTTAGAAATAATTCACACAGATATTTGTGGACCTTTTAATGTGAAATCAGTGGATGGTTATGACTCATTCATCACTTTCACTGATGATTACTCCCGCTATGGATATGTTTATCCAATCAAAGAAAGATCCGAGGCATTAGACAAGTTCAAAATATTCAAAGCTGAAGTTGAAAATCAACATGATCGAAAGATTAAAAGTGTGAGGTCTGACCGTGGTGGTGAGCACTATGGAAGACATACATCTTATGGCCAAACTCCTGGACCTTTTGCAAGGTTTTTGGAAGAAAAAGACATTAAGGCCCATTATTCAGCGCCGGGCGAACCCCAGCAAAATGGAGTGGCTGAAAGACGTAATCACACTCTTATGGATATGGTACAAAGTATGTTGAGCCACTCTACTCTACCGGTAAATTTATGGATGGAAGCTCTATAAAGACGGCCGCATATATTCTTAATAAGGTTCCCAACAAATCAGTTCCTAAGACACCTTTTGAATTATGGACTGGGAGAAAACCAACTCTAAACTACTTGCATGTGTGGGGCTATCCTGCTGAAGCTCTAGTTTTCAATCCAATTATGGGAAAGTTAGACCACTCAGACAATCAGTTGTGATTTTATTGGTTATCCTGGTAAATCGAAGGCATATCGATTCTATTGCCCAAATCAGTTTACTAAGTTTATAGAAATAAGACATGCCGTGTTATTGGAAGATGATGTTATCAGGGGGAGTATGACATCTAAAGAGATTGGTTTAGAGGAGAAAAGGAACCATGTTCCGATGCCTATGATTGAAGATCCTATTTTCCCTGCACATGCAAATGTTGCACCTCCAATTCAAAGAATCGCTGATACAATACCTGCTGAATCTCCTGCAATTACTACAAGTAATGTATCTACTAATGGGGAACTTAATGAGGATGTTCAGCAGCCTGCGGTTGTGGCAAATGATCAAAATAATGAACAACCACTCAGAAGGTCACAACAAGAAAGGAAATCGGCTATTCCAAGTGATTATGTCACTTATTTGACAGAACTCATGAATCACACATGTGAAGATATGAGTGAAATATTGGAGGTTGATCCCACATCATTTAAAGAGGCAATGAAAAGTGAACATTCACATGAATGGGTTAATACTATGAAAAGTGAGATGGAATCCATGAGAACTAATAAAGTATGAGACTTAGTAGAAATTTCCAAAGAAGCCAAAACAGTAGGCTACAAATGGGTCTACAAAACTAAGCGTGACTCCAAGGGAAACATCGAAAGGTTCAAAGCAAGACTCGTGGCCAAGGGCTACACACAGAAGGAAGGGATTGATTATAAAGAAACCTTCTCTCCTGTGTCATCTAAAGATTCATCCAGAATCATTATGACGCTTGTGGCTCATTATGATTTGGAATTATATCATATGGATGTTAAAACGGCATTCCTAGATGGTGACTTATATGAAGATAACTCAACCCAAAGGTTTTGTTGTGGAAGGGAAGGAACATTTAGCATGTCATTTGAAGAAATCTATTTATGGATTAAAACAAACATCAAGACAGTGGTACCTAAAGTTTGACCAAATTATAAGACAATTTGGTTTTAAGGAGAATAGATGTGATAACTGTATTTATGCTAAGTTAGGGGGAGTAAATATATCTTCTTGGTCTTGTACATTGATGACATACTCTTAGCCAGCAATGATAAGAATATGGTGCTGGAAACCAAGAGATTTCTCACATCAAAGTTTGAAATGAAAGATCTCGGTGACGCTTCGTATGTTCTGGGTATAGAAATTTACCGAGATAGACGTAATGGAATTTTGGGGCTATCCTAGAAAGCATATACTGAAAAGATACTACAGAAGTATAATATGAGTAAGTGTTCAGCCTCGCCTGCTCCTATAGTCAAGGGTGATATGGTTGGAAAGCATCAATGTCCCAAGAATGAATATGAAGCTGCGCAGATAAAGTCAATTCCATATACTTCAGCTGTCAGATGTATAATGTATGCACAAGTGTGCACTCGCCCTGATTTAGCATTTGTAACCGGGGTGCTTGGAAGATATCAGCAAAATCCAGGACCAGAACATTAGAAATTAATTAAGAAGACCCTGCGATATTTGCAAGGCACTAAGAATCTCATGCTCACATACAAGAAAACTGATAACCTTGAAGTTATTGTTTATTTAGATTCTGATTTTGTGGGAAGTGGTGATAATAAGAAATCCACGTTAGGTTATATCTTCACACTCGCAGAAAGAGCTATATCATGGAGAAGCTCTAAACAAAGTGTTACTGCATCATCAACGATGGAGGCTGACTATGTGGCATGTCATGAAGAAACTCTGCAGGCAATATGCCTAAAGAACTTTGTCCCGGGATTAAGTGTGGTCGACAGCATTTCTAAACCACTCACGTTGTACTGCGACAATCAACCAGCAATACGTTATGCAAATAACAACATGTCATTAAGATGTTCCAGGCACATTGAAATTAAGTACGATGTTGTGAAAGACAGGATCCAGGATCAGACAATAAGTGTTAAGTATATAAGCACTAAGTTAATATTAGCGGATCCACTCACAAAAGGCCTACCACCCAATGTATTTAAAGATCATGTTACCGGTATGGGTTTGGTAGAAAAGCCTTTGATCTTGGATTAAAAGGGACCAATGTGACATCATCTCCCCATGAGTTTAAAGTGGACTTCCTCTAAGATTATTCAGGAACCATAGTCCCTTGGTTGATAAGTACTTAATTGACTATTGCAACCTAGTGTCTTGGTGTACTATTTATCAAGGAGTGAGTCTGTAAGTTCTAATGTAATAAGTTCATGGATTTCCTAAGTTTTCAAGAAGTTTGTTTTGAGACATATAGTATGTTATAGTCACAGGGCTGGATGGTACTCTATATAGACCATTGTAATCTTTGTCTTGATGTACTGTTTTCTTGAGAAATAAAACTTATAAATTTAAGCCTTACGATCAAGAGGGAGAATGTTGGGTGTGTGTGATCTGTAAAGCTTAAACAGTAAGCTTAACAGTGATTGCACAGTAAAAGAATGAATTAAGAATTACTAAGAGGATAAGAGAACGAGGAAGAGGTTCCTCGTTCCGTCCTGATCGGGGACGGAACCGACCCAAGGGATGTCGGCCCCCCCCCCCCCCCCGGTGAGCAACTCTATAAAAGGAGGGGTCAAACCCCGTGAAAGCCACCGATCGGCTCAACGCTGTCATCACCGGAAAATCCACCGACACACAAGCACAAGCACTAGAACAAGAACAAGAGCAAGATCAAAGGAAGAAGAACGAGATAGGAGGCTCTAATAACCAAGTTATATCCAATTAAGTTTATGGTGGTTCCATTCTTGAGCTAAAAGATCCTAGAAATCTAACACTACTCGGTACACACACAAGATCAGACAGTCTATACCTCGCAAGACGACGAAGTATTTATCTTCTCTAATTCTAAAATCCATACAACGATCTGCTTACGAGATAAGTCCATTGATTAGGGAAAACAGATACATCATTAGTCTCAGAGTTTGTCGTCTGTCGAGTCTCTATTTGCCCACGTACTTTTACGGGAGTGGCGGTTCTGTTAGCCGACGGCCATTGCATGATATGGATGGACCAGGTCACTAAAAAATTCCAATCTGAGTCCGCTCTGGTCTCCAGCGATTTGCTTGAAGCTTCTAGTTAAATGAAAGCTTGCTTTCCGATAAGGGAAAAATATTACTATTGCTCAGAGAAAGCATATCGTTTGACACATGGTCACTTGCTTGGTCATCAGCAGTGACGTCAGTCGACACTCCTCTTCAAGCTTAAGCTCCTTTACCCTTTCAACACTCGCCGCCCTCTATATATGCAGCCACATAGGGTGTTCTTCATTTGTGTGTAAAGCAAGTGTTTCTTGGTTCGCACTTGCAGACTGAAGCTGCATGCAAAAGCATGAAGCTGAAGGAGGTTGCCAATGCTGAGGACATCGTCATCGTGGGCGCCGGAATCGCCGGGCTGGCGACGGCTCTCGGACTACACAAGTGCGTGCATCTAGTTATTTTATACTAGCTGTCCAAATACGAACATGTCCTAAAATTCAGCTGTAGTTTGACAAATATCTACGTACGCCTGAATATAGGAAAGGGGTGAGGAGCTTGGTGCTGGAGTCGTCGCCGGAGCTGCGGGCGTCAGGGTTCGCGTTCGGGACGTGGAAGAACGCCTTCAGGGCGCTTGACGCCCTTGGAATCGGCGATAGGATCAGGACGGAGCATGTGCAGGCTCAGGCGTACGTTCCTTACTTGACCACCAATTTCTTCCTTCAATGCGCTTGCAACGCTGGGTTCGAGTGTTTGAGGTGAACCTGAACTTTTACAGGCTGCGTGTTTTTTCGCCGTCGACTGGAGAAGTTGCACAAGAACTGGACCTCACGGCTCCGGGGAAGGGGTGAGACAGCTAGCGACAATCCTTGCTAGCTAGCTTTGACAAGATCGATTGGTCAGATATAATATACAACTGTGGAGGGGAAAATAAAGTCACTCTCTGTCTGTCTCTGACGCAGAGGACCCCATGAGATCTGCTGCGTCAAGCGCGACTTGCTGCTGCGGGCCTTGGAGGAAGAGCTTCCAAGAGGCACCATCCAGTATGCCTCCAAGGTTGTCTCTGTCGCGGAGGAGGACGGTACCATCAAGGCCCTGCAGCTAGCGGATGGATCAATCTTGAGAACAAAGGTAAAAAGAAAGATGTGGTAAACAACAACAATTCTACGTTTTGTTTTATTTTTTTTTTAAAAAAAGAATTCTAGGAAGCTCAGAGTGGCTCAAAAGAAAGAAAAAAAAACACATGCTGTCCACTCTACTAATCGGATGCGACGGGATCAACTCCGTGGTGGCGAAATTGCTAGGCCTCGCCAAGCCGTCCTACTCGGGGCGCTCGGCGACGAGAGGCCTTGCCCACTACCCCGAGGGTCACGGGTTCCGTCCCAATTTCCTGCAGTTCAACGGGCACGGCTTCCGCTCCGGCATGATGCCCTGCAACAAGACAGACATCTACTGGTTCTTCACGTTTTCCCCTTCCGACAAAGGTTAGTCATCCACGGCGATCGAATCGATCGATCCACGCATGCCCAGGCATACAAACAAAAAAAAAAACACAACTTACATCGTGTAACATATATATATATATATATATATATATATATTGCCAATCAATGATCAGATGAGGGTGTCGACGAAAGCCCTGCCACGATGAAGCAGTTCGTGCTCTCCAGCCTCAGGGGCTTGAAAGTGCCCGCGGAGGTGCTGGCGGTTGTGGAGAGAAGCCAGATGAGCGACGTCCTCGTGGCGCCGCTCCGTTTCCGGCCGCCGCTCTCGCTGGTAACCGCGAGCATCAGCAGGGGCTGCGTGTGCGTGACCGGCGACGCGCTGCACCCGATGACGCCGGACCTGGCCCAGGGCGGCTGCTCGGCGCTGGAGGACGGCGTCATCCTGGCCCGATGCCTTGGCGATGCGGTCCTCGGCATTGGGAGCCACGGGGTCGAGGACGGCCTCGGCGAGTATGCAAGGATCCGAAGGTGGAGGAGCGTCGAGCTCATCGGAACTGCATACCTGGTCGGCCTCGTGCAGCAGAGTGACAACGCGTTCGTAAGCTTCCTGCGTGACAGGGTCCTATCTGGAGTGCTCGCACGGCGACTTCTAAAACTGGCGGACTATGACTGCGGCACGCTCTGATATGATGCTGCCCTCCTATCTTGTTCTGGGCTTCTAATCCTACACTGTCTGTACTACTCAGTAGACTATATGTCTGTGGGATGCTAGCTTTTCTATATGTTTATTATGCACGCACTGTTTTATTATAAAACGTCAATATTTTATTATATAACAACACATTTTGCCCCCCTGGCCCCGGGCGTACGTGCCTTTCCACGGGCTAGACCAATAATTCACAAAATTGCAGCAGCGCGTGTGCCTTGCGATTGAGCACGCATCTGCAGCTGGGTCGTGTGTGCCTTTGCTGCTGATGCATGTATCTCTATGTGTGCTTGCATTGATTTGTATCAATTGTGTGCATGGCTTCTCTTGAGAAACTATTGATGGGCCATGCATGGTGGTTGTTGTATGTATCTGGTGGTAAACCAAATGACATGAGAAAGTTTGTTGGTGTGCGATTGCTTTATACATGCATGTGCTCTCTGCTTCTGAATGTTACGATGCACATACAGTTCATGTCGTGGCTGACTGGTTTGTTATGCGATCACCAATGACTGTGACACTGCTGCAGTGACTTGCTTGCGTATATTGTTCAAAATCAACAATATGTCCACAAAGCATTTTTCAAGTTGTGAAACGTGCCAAATGTGGATTCAGGTTGAAACGATAACATGCGACAAGTAGCTAGGTAGCAGCCCTCTTCACGCCGTGGCGGCGCTCACTGCCTCCATGAACTCCTCGTCGGCGACGAGCCTGGCGAGCGCCCCGGGCGAAAGGCACACCTCCAGCGCCATGCCGCCGCCGCGGCCCTCGTACACCGTCACCTTCCCGTCCATCTTGTTCCCAGCGCCACTCCGGACAGCCACCGGCCAGCCCCATCCGAAGTCGTTGCCGAACACGTCGAACCGCGGCGAGCTCCCGGTCGCGATCGTCGCGGTGGCGGCGGCGGTGGCGCCATCCTCGTACAAGAACCTGGGGCTCCGCAGCCACGATGCCAAGTCCTCTCTCACGCTCGCCTCGTCCAACGCCGCCACGGCGCGGTTCATGAGCCACGCCGCCCAGCCCAGCCCCTTCCCCACGACCTCGCCGGCCGTCGACTTGGCGACGGCGTCCGTCACGGTGTTGCCCATGTAGCCTTGGGATATACCTCTCACCCGTCCCCGGCAACCGACGTAGAGGATGTACGGGGTCTCCCGCTCCGGCGTGAGCTCCCGGGCGCGGCACACCGCCCGCCACGTGTGCGCGAGCAGGGCCTGCAACGACGAGATGGTGGCCGCCACTTTGCCGCCGGCCATCTCGGCGTTGGCCTTCGCCTTCAGGTTCATCACGCTCTCCGGCGAGAAGTGGAAGAAGCACTCCCGCACCGGTGGATACACAGGGCGCCGGACGATGGCGAACGGCAGACGGATGGGCACGGGGCAGCCGTCGAGGAACCACCTGTCCAGCACCGGCGGTGGCGTGGAAAGCTCAACGCCGGCGTCGCTGCAGCTGCTCCGGCGACTCATCTCCGACCAGGTGTTGATGAAATGCCAGAACGTGGTCCCGTCGCCGACGGCGTGGTTGAGCGACACGGCGAGGAAGACCCCGTCGGCGAGCTCGGTGACCTGCGCCCCCAACACTGGGCGGGACACGTCGGCGCCCAACACCCCGTTCAGCGGGAAGAGCGACCACACCACCGGCGGGATGTAATGATCCGCGGCGGCGATGTCACTGGCGGTGACCTCCGGCGCCACGGCGTGGACGAACTCGGCGCCGTCGCCGCTGCAGCGCAACGAGACAACGATGCCTGGGTCGGGCTCACCGGCGGCGGCCTCGGTGACGACGGTGAGGCGGCCAGCGAGCGGGTAGAAGCGGCTGAGGGCACGCGCGAAGGACGAGGCGAGGCCGTCGACGAGGCTCGGTGACTCTGCTCCTGTCTGGGGCTTGGGCAGGAGAAGTCCCTTGTGGATGTAGTCGACCGTGAGCATACGGAGATCCCATGGCGTCAAGTGCATGGTCTCCGGCTCTGGCGGCACGGCACCGTCCGGCGAGGTCGCCGGCTCTGGCCGGACGACACGCCTGGACACGACCTGGACCTCACCGGTGGAGGCTTTCATTCTTGTGGTGCTTTCAAGCACTCAACTGATCAGTGGCAAGCCTTTGGTAATGGTAGGCAAATAAAGAGGATCGAGGGCGACCTGCAGAGCGCTGGCCCAGGCGGAGGATTATTGAGGCCGGCAGCGACAGGTTTGCTTGGACCACCCATGTGGACGCGTCCTAGCTCCGGAATCCTCTGATCGATATGCAAGCTGCTGCACCGATCGCGACACACACCCTGCACTGCACCAAACCAATCATATTCAGGCTCCAATAATTCATGTTGCAATTGCACCACAGCGGCACATGCAGCACAGTTCACAATCATCGCCCAGAAACGCACATAACGGCCTTGATCTCGCCGGCGCCATGCTGCTGCCTCACTCGGCTCCACAATCGTCGCTGGGGTTCCCCGACCTGAGGAGGTCATCCCTTCATCTCGTCGAGCAAGACGCCACGGATCGGTTCAGTAATCATCGTGTCCTTCGTCCAGGATCGTCACCTGTCGACCTATGATCAGCTCAGCTTCGCCGTTAATAGCATAACCATGCAATCTGCAGCATGAGAACAGAATAATCTCCAACGCAGCAGGTGTTTAACAATGACGACAGGCAGGTGAAAAGATGGTTTATCTTTCGCTGAATTGTGCCACTGAATTTGGCATAGTTCCCAGATTCCATTCCAAACAAGATAGATGACTTAAGTGCTACAACCAACAACCGACGAGTTTGGATTATTAAACCCACATCAATGAAAGCAAGATAAATGCAACATTATAGCTAGGACTGCTCACAGTCGAGACTACGGGTGAGCGAGATAATAACAAATAAACAGTTCAGTTTATCCATACAAAAGGGACATACCAACGCGATGCTGGTTATATGTGCAGCCAAGGCGACCCCAGGTGCCATGTCATAGACAAACTCAGTGCCTTTGCTGTTGCAGACTTGCAGCATAGAAATGACAAGGCTCGGACTCGACACACAGCAGTTATAAACTCAGTAGTAAAAGATGGATTATCTACCCAAGACACGGTGACAATAGCTAACTAGGCAAAGAATACACCAATGCTCGCAATAGCAACAGGAAAGAATACATTATTCGAATTTGTTTTGTAACATTTGAATACCAATATGAATCACAATTATCCACTGTGCTAGAAGAAACTGCAATTTCTGAAATGGACATCATAACTTCAGTCCCCAAGACCAAAGGCCACTTTGTATACATACAGGAAGGCTAAATAACCAATGCAGCGTGCAGACTTTTTTTTTTATTTATCCGAGACCAATTGTGATCCCTAGCTGCAAAATATCATTCAAGCAAACCTGTCTTTGAAAAGATAAGGCTTACTGTTTACACCAGAGTGAGCACCAATATTGTAGAGTGCTAAGGATAAACATCACTCATAATTGGTTCCCACAACCGATACACACCTTATTGAAAAAAAAACTAGGAAGCAAAACACTACAAATTCCACGGAAGAGACATCGCTGTTTTGTCAAGCTGGTATGCTCACATAGGCATCATTTAATGTGGTTCAGCTCTTCTGACCTGTTCACAAAAGAAACAAATGAAGGGTTAGGACAAATAAGAAATCTACAATGCTGTAGGACCAAACCAAAACGAAAAAGTGAAAATCGACAGTCCACAGCAATCAAACTGCGTTTATAAGCACAACCATGCTGGAACTAACACAATTCCGCCTCTCCTATACATTCAAGAGTTTTAACAGTTGTCATTCGCTGCAACGCCTTTATAAGGCCAAAACCAGGCTTGTTACTAAAAACTAGATCCTGAGGACTTTCAACTATTAACAGTGATCTTAGGTGTCCTAGGTGAACATTACAATGCTGTTAGATCACTGTTATAAGCTATCCAACAATTTGCACCGCAAAAAACACTATTTGACATTTGAATGTCATGCTTTCTTAATGAGCTACAGAATTTCATATCCATCTCCTTCTGCAAGTATTTCTCTTGACCAGAAGACTGGTCTGATACGCATTAGAAAACTAGAGAGAGAACACAAGAAACATGGAAGCCAGAGTTATTTAAGTCACAAAACCATGTTAACTAGTCTAAAGTACACCCTGGCATAAACATAAAGCAGCAGTACATGCTACATTAACATACAGTTTGCACACGAAATTAATGGAAATTGTTTGTAGAAAGACATCTTTGTTGGTATTTAGCTAGGTTAACACGATGCAGATGAATCTCTGGGTTCATTGGTTGGGTATCATAACCTAGCTTGAGTTGAGAATCCCTCTACAATTAATCAGATATCTCCACAGGTACTTCTGAGCTAGGTGCTGCTTTCAGTCTCAGATACATAGAAAATGGGTGTCCTTCCAACTATTAACAATGATCTTAGGTGTCAGACTACATAGTGCTTTCAGATGCATTACATTATGACATGAACATAATGCAGTTCTGAATATTATATTCACCTAAAATCTTGTTAATCTCATAAAAGGAATTAATAGTTTTCTCTAAGATGTGCAATAAGTGTTTCCAGAAAGTAATCATTGTATTTAGTAGAAAATGAAGAGGATGAAATCCTATAAACTTAGTACTAGTTCACCATTTCACCTTTTTCATAAACAAAACTAGAATTACCATGTATAGTTTGAAATGTCCTACAGAAGTTAATGAAAATTTCCAAACTATTAAATATATGGTAGATCACACAGTTGATCAGGTACGATTACTTAAAATGACAGAACCAAATCCAATATTCAAAATCCCAATTCACTCGGATACCGTTGGTCTAGTACAACCGGCCAACTGTTACTGACACTTAAACGAACACAACCCAATCCGGTACTCAAACATTGTAATTAGCTCGGGCAATATACATACCACAATCGCCAATCAGGACTCAGCAGAAGCATAAGCACGTGACGAACAGGAACTGTACCATCGTATGAAGCAAGAGGGGGCACAAGACGGCACAAGGAACAGACCTGAAACCTTGTCCTCCCACCAGTAGATGAAGCGGAGGTTGGGCCCCTGTTTGTGCGTCCTGTAGAGCTGGTACCAGTGCTCGGCGACCTCGGCTCCCAGCACGGCGCCGGTGATCGCCCCGAGCACGACGCCTGCAGGGGAAACCACAATCAGCAGCAGCAGAAACAACGAAACTGTCGCACCCTTGGCCGGCGATGAGCGTCACCGACGTGAGATTGGCAAGAGGAACTCAGATTTGGTAGAGGGTAGGCGCCGCAGCGCTGAACCCCGAACGCTCTATTCAATTTCAGATTTTCAACATAGTTCTCTCTTACACGGCTTAGCCATATGTAGCTGAAGCCTCACGCGCACCACACTGCCCACACGTCATAAGTCTATTACAACCCAAACGCTATTCCATACAGAATACATATAGCCATGAATCCACCTCCTCAAGTCATGACATCTTCCCCCTCCCGAGACATTGCTGGTCCTCCAGCAATCACCGCCGGAAACTTCTGCTTCAAGACGTTCCAGTCTTCCCATGTAGCCGATTCTCTGGGAAGCGTAGACCAGCGAACTAGTACTTGAACCACTTCTTTGCCTCTTTACGAACCAATCGACGTTCCAGAATTTCCTCTGGCATGAGCTCCCCTTGGTCTAACGAGGCTTCTGTAGGCAACTGCGAGAATACCGGTGTATAGTCAGGAAGAAACGGCTTCAGCTGAGAAACGTGAAATACTTATGCACCAGACTGTCCGACGACAAACCCAATCGATAGGCTGCATTGCCAATACGCTCCAGAACTTTATAGGGGCCGAAATATTTGAAAGCCAATTTGGGAAATGGCCGATTGACCAATGAAGATTGAGCGTAAGGCTGTAATTTGAGTAGAACTTGCTCCCCAACTTGATACTCTTTGTCAGCTCTCTTCCTGTCTGCCGTTAATTTCATCTTGTTCTGGGCCCGTGCCAAGTGCTCCTTGAGTACCCCAGCCTGTGCTTGAACTTTCTGAATGCATTCAGAGACAGAAGATACGCTGGACTGACGAGTAGCTGGCACTGCCCCCACATTCGGATCATATCCATATAAGGCATAGAATGGAGAACATCCCAAAGAAGTATGGTACGAAGAATTGTACCAGAACTCAGCTTGTGATAGCCAAGACTTCCACTGTTTGGGATCATTATGTATTGCACATCGGAGATACATTTCCAAACATTGGTTAACCCGCTCAGTTTGGCCATCAGTTTGAGGATGATAAGCTGAACTGAGAAGCAGTTGAATGCCCAACAACTTGAACAATTCCTTCCAAAAATTGCTAGTGAACACTTTGTCCCTATCTGAGACCATCGTGTTAGGAAGACCATGCAATTTGACCACTCCATCAAAGAATGCCTTTGCTACTGTGTGTGCTGTATAAGGATGCTTGAGGGGCAAAAAATGGGCATATTTTGTGAATCTGTCCACCACCACCAAGATGACTTCATACCCTTCGGACTTTGGAAGGCCTTCAATGAAATCCAATGATATGTCCTGCCATGCTCCAGCTGGAATTGGCAAAGGTTGCAACAATCCAGGAGGTAAAGAATTGAGGTGCTTTGCTTGTTGATAAATGGTACACTGTCGAACAAAGTCCACCTGCAGTTTCATACCCTTCCACTGAAAAAGTTATGCGCTCCGGAGTGACCCCCACAGGACTGGAGTGGAAAGCAGCAATGATCTTTGTTTGCAGTGCTGAGTTATGCGCCACCCATACTTTCCCTTTACACTTGATGATCCCATTCTCCAGAGTATACCCATGATCATCAGGGCTGTGAATAGCCAGTTGCTCCAACAGTCTAGTAGCCTGTGAATCAGTAGCATAGGAATTCAGAATTTCCTAGATCGAGACTGGTTGGACAGAAGATATAGCCTGAATTGCATAACGATGGTTCACTCTAGACAGAGCATCAACAACAACATTTTCTTTGCACTTCTTATATATTATTTTGAATTGAAGCCCCATGAGTCGAGTCATAGCTCTTCTTTGCATGCCAGAATGCAAATTCTGCTCAGTGAGAAAAGTTAAACTCTTATGATCAGTCCTTATTACAAACTCTTGAATTTATAAGTATTGCCTCCACTTCTCAACAGCCATGATCAAGGCCAAAAATTCCTTTTCATAGATAGACAAATTCAAATGCTGGCTAGCCAGTGCTTTACTAAGGAATGCCACTGGCTGCTCATTTTGTATCAGCACTGCTCCAATACCCCCATCACAAGCATCTGTCTCAATAACAGAAGTCTCTTTGAAATTTGGTAAAGCCAATACAGGCGTCTTGGCCATAGCCCCTTTTAGAGTATCAAAAGCCTGCTGAGCAGTATCAGACCAACCAAATTGTTTCTTCTTCAACAACTGTGTTAATGGTTTTGCAATACACCCATAGTTCTTCACAAATTTTCTATAATAACCAGTAAGGCCTAGGAACCCTCTAAGTTCAGTTACTGTTTTTGGAATTGGCCAGTTCAACATAGCTTCAGTTTTTGAAGGGTCAGTAGCCACTCCTTGAACCGAAATTACATGACCCAAATGCTCAAGACTGGATTGAGCAAAAGGACACTTGCTGTGTTTCATAAATAGTTTATGTTCTCTCAATTTCTGGAGCACTAAGGCAATATGTTCTAGATGTGTATCCAAAGATGGGCTATATATCAAAATGTCATCTAAGAAAACCATCACAAATTTGCGAAGGAAGGGTGCCAATACCTCATTCATCACACATTGGAATGTGGCCGGTGCGTTGGTGAGGCCAAATGGCATGACCTTGAATTGATAATGGTCTTGATGAGTTTTGAATGCAGTTTTATACTCATCCTCTTCCTTCATTCTGATTTGGTGATACCCGGAGCGCATATCCAACTTGGTGAAATATTGTGTACCAGCCAATCCATCCTGTATTTCATCTATTAGTGGCATGGGAAAACGGTTCTTTACTGTCACAGCATTCAACTTCCTGTAGTCCACACAGAAGCGCCAGCTGCCATCTTTTTTTAGAACCAGAAGTACAGGACTAGCAAAAGAACTAGTGCTGTGCACATTTAATCCTGCTGTCAGAAGTTCCCTCACTTGCCTCTCAATTTCATCTTTGTGTTGTGGAGAGTATCTATAAGGCTTTGAATTGACAGGAACAGCCCCAGGGATGAGAGGAATTTGATGATCATAGAATCTCTCTGGAGGCAGACCAGTGGGTTGCTCAAACACATCTGCATATTCTTTCAACAGCTCTTGAATTTCAGGTATCTCTGACTGAGCAGTGTCTTGTTGTACAGAATCTACCACTGCAAAAGCCCAAACATCATTTCCACAAGCCCACTTATGCACTTTGTCCATAGACACAGGCTCCATAGTCTGTTCAACCGGTTGTATTCCCTTCAACAACACTGCACACCCTTTTTCCTGAAATTCCAGGGTTTTGGCTTCCCAATTGCATACCATAGGGCTGTGCTCCTTAAGCCAGTCATATCCCAAAATAGCATCATAAGTTCCCAATTCCAATACTCTCATATCAGTGCACAGAGTATGGCCATTAGTCCACCATTCTAACTGGGGTACCCATTGATTTGTAACCATTGTGTCTCCATTAGCCAACTTCACTTGTTTTGGTTTCAGAGGAAAGGTTGGTAAACCCACTGTTTCCAGGAAATCCTTGCTGACAAAGCTGTGGGAGCTACCACTATCCACCAGAATTAGCATCACTTTGCCCTGTACTAATGCCCTTAACTTCATTGCTTCTCCACTATCAGTTCCAGCCAAGGCATTAAGAGATAGTTGACAAAAGTCTTCAGCCAGAGCATCCTCGACAGCTAACTGATTCAGTACATCATCATTTAACACCACATCCAAATCATTCAGCACCCAGGGCATTCAACTGGTTCTGTGGTTGAGGCCTTTTTTTACAAATTGTCTTGTGCTGGGCATCAAATGTTTCTCCACAATAAAAACATAGACCATTGGCTTTCTTGTAATCCCTAACCTGTCTCTCCTTCCATAATGTAGGTGCATGAGACTGGCTCTTAGACTCAGTTTTGCCTTGAGAATACAGGAACTTGGGTTGCTCTGCCCCTTTATGCCCTTTTTGCTTACCCTTATCCAACACCTGCTGTTGTATCTTAGCCAAAAACATAGCTCTATGCAGAGTATCAGGAATTTGGGACTGTACCACACTCCCCACTTCAGGTTTCAATCCTTTTATGAACTGGGTGATGAAGAAGAGCTCATCCATTCCACTGTTATGCATAATTAGCTGATACTGTAGTTTCTCAAAAGTGGTGATATACATCTCCAGAGTCTCAGTATGCTGCAGTTCCAACAGTTGGGTTAAAGCTTCCCTATAATCATTGTCCCCAAATTTCTCTTCAACAGCCTTCATAAAGACTTCCCAATCCCCCAACTCATGCTTTTGTTTGTAGATGTGTAACCATTTAGCAGCTTTAGCCTCCATGTTCAATGATGCCATTGTGGACCACAAACTAGCAGGCAAGTCAAAGAGTTTGAAATAGTCTTGGCACTTATCCCTCCAAATACATGGGTTTTCACCCTCAAACTTAGGAAAAGCCATCTTGGGAACCACATTCCTCATCTGGAACCTATCAGTATCCTCTCTTCGATGGTAATTTGTTGGTTCTCGCTGGCTTGACTGGCCTCGTTGTCTAATTGGTGGGATCACATTCTCCAGAGAACTCTCAGAAGAGGTAGGACTAACAGGCTCCTGCTGTTGTTTGTCCTTTAAGTTTAACGTCAGCCTCGCCACTGCTTGCCCTGTGGTCTCCAATTGCTTGGCCAATAGTTGCCGATCCTTTAACAACTGCTCCATAATTTGAGTAGCCATGTCTACCCTTGTGCTTGCTTTCTGTTGACTCCCTTCAACTTCTGCAACCTTGGCAAACAACAAATCCAGGCTAGACAAAACGTGCTCCCAATGTTCATCCACCTTTCTCTCCAGATCATCCATCTTCGTGAGCACAAATTGGGGGCTTAGGAGGAGCCGTGGTGACCACACCCCAAATCGAGAGATCTACAAGGCGATTTGATGCAACCTCCTCCTCTACTCAAGGTACGCCCGTAGTCAACAACGATCGAGGGAGTATAGCAGTCACTCACCGAAATCCTTCGAACAGCACCGGAGATGTTCGGTGCCGCGCCTTCCAATTTGCAACGAATCCTGCTCGCAGAAGCCCAAATCCACCAATCCAGAGTCTCGCGGAACAGATCACCAGCACCCCGAGTCACGTGCACCGGAATTACAGAGGAATTTTTTGCAAATCGGAGCCGATGTGGCCTCAATCTGCTCCTCACACCAAGCGCGTTTGCGACGTCAGATTTGCTATGCGATCTACAGCACCCCGCCGAGGAAACACTGAATCTGATACCACTGTCGCACCCTTGGCCGGCGACGAGCGTCACCGACGTGAGATTGGCAAGAGGAACTCAGATTTGGTAGAGGGTAGGCGTCGCAGCGCTGAACCCCAAACGCTCTATTCAATTTCAGATTTTCAACATAGTTCTCTCTTACACGGCTTAGCCATATGTAGCTGAAGCCTCACGCGCACCACACTGCCCACATGGGCCCACACGTCATAAGTCCATTACAACCCAAACGCTATTCCATACATAATACGTATATCCATGAATCCGCCTTCCTTAAGTCATGACAGAAACAGAGGCCAGGATCGACCAGGAAACCCTCGCAGCCACGGGCGCCGCCAGAAGCAGATTCCACCCCCCATCGTACTACCGTGCGGCGCCTTGGAGTACTTGAACGCGACGCCGCCGAGGTGGGTGGCGCCGACGAGGGCCCCGACCAGCGCGAACTTCCTCGACTCCTGCAGCGCCTTGAGCTGCAGGAACCGCATCTATGGCCAGAGGGAGAGGCGAGGCGAGCGAGGGCGAGAGGGAAGCGGATCGGGGCACGGACCTGGGGCCCGTAGATCGGGTCGGAACGATGAGCTCCTCGACGTCAGCGTCGGACCACTTGGGGAGAGGCTCGGCGCGGCCATAGACCTTCTTGAAGTAGTCGAGGAAGGCAAAGTTGCGCGCCCAGTGCTGCTTGACGCCCTCGAAGTGCCTCCCCGATCCCCATCGCCGAGCCGCGCCGCGCGCTTCGCTGATCCCTGGATTCGTTACGACGGCGGGCTGGGTCGGGTGCGGTCGTGGGAGGAAGGGGATGACGGGCAGGGCTGGGCTGTCAGAGAGAAGGAGAGAGCGCGGCAGAGAAATTGGGAGAAGAGGGAATGGGCTGGCGGAGGCTGATGGGCCGACCAAGTTCGGTTTCGATTAATAAATAAATCGGTTTTGTTTCCCAGACAAAGTCTCATTTACCCCCATCAACTATGGCCCGAGTGCGCGTTTCCCCTCGTACACCAAAACCGTGTGTTTCTACCTTGAATTTCCAAAACCGGGGAGCCGACCCTGTGACGCGACCTCAACCCGGTTTCGTCCGACGTGGCGACATGTCATCAGTACGACGTGTCACGGGCCCACCTGTCATCAGTCCAACGTGTCACGGGCCCACCTGTCATGAGCTTTAGTTCTGGTGTGGGAAAGGGAGGAGCGGACAGCACAAAACATACGCATGTCACACTAGCGTCGGTTAATTCGGCTACGGTTAACGCTTAACGACACGTGAAAACTGAACCGATCACCGAATAGTCACCGATTTTTAATCGACTAACCGATTTAACCAAAATTTTTAGTTAAATCGGTTCGGTTTGGTTAATCGGTTTCGGTCAATTTTTGCCTATCCCTAGCTAGGGTGAATTTCGGGGAAGGGCCCTTGGGTTAGGGCATGGTTGAATCTGTGAACTGCACTCATTTTTGTCGGGGGTAGTGGCAACACCTAGTCTATCTTCTTGTAGATGGTTGTGGGTATAATGTTGATACTAGCTCCCTAATCACAAAGAGGTCCTTTGACTAGAATATTCCGAATCTTACAATTAATAGTTGGAATTCTAGGCACATCTTCCCATGAGTTTCTTCTTCGATGCTTGCGCTTCCCTGCATGGTTAGCCGATGTCATATTTTGCAATGGGTTTTCCCATCTCACACAGATTGCACTAACATTAATTTTCAGGCTGACTTGGTATTTTGCCAAAGTCAGGCGCAGCAATAGATGTAAAGATTTGAGTAATTGAGTTTCTGTCATTTTATTAAACTCTACCGATTTTTCATGGAAAAAGAAAAAAGTTCAAAGTTAAAGTTGATTTTTCTGTCATTGGCATCAAGTTTCTTAGAAAGAGCACCAATAGCCTTGTCTTGGTTAAGGACAAGGTCTCTGAAGGATGTTGGTTACAATTGGAGTTGAAATTGTTACCTCCCTGATATTGGGGTTGTGGTGATTCTAATTGGGTTGCTAAGAACGATACCCGCCGAAGTCGTTGTTGTTGTTCACGAAAGCCACATCTTCGTAAGTTTCAGGGCAATCTGTGACATCTCTGATGTCAAAAGAATTAAAAAGTGCAATTAAAATCAATGCAACAGGAAATTGGGTTGAAATTCAAAAATTCGTCAAAAATTCAATTATAACTCAAAAACAAGGGTTGTTTGGCACCCAACTAAAACTTAAACATCTCGGACAGCCCTTCGCGACAACCTCGCCACGGCGTTCGCGCCGATCGGTGACCCTCGAGCGGGAATGTCCGTCACGATCGAGGTTAGCCGTAAAAATCCGTCCCGATCGAGCTATGTCCGTGACGATCGAGCCTAGTCAGTATGTCCGTGACGATCGAGCTATGTCCGTGACGATCGAGCCTAGCCGGTAGTTTCCGTCACGATTCGAGGCTGCACGACAGGACCCTCGAGGCCCCGCCGTCCGTCGCGCTCGAGGTTCCGCAGCCAAGCTCGAGGACTTACCCTCGAGCGACGTTCCGTCACCCTCGAGGCTCCGCAGCCAAGCTCGAGGACTCACCCTCGAGCGACATTCCGTCACGCTCGAGGCTTCGCAGCCAAGCTCGAGGGGGGGCACTCACCCTCGAGTGGCGTTTCCGACCATTCGAGGCTCGGCAAGCTCGAGCTTGCGGTTCAAGCTCGAAGCGCCGTAGCGCCTGGTCGAAGTGCCCGGTCCAAGCTCGGAAGTTGTGTCCCGCACCTCAAACTCCAACTTTTAATTTTACACGTTTCGAAGTTCAGCTCAAATTTTTGGAGAAAGTTCAAAAGGGGCAAAGAGCTCCACGGGGCTGCCAGCTCGCCCCTGGCGCGCTCTGCTCCGGCCGGAGTCCGGCCGCCACGTGGCCGGCGTGTGGCGGAGACCGCGTCGGGTCGGCCGAGCTGTGGCGGCAGCTAGCTTTTGTCCTCACGCGTTTGTCCAAGCCTTCCGTACCGTCACTTCGCGGGCGACGGCGCACTGCTGCCTCGCGCCGCGGAGCGCCATCATGGCAAGCTCGCTCGGCACTGGTCGCAGCCGCGCAGCGCCGCCCCGCAGTCGCGATGCTCGCTCGCTACGCGCCAAGGAGCACTGTGGAGGATCCCCAGCGATCACGCCACAATCTTCCTCGCCCAATCGTGTCGCGCGCGCTCTGTTCGAGCTCGCCGCGCCATCAATGGCGACCGCGACAGCCACCCACGCGCTCGCACGCTCCCGAGGCCGCACAGTGCCTCCCTTGCGTGCCCAAGCACTCCACCGCGCACTCCCACCCCTCCTCTCACTCGCTCACTTGGTCATTTCCACTTCCCCGCGCTCGCTCGGTCTTCTTCCTCCTCGCGACGCGCAAGCCGAACCCAAGCTCTTCGCGAAATTCCTCGTCCACGCTCCACCATTCCCCAATCCATCCCGCACGGAGCTAGTCCACTCCACCAGCTCCAAAACCCCCAACTTTCCCCAAGCTATTGTCCCTTCTCCGGCGAGAATTTGCGATTTCCCCCAAATCGCGAATTCCGGCCGTCGAAGCACCCGCACGTCGAGACCCTACTCCGAGCCGTCCCCGAGCTTCCTCGAGCATGCCATTAGCTTCCCCAAGCTCTGCTGGTGCTCAAGGACCTCTCCCCCCTCCGCGAACGACCCCGAGCTCGCCGGCGTAGAAGCCGCGGCGGCCGCGCCGCCACCACCTCGTCGCCGGCGAAACTCCGACCATCCCCGGCCTCCCAACCGTCCCCAAACGACTCGTGGTGAGCCCAGGAAGCTTTTCCCCCACTTCCCCGAGCCTAGTTCGCCGCCGTTTGGCCGGCGCAACTCCGGCGAGGTCCCAGGGACCCAAGTTCATCGTCTACCTTTGTTTAGGGGTCTCTGCGCAAAAGTCCAGGGACTCGTTCGCGAAGTTTTGAAAGATCTAGGGTTCTCTGCGTAAACAGATTCTTAAGTCTAGGTTTGATTTTTCCCGAAACTTGTAAAATCGATTAAAAATCGTACAAAAATCGGAAAAATGCACAAAAATACTCCCTGGATTCGTGAGAGTCTAAATTACAATCTCTATTAGACATGTTTGTACTTTTGACGAACTGTTTTTGAATTAAAATTCAAACAAGGAAAATCTAAAGTTATGCACCATTTCAAATCCAGAGCTGCGCTAGGGTTGAGCTTTGGATATGTTGTGTATAGTGGCTTTGTACAGCTTGTGTCCAAAGAAGACCCAAAAATATGATGTTTAGCTCCTTTTATGAATTAAAATAGGTTTTCTGTCTTTTTGCAGTGCAGAAATCATTAAAAATAATATGTGCAGTGAAAAATCACCATTCTGCTCCTGAGAGCTTAAAACTTGTTAGAACACATGTTAAAAATGAAAAACTTAATTTTTGCTCTGTTTAGGATGGCAAATAATTAAATATGTGTTTTTGGTTAGAAAATCATTGAGGATCACCCAAGGGTTATTTTGAGCCACCACTTGGCCAGAGCCCTCCTCATACTTATGCTTAACTTTGGTAGGGAGATCTCCTGAAATGGTTGAATTTTCAATTTTATATGAATTAAATTCATTTCTGCTGGCAGCAACTTGTTAGATTTTTAATAAATTATGTGTAGCTCGAAATTAGCTAAATTTTGGAGTGAGCTTAGCTCTTATACTCCAGTAGCTGCCATAAAGTTTATAGATAAAAATGATGAACAGAAATGGAGAAACAAAAATGCGAAGTAATCTAGATGGAAATCGATTTATATAAAAGAATAAACCTTTTTGTAGTTAGATAGAATAAAATAAATGGAATCTGAAATTCCAGAACAGCCACCCTAAGTTATGCATATCATGTACAAGGCGCTATCCCAGACGGCGACTACACCCTCATCCCCGCAGACGAGGAAGGAGTCCCGGAGCACGGTGCCGGTGTAGAAGTGACCAACCCGGAGGCTAACCCCCAGTCCGAGCAAGAAGGCAAGCCCCGGAGCATAACCTAACTTTACCAAATTATGCACTTTGAATTCTCTATGTCTGTGCATTTACGTTTCAAGGAGTTGATTGAATACCTTAGCTGCACATTTCCTAGTACCTATGAATTGCAATACTAGTATGAAAGGATCGATAGAGCATTGCTTTAGGTCCGTTACAAGTCGAGTGATTTCCTGTCACTCGCGAGACATAGGAATTGCTTGTCTTTACTTATGTTGGAATCATAAGGATTGACGGGCGGGATGATAGATGTAGATCTCCCGTCCGTGTATGATAATTGATTTAAGGTCGAAATGTGTGGTTGAGTGTGTCAAGTTTTTGAACGTACCACATGCATGCCGGTATATGGGAGCCGGTAAGCCCGGTACCAGATTGAAGCAGCTAGGGCCGATAGCCATCTCTCCTTGGAAACTTTGTTTCCCCTGCCGTACACTTGTGGATATATGCGTGATGCTGTGAGTGAAGCAGTAAACCTTTATCCTAAGGAAGTGGACCCGGTTCCGAATTGTGGATCGATGGGAAAGGTTGGGAAATGCTTGTACCTTTTATAGCAGGCAGAGTATCCGTGTGTGTTGGGTTTTCCCTGGCCAGGTAGCACAAATTCGGTTCGAACTGTCCGCTTCTCGCGGTTAATGAGACTGCTTGACCGCCCTGCTACATTGAGTAACAAGTGGAATTATGAGATTTATGAACTTGTTGTATGAATTAAATTGTATTGCACCACTTGTATGCTTAGAGAGGATGCTAATCTAGAATGGTTAAATTTACTAGAATATGATGCTAAAACTTGAAAGCAAGGACTTATTTAGTTGCTTTTTGGCAAACAAACCCACTAGCCAAAAGCCTTTCATTGTCTAGATGTCGGTGATGTAGTTTTCACCCGACGGGTAAGTCTTGCTGAGTATTAGTATACTCAGCCTTGCTTGTGGCATTATTTTACAGGTATTCCTTTGGATGTCGATGCTTTGTCTTGGCCTGTCCAGGTTCCACCTGGCTGGCACATCGAATGGGTTCCGTCCTCTGGCGAGGATCGGGAGGAGTAGCTTCGTGGCAGGCTTCAGCACGGAGTTGCTTGTATCGTCGTTAGATGTTTATCTTCCGCTGCAATGAACGTTAATTTCAGTTGTTGAACTTTTAAATTCCGCTGCAAGACTTGTACTCTGATTTAAATTTGAACCTGGTTTGTAATAACTTGTAATACCTATTTGTGTAAGTTAATTTGTGGAATGTTGTTATCTCTGGAACTCACCTTCGTGTGGGCGTGCTGTTGTTTCGATCGAGAAAAGTACGTGGTTTAATCGGGTTTAATCCGACGGCGCTCCAGCTTATTCCGGATTAAGTGCCTGACTACGTGATTAGTGGTCCCAAGGTACTTAACTTGGAATAATTTCGGAGTGGAACCGCCACAGCTGGCATCAGAGCCGAAACAGCGCACCGGAGAGACCAACAAACCTTAAATAAATATTTTTGGAATAAAATTTGCCAACTCGTACTTCCGCCGTGCTTTTCGGTGGAAGGTTGTTGTTAGGACCGCTAAGGATGTTATCTAGAGTGTGAAGCCTATGTGGGTTAAGGGATCACGATATGATAGGTGGCAAATAATATATTATACTGACTTCCAGCACATTTCATTCTGTCATTTACTTTCCGCAATGGTGGGCGCAAGGTACGGCGATTGCTGTAACGTACCACGGCACTATATGAAAATATAGTGGCGGCACATAGTCAATACGCTGTGATGGCGTATGAAAATAGAATAGGATGGTGGGCGCAAGGTACGGCGATTGCTGTAGCGTACCACGGCATCATATGCAAATATGATGGCGGCACAAAGTCAATACGCTATTCTATTAGCGTATGAAACTGTCAATATGTCGCTTTGGTGACATATGAACATTGCCCGTTCAATGTTAAACGTTCGGGTGCCACCTCTATATAGTGGGTGGTAATGAATGGAGACGCTTTCGTGAGTGCTGGCACGAAAGGTTGATTATACATGCTCTGAAATGAAATTTTCTGCAGGTACACTAACCGCGAATCCGTATGTTGAGACGGTTAGAAGTCCGACTAGTTAATATAGGGAGAGACGGATATTGCCTAGCCACCGGCACTAATTTCGTAAGCCAAAAGTTATTGGCATGTGTGTTGGAGAGAACGAATAGGCCGCTCATGCATTGCATCTCACTGAATTGACATGGATTTTAATAAGTGACCGAATCGAACCGCCATCAAAGGAATTGAAATCACAACCCAAAAATCCTGCTGAGAACAATCTGTTGCACCCTTAATTCAAAACTGAAAACGTTGTCGAACGAAAAAGTGTTCAACACGAAAGTTGTCATAAATATTATGGAGTAAATGCTGGAGAAATTTCAACGAAAATGGTTCAGTAAAATTGGAGTTATGCTAAAAATGGTAACCCCCTGTCTGCTGGAAATTTCTGGGGACAGTGAGATAAAAATTGAATTTTTACACCATCTTAACGACAGTTTCTGCTCAAACCTCCAAAATGAAACTTGTTAGGAATTACTTAAACAATGTCCTGGCCAAATTTGGGAATTTTTGAGCTTGTAGATTTCGAGTTTTGAAATTTTTACTACCCTGCACAGAATCTGTTCTTATTCTTTGGCGCTACCCGGTGCTCACCCTTGCCCCTTTTTCCTTTTGGTTCAGATGGACGCCCTCGCTGACCTGGCTAGCCACCCCAACGACGCGTCCTTCTCTGATTGCTTGGGATGGGAAGGTTTCCCTAGCATCTTGTGGTCGGTTCTACAGGCACTTGGCTACCCTACACCGCCACAATATGAGAGAATCCTCATCCGAGACCGTGGTGTGACTCGTTCCCGTGTGCGTTTGGTGGTCTATCGCCACCCGCCGTGTCCTAGTTCCCCCACCTGGACGGTGGAAGTTCATGGACACCACATGGAGACGACTTGTGAGCTAGCTGCCTTGAATGGCATCAGTTCTTTTTGTGCTCAGAACCAGAGCTTGGTAGAGCACCAGTTGCTTGGGCTGTTTCCACCAACTCAGCCGGATGATCCCCACTGGATGAGGCGCTACCTTAGCTCTCCTTTGAGGATGGCGGAGAGCCCCGTCGCAGCAGCCGCTTTGATGATGAGGTGGATCCGAGCCTATCACCGTTTGCAGGCACTTCTTGGACGGTCGCAGAGCGAGATGCTCAACATTGCCATGGACATGTCGGCTCGCGCCCGTGACATAGGGGTTGAGAGGACCTCTTTGTCCATTGAGGTGACCACTAGAGATGCCATGATTGCTGACTTGGAGAGGCAATTGAATGACCTCCAGATTGCACACAACAACACCCAGAATGAGTTAGCACAAACTAGAGATGAGCTTGAGGAGGTACATGGTACCTTGGAGCATGCAAATGCTATGCTTGCCGCCCATGACGCTCAGCACCTTCTTGAGCAAGAAGGAGGGAATGGTGAAGGAGAGGCCCCCGACTCCGACATGGACACCGAGGACGACATGCCGCCCCTTCCAGCTCCACCTTCTCCTATGGGCAGCGAGGCTACCGCTAACAACCTTGATGACTTTTAGAGTGGTAGTAGCAAGGACTCCTCCGCTAGGCCTAGATTTTGGCTTCATGTTGTAATAGGCTAGATGGAGTTGAGCTCCCCTTGTTATCTTTTGTGGCATGTAAAAATGAATGGTGTGATTGTGTTGCGAAACTTGATGATGTTGTTACAGCTGTGTTGAAAACGTTCTGCAGCTGACCTTGTTTTAATTATTGATGGGTTTTCCTTTCATTTCTGGGCTGTGATGTGAACTACAAAGTTGTTGGAATTTGTCAAACAAAATGATCACCGAATTGCAACCCCATTGGTTAAGCGAAATAAAAATGGCAACCAAAACACTATAGCTCGGCCTGCTGAAAAACAGCAAATGCAGAGAGCTAAAGATTGAATTTTTCGGCTTAGTTCCAGTCCGAATTTGATTCCGAGCCCAACATGAAAGTTGTAGAGCATAAAATTTCCGAGCTACTGACCGAATGGGAGCATTTGACTTGTTTCCTGTTGGGAGATATGATTTTTCTCCCGAACTGCATGCTGATTTGCCATTCTGCGCAGTACACTTAATATATTGTCACGTTCTATCTTGTCATTCATTATGCAAGCTTATGGAATGTGGCTAATACAAGTACCTGCTGCAGATGGCAATCACCCGCAGCGGTCACGACGCTAGTGGCTCCAACGCTAACCAGCAGGGGCCAGAGGGGCAGCAACAGCCACCGCCACCTCCTCCACCGCAGCAACCTCCTACGTGGCAGCAGCTCTACGCCACGCAAACGGAGATTCTCCGGAACCTGCAGCATCAGCAACAGATGATGCAGCAGCAGATGCTTCAGCAGGGAGGTCAACGGGCCCCTCAGCCTCAGGTGGCCCGATACGAGGATTTTCTGGCGACGCACCCGCCGATCTTCTCTCGAGCTGACGAACCTTTGGAGGCCGACACCTGGATTCGAGCTATCGAGTCCAAGTTCACCATTCTGGCGACGCCTTGCACCTCCAACCGCAAGGTCGTGTTCGCGGCACAGCAACTCCGCGGCCCAGCTCTCCTTTGGTGGGAGAATTACCTGGCCCTGCAGCAGGAGGGTCATGTAGTTGAGTGGGATGAGTTCAAGGCTGCATTCAAGGCTCATCACATTCCGGCCGGTCTAGTAGAGCGAAAGCTGAATGAGTTTTTGGCGCTGACCCAGGGTACCCGTACAGTGCTTCAGTACGCCCAGGCCTTCAATGGTCTGTGCCCTTATGCGGGTCATCACGCCGACTCCGACGAGAAGAAGCTAGAGAGGTTCCGACGTGGCCTTAACACCAAGTTAAAGGCACAGTTGGCCACCACCCGTGCTGCCACGTACGGCGATCTCGTGAACCTTGCCATCGCTCAAGAAGACGCCAACATGGTGCACAAGGCGGAAAAGAAGAGGAAGACTCCCGCTGGACCGTCGAGCGCGCAGCCACAAAGGTTCCGCTTGGTTCCCCCGGCTGCACCGCAGGGACAGTCCAGGGCACCTCAGGGAGGTGGATGGGTTGCTAGGCCGCCACAGCCTAACGCGCCTCGTTTCCCTCCACCGCCGCAGCAGCAGCAAGCACCAAGGCAAAATGCACAGCAGCCAGCTCGCCCTGGAGCCGGCTATCAGTGCTTCAAGTGTGGAAGTAAAGATCATTTTATCAAGGATTGCCCGCAGAACAAGCAGCAAAACCAGCGCCCGGGAAATCAGCAAGGCAAGGGCAAGCAGCAACAGCGTGTGCAAGTTCGCCAAGGACGGCTCAACTACACCACCTTGGCCGACTTACCCGAGGGAGCCCCAGACATGACTGGTACCTTCCCTATCTGCACTCAACCTGCTGTGATATTGTTTGATTCCGGGGCAACACATAGTTTTATAAGCACAAGGTTCCATGTGAAATGCGGATTAAAATCGTACCATACCAAATCATCATACGTGATATCAACTGCGGGAGGTAAAATTGCATCCAACCAAGTCACCCACAAGGTTCCGATCAGGTTGGGAAGTAAAACATTTCCTACTGATTTGATTCTGCTGGGAATGGAAGGAATTGACATTGTATTAGGAGCCAATTGGATGACTCAACATAAGGTTGTCCTAGATGTTGCGGAACGAGTTGTTGAGATAAACTCGCCTACACAGGGCCCGAGTGTGCTATATCTGCCACAACGGACTTGTGTCGATGCGTGTGCTTATGCAATGGTAGAAACCCAACTAAAGGACATTCCGGTGGTATGTGAGTATGCCGATGTATTTCCGGATGACTTACCTGGGATGCCGCCGGATAGAGACATTGAATTCGTGATTGAACTTCAACCTGGCACAGCACCTATATCAAAGAGACCATATAGAATGCCGCCCAATGAATTGGCTGAATTAAAAATTCAACTCCAAGAATTGCTAGATAAGGGTTTCATTCGTCCAAGTGTATCACCTTGGGGATGTCCCGCTATCTTTGTGAAAAAGAAGGATCATTCCTTGAGGTTGTGTATTGATTACCGGTCTCTCAATGCGGTAACCATCAAGAACAAGTATCCGCTTCCCCGTATTGACATCTTGTTTGACCAATTAGCTGGCGCCAGAGTATTCTCCAAGATTGACCTACGCTCTGGCTATCATCAAATCAAAATCAGGCCTTGTGACATTCCGAAGACTGCCTTTTCCACACGTTATGGACTTTATGAATTCTTGGTTATGTCCTTTGGACTCACCAATGCCCCAGCCTATTTCATGTACCTCATGAATTCGGTCTTCATGTCTGAACTAGACAAGTTTGTGGTGGTTTTCATTGACGACATTCTTATATATTCTAAGAATGAGGAAGAGCATGCTGAGCACCTTCGCATTGTTCTTCAAAGGCTGAGAGATCATCAGCTCTATGCCAAGTTCTCCAAGTGTGAATTCTGGCTTGAGAGCGTGAAGTTTTTAGGTCACACGGTTTCCAAGGATGGTATATCCGTGGATCCAACCAAGGTACAAGAGGTGCTAGATTGGCAACCACCTACCTCTGTCCATGAGATTCGGAGTTTTCTGGGTTTAGCCGGTTATTACCGCCGTTTTATTCCGGATTTCTCTCGGATAGCAAAGCCCATGACCGAACTCTTGAAGAAGGGAGTTAAATTTGAGTGGAATGACAAATGTGAGGAAGCTTTCCACACCTTGCGAAGACATTTAACTTCAGCCCCAGTTTTGGCTCAGCCCGATTGCACCAAGCCTTATGATGTCTATTGCGATGCATCAGGCAGCGGTCTTGGCTGTGTTCTCATGCAAGAAAACCGAGTCATTGCTTATGCTTCTCGAGCACTTCGGCCTCATGAGCAAAACTACCCCACGCACGATCTTGAGTTAGCAGCGGTCATTCATGCTCTCAAGATGTGGAGACACTATTTGATGGGTGTTCCCTGCAACATATACACAGACCACAAGAGCCTCAAATATGTCTTCACTCAGGCACATTTGAATATGAGACAGCGAAGATGGTTGGAGTTAGCAAAGGACTATGACCTTAGTGTGCATTATCACCCCGGGAAGGCTAATGTAGTTGCGGATGCACTAAGCCGCAAGGCTCATTGTCATTGTCTTTCCGTGGAGTCCTACGCTGACACCCTGTGTCATGAAATGGCAAAGCTCAATTTGGAGATTGTTCCACACGGGTACTTCAGCCATATTGCAGTGGAACCAACCTTGCACGATCAGATTGTTGTAGCCCAATTAAATGACGCGGGCATTAAAGTTCTTAAACGGAAATTGTCTAAGGAGAAGGTGAAAGAGAAGTACAAGTGTTTCCGGCTAGATGGGCAGGGAGTAATGTGGTTCGGGCATCGCCTCGTGGTGCCTAAAAACACGGAACTCCGGAGGAAGATTATGGATGAGGCACATCTCTCTAAATTTTCTATCCATCCCGGCAGCACCAAAATGTACCAAGATTTGAAACAAAACTTTTGGTGGACTCGAATGAAGCGGGAAATTGCCACGTATGTGTCGGAATGTGACACATGCCAGCGGGTTAAGGCCAGCCACTTGAAGGTAGCAGGCACGCTTCAACCTCTACCTATTCCCTCATGGAAGTGGGAAGATATAAGCATGGACTTCATTGTTGGACTTCCCAGAACCCCGCAGGGGCACGACTCCATTTGGGTAATTGTGGACCGCCTTACCAAGACCGCACATTTTATTCCGGTCAATACCTTTTATAACGCTAAGAAGTACGCGGAGATTTATTTGGAGCGGATCGTTTGTCTACATGGGGTACCCAAGACGATAATTTCAGATCGTGGTGCTCCGTTCGTAGCACGCTTTTGGGAACAGTTGCAATTGTCCCTAGGCACCAAACTGATCCGTAGTTCGGCATATCACCCACAGACCGATGGGCAGACGGAAAGGGTAAACCAAATACTCGAGGATATGCTTCGAGCTTGTGTTATCCATTATGGGAAGAATTGGGAGAAATGTTTGTCTCTGGCTGAATTCTCCTATAACAACAGCTACCAAGCGAGTCTTAAAATGGCACCTTTCGAAGCCTTGTATGGTAGGAGATGTCGGACCCCGTTGTGTTGGTCCCAGGCAGGCGAGAGATATACCTATAGCCCTGACCTTGTGAAGGAGGCAGAAGAAAAGGTTAGGATCATTCGGGAGAATTTGAAGACCGCCCAGTCACGGCAAAAGAGCTACTTTGATCAGCGGCGGAAGCCACTTCAGTTTGAAGTTGGCGATCACGTGTATCTTAAAGTCTCCCCGACCAAGGGTGTGCAAAGATTTGGACTCAAAGGAAAGCTTGCACCTCGCTTTATCGGCCCATATGAAATTACTCAGCAATGTGGGCCGGTAGCCTATCAAGTGAAGCTTCCCGAGAAACTTTCAGCGGTACACAATGTATTTCATGTTTCTCAACTCAAGAGGTGTCTTCGTGTTCCGACCGAGGTTATTGAAGACGAACTCTCGGTTGAACCGGATCTCTCTTATGATGAGTATCCTGTTAAGATCCTCGACGAGAAAGAGAGACAAACACGAAGGAAGGGAGTTAAAATGTACAAAATTCAGTGGAGTCATCACTCCGAAGATGAAGCCACATGGGAAACCGAAGACTATCTAAAGAAGAACTACCCCGACATCCTTTCTTAGACCAAGGTACCTTTTTCCCACCTTGTTCCTAAGTGTAATCGAATCTCGGGACGAGATTCCTTTTAAGGGGGGTAGGCTGTGACATCTCTGATGTCAAAAGAATTAAAAAGTGCAATTAAAATCAATGCAACAGGAAATTGGGTTGAAATTCAAAAATTCGTCAAAAATTCAATTATAACTCAAAAACAAGGGTTGTTTGGCACCCAACTAAAACTTAAACATCTCGGACAGCCCTTCGCGACAACCTCGCCACGGTGTTCGCGCCGATCGGTGACCCTCGAGCGGGAATGTCCGTCACGATCGAGGTTAGCCGTAAAAATCCGTCCCGATCGAGCTATGTCCGTGACGATCGAGCCTAGTCAGTATGTCCGTGACGATCGAGCTATGTCCGTGACGATCGAGCCTAGCCGGTAGTTTCCGTCACGATTCGAGGCTGCACGACAGGACCCTCGAGGCCCCGCCGTCCGTCGCGCTCGAGGTTCCGCAGCCAAGCTCGAGGACTTACCCTCGAGCGACGTTCCGTCACCCTCGAGGCTCCGCAGCCAAGCTCGAGGACTCACCCTCGAGCGACGTTCCGTCACGCTCGAGGCTTCGCAGCCAAGCTCGAGGGGGGGCACTCACCCTCGAGTGGCGTTTCCGACCATTCGAGGCTCGGCAAGCTCGAGCTTGCGGTTCAAGCTCGAAGCGCCGTAGCGCCTGGTCGAAGTGCCCGGTCCAAGCTCGGAAGTTGTGTCCCGCACCTCAAACTCCAACTTTTAATTTTACACGTTTCGAAGTTCAGCTCAAATTTTTGGAGAAAGTTCAAAAGGGGCAAAGAGCTCCACGGGGCTGCCAGCTCGCCCCTGGCGCGCTCTGCTCCGGCCGGAGTCCGGCCGCCACGTGGCCGGCGTGTGGCGGAGACCGCGTCGGGTCGGCCGAGCTGTGGCGGCAGCTAGCTTTTGTCCTCACGCGTTTGTCCAAGCCTTCCGTACCGTCACTTCGCGGGCGACGGCGCACTGCTGCCTCGCGCCGCGGAGCGCCATCATGGCAAGCTCGCTCGGCACTGGTCGCAGCCGCGCAGCGCCGCCCCGCAGTCGCGATGCTCGCTCGCTACGCGCCAAGGAGCACTGTGGAGGATCCCCAGCGATCACGCCACAATCTTCCTCGCCCAATCGTGTCGCGCGCGCTCTGTTCGAGCTCGCCGCGCCATCAATGGCGACCGCGACAGCCACCCACGCGCTCGCACGCTCCCGAGGCCGCACAGTGCCTCCCTTGCGTGCCCAAGCACTCCACCGCGCACTCCCACCCCTCCTCTCACTCGCTCACTTGGTCATTTCCACTTCCCCGCGCTCGCTCGGTCTTCTTCCTCCTCGCGACGCGCAAGCCGAACCCAAGCTCTTCGCGAAATTCCTCGTCCACGCTCCACCATTCCCCAATCCATCCCGCACGGAGCTAGTCCACTCCACCAGCTCCAAAACCCCCAACTTTCCCCAAGCTATTGTCCCTTCTCCGGCGAGAATTTGCGATTTCCCCCAAATCGCGAATTCCGGCCGTCGAAGCACCCGCACGTCGAGACCCTACTCCGAGCCGTCCCCGAGCTTCCTCGAGCACGCCATTAGCTTCCCCAAGCTCTGCTGGTGCTCAAGGACCTCTCCCCCCTCCGCGAACGACCCCGAGCTCGCCGGCGTAGAAGCCGCGGCGGCCGCGCCGCCACCACCTCGTCGCCGGCGAAACTCCGACCATCCCCGGCCTCCCAACCGTCCCCAAACGACTCGTGGTGAGCCCAGGAAGCTTTTCCCCCACTTCCCCGAGCCTAGTTCGCCGCCGTTTGGCCGGCGCAACTCCGGCGAGGTCCCAGGGACCCAAGTTCATCGTCTACCTTTGTTTAGGGGTCTCTGCGCAAAAGTCCAGGGACTCGTTCGCGAAGTTTTGAAAGATCTAGGGTTCTCTGCGTAAACAGATTCTTAAGTCTAGGTTTGATTTTTCCCGAAACTTGTAAAATCGATTAAAAATCGTACAAAAATCGGAAAAATGCACAAAAATACTCCCTGGATTCGTGAGAGTCTAAATTACAATCTCTATTAGACATGTTTGTACTTTTGACGAACTGTTTTTGAATTAAAATTCAAACAAGGAAAATCTAAAGTTATGCACCATTTCAAATCCAGAGCTGCGCTAGGGTTGAGCTTTGGATATGTTGTGTATAGTGGCTTTGTACAGCTTGTGTCCAAAGAAGACCCAAAAATATGATGTTTAGCTCCTTTTATGAATTAAAATAGGTTTTCTGTCTTTTTGCAGTGCAGAAATCATTAAAAATAATATGTGCAGTGAAAAATCACCATTCTGCTCCTGAGAGCTTAAAACTTGTTAGAACACATGTTAAAAATGAAAAACTTAATTTTTGCTCTGTTTAGGATGGCAAATAATTAAATATGTGTTTTTGGTTAGAAAATCATTGAGGATCACCCAAGGGTTATTTTGAGCCACCACTTGGCCAGAGCCCTCCTCATACTTATGCTTAACTTTGGTAGGGAGATCTCCTGAAATGGTTGAATTTTCAATTTTATATGAATTAAATTCATTTCTGCTGGCAGCAACTTGTTAGATTTTTAATAAATTATGTGTAGCTCGAAATTAGCTAAATTTTGGAGTGAGCTTAGCTCTTATACTCCAGTAGCTGCCATAAAGTTTATAGATAAAAATGATGAACAGAAATGGAGAAACAAAAATGCGAAGTAATCTAGATGGAAATCGATTTATATAAAAGAATAAACCTTTTTGTAGTTAGATAGAATAAAATAAATGGAATCTGAAATTCCAGAACAGCCACCCTAAGTTATGCATATCATGTACAAGGCGCTATCCCAGACGGCGACTACACCCTCATCCCCGCAGACGAGGAAGGAGTCCCGGAGCACGGTGCCGGTGTAGAAGTGACCAACCCGGAGGCTAACCCCCAGTCCGAGCAAGAAGGCAAGCCCCGGAGCATAACCTAACTTTACCAAATTATGCACTTTGAATTCTCTATGTCTGTGCATTTACGTTTCAAGGAGTTGATTGAATACCTTAGCTGCACATTTCCTAGTACCTATGAATTGCAATACTAGTATGAAAGGATCGATAGAGCATTGCTTTAGGTCCGTTACAAGTCGAGTGATTTCCTGTCACTCGCGAGACATAGGAATTGCTTGTCTTTACTTATGTTGGAATCATAAGGATTGACGGGCGGGATGATAGATGTAGATCTCCCGTCCGTGTATGATAATTGATTTAAGGTCGAAATGTGTGGTTGAGTGTGTCAAGTTTTTGAACGTACCACATGCATGCCGGTATATGGGAGCCGGTAAGCCCGGTACCAGATTGAAGCAGCTAGGGCCGATAGCCATCTCTCCTTGGAAACTTTGTTTCCCCTGCCGTACACTTGTGGATATATGCGTGATGCTGTGAGTGAAGCAGTAAACCTTTATCCTAAGGAAGTGGACCCGGTTCCGAATTGTGGATCGATGGGAAAGGTTGGGAAATGCTTGTACCTTTTATAGCAGGCAGAGTATCCGTGTGTGTTGGGTTTTCCCTGGCCAGGTAGCACAAATTCGGTTCGAACTGTCCGCTTCTCGCGGTTAATGAGACTGCTTGACCGCCCTGCTACATTGAGTAACAAGTGGAATTATGAGATTTATGAACTTGTTGTATGAATTAAATTGTATTGCACCACTTGTATGCTTAGAGAGGATGCTAATCTAGAATGGTTAAATTTACTAGAATATGATGCTAAAACTTGAAAGCAAGGACTTATTTAGTTGCTTTTTGGCAAACAAACCCACTAGCCAAAAGCCTTTCATTGTCTAGATGTCGGTGATGTAGTTTTCACCCGACGGGTAAGTCTTGCTGAGTATTAGTATACTCAGCCTTGCTTGTGGCATTATTTTACAGGTATTCCTTTGGATGTCGATGCTTTGTCTTGGCCTGTCCAGGTTCCACCTGGCTGGCACATCGAATGGGTTCCGTCCTCTGGCGAGGATCGGGAGGAGTAGCTTCGTGGCAGGCTTCAGCACGGAGTTGCTTGTATCGTCGTTAGATGTTTATCTTCCGCTGCAATGAACGTTAATTTCTCCAGCTTATTCCGGATTAAGTGCCTGACTACGTGATTAGTGGTCCCAAGGTACTTAACTTGGAATAATTTCGGAGTGGAACCGCCACA
>JACEFO010001665.1:0-16171 GCA_015342445.1 Digitaria exilis
GCATTGTGACATCTCTGATGTCAAAGAATTAAAAAGTGCAATTAAATTCAATGCACAGGAAATTGGTTGAATTCAAAAAATTCGTCAAAATTCAATTTAACTCAAAAACAAGGGTTGTTTGGCACCCAACTAAAACTTAACATTCTCGGACAGCCCTTCGCCGACAACCTCGCCACGGCGTTCGCGCCGATCGGTGACCATCGAGCGGGAATGTCCGTCACGATCGAGGTAGCCGGTAAAAATCCGTCCGATCGAGCTATCGTCCGTTGACGATCGAGCCTAGTCAGTATTCCGTGACGATCGAGCTATGTCCGTGACGATCGAGCTAGCTAGTTTCCGTCACGATCGAGGCTGCACTAGGACCCTCGAGGCCCCGCCGATCGTCGCGCTCGAGCTCCGCAGCCAAGCTCGAGGACTTACCCTCCTACGACGTCCGTCGCGCTCGAGGCTCCGCAGCCAAGCTCGAGGACTTACCCTCGAGCGAACGTTCCGTCACCCTCGAGGCGTCCGCAGCCAAGCTCGAGGACTCACCCTCGAGCGACGTTCCCGTCACGCTCGAGGCTTCGCAGCAAAGCTCGAGGGGGGGCACTCACCCTCGAGTGGCGTTTCCGACCATTCGAGGCTCGGCAAGCTCGAGCTTGCGGTTCAAAGCTCGAAGCGCCGTAGCGCCTGGTCGAAGTGCCCGGTCCAAGCTCGGAAGTTGTGTCCCACACCTCAGACTCCAACTTTTAATTTTACACGTTTCGAAGTTCAGCTCAAATTTTTGGAGAAAGTTCAAAAAGGGGCAAAGAGCTCCACGGGGCTGCCAGCTCGCCCCTGGCGCGCTCTGCTCCGGCCGGAGTCCGGCCGCCACGTGGCCGGCGTGTGGCGGAGACCCGCGTCGGGTCTGGCCGAGCTGTGGCGGCAGCTAGCTTTGTCCTCACGCGTTTGTCCAAGCCTTCCGTACCGTCACTTCGCGGGCGACGGCGCACTGCTGCCTCGCGCCGCGGAAGCGCCATCATGGCAAGCTCGCTCGGCACTGGTCGCAGCCGCGCCAGCGCCGCGCCCGCAGTCGCGATGCTCGCTCGCTACGCGCCAAGGAGCACTGTGGAGGATCCCCAGCGATCACGCCACAATCTTCCTCGCCCAATCGTGTCGCGCGCGCTCTGTTCGAGCTCGCCGCGCCATCAATGGCGACCGCGACAGCCACCCACGCGCTCGCACGCTCCCGAGGCCGCACAGTGCCTCCCTTGCGTGCCAAGCACTCCACCGCGCACTCCCACCCCTCCTCTCACTCGCTCACTTGGTCATTTCCACTTCCCCGCGCTCGCTCGGTCTTCTTCCTCCTCGCGACGCGCAAGCCGAACCCAAGCTCTTCGCCGAAATTCCTCGTCCACGCTCCACCATTCCCCAATCCATCCCGCACGGAGCTAGTCCACTCCACCAGCTCCAAAACCCCCAACTTTCCCCAAGCTATTGTCCCTTCTCCGGCGAGAATTTGCGATTTCCCCCAAATCGCGAATTCCGGCCGTCGAAGCACACCCGCACGTCGAGACCCTACTCCGAGCCGTCCCCGAGCTTCCTCGAGCACGCCATTAGCTTCCCCAAGCTCTGCTGGTGCTCAAGGACCTCTCCCCCCTCCGCGAACGACCCCGAGCTCGCCGGCGTAGAAGCCGCGGCGCCGCGCCGCCACCTCCTCGTCGCCGGCACACAACTCGACCTCCCCCAGCCTCCAAACCGTCCTCAAACGACTCGTGGTGAGCCAGGATCATTTCCCCCCACTTCCCCGTGCCTAGTTCGCCGTAGTTTGCCGGCGCAACTCCGGCGAGGGTCCAGGGGACCTTTCGTTCATCGTCTACCTTTGTTTAAGGGCTCTGTGCAAAAGTGCAGGACTGGTTTCGCGAAGTTTTGAAAGATCTAGGGTTCTCTGCGTAAAAAGATTCTTAAGTCTAGGTTTGATTTTTCCCGAAACTTGTAAAATCGATTAAAAATCGTACAAAAATCGGAAAAATGCACAAAAATACTCCCTGGATTCGTGAGAGTCTAATATTACAAATCTCTATTAGACATGTTGTACTTTTGACGAACTGTTTTTGAATTAAAATTCAAACAAGGAAAATCTAAAGTTATGCACCATTTCAAATCCAGAGCTGCGCTAGGGTTTGAGCTTTGGATATGTTGTGTATAGTGGCTTTGGACAGCTTGTGTCCAAAGAAGACCCAAAAATATGATGTTTAGCTCCTTTATGAATTAAAATAGGTTTTCTGTCTTTTTGCAGTGCAGAAATCATTAAAAATAATATGTGCAGTGAAAATCACCAATTCTGCTCCTGAGAGCTTAAAACTGTTTAGAACACATGTTAAAAAATGAAAAACTAATTTTTGCTCTGTTTAGGATGGCAATAATTAAATATGTGTATTTGGTTAGAAATCATGAGGATCACCCAAGGGTTATTTTGAGCCACACTTGGCCAGAGCCCTCCTCATCTTAATGCTTAACTTTGTAGGGAGATCTCCTGAAATGGATGAATTTTCAATTTTATATGAATTAAATTCAATTTCTGCTGGCAGCAACTTGTTAATTTTAATAAATTATGTGTTAGCTCGAAATTAGCTAAATTTTGGGAGTGAGCTTAGCTCTTATACTCCAGTAGCTGGCCATAAGTTTATAGATAAAAATGCATGAAACAGAAATGGAGAACAAAAATGGAAGTAATCTAGATGGAAATCGATTTATATAAAGAATAAACCTTTTGTAGTTAGATAGAATAAAATAAATGGAATCTGAAATTCCAAACAGCCACCCTAAGTTATGCAATATCATGTAGAAGGCGCTATCCCAGACGGCGGACTACACCCTCATCCCGCAGACGAGGAAGGAGTCCCGGAGGCACGTGCCGGTTAGAAGTGACAACCGGAGGCTAACCCTCAGTCCGAGCAGGAAGGCAAGCCCCGGAAGCATAACCTAACTTTACCCAAATTATGCACTTTGAATTCTCTATGTCTGTGCATTTACGTTTCAAGGATTGATTGAATACCTTAGCTGCACATTTCCTAGTACCTATGAATTGCAATACTAGTATGAAAGGATCGATAGAGCATTGCTTTAGGTCCGTTACAAGTCGAGTGATTTCCTGTCACTCGCGAGACATAGGAATTGCTTGTCTTTACTTATGTGGGAATCATAAGGATTGACGGGCGGGATGATAGATGTAGATCTCCCGTCCGTGTATGATAATTGATTTAAGGTCGAAATGTGTGGTTGAGTGTGTCAAGTTTTTTGAACGTACCACATGCATGCCGGTATATGGGAGCCGGTAAGCCCGGTACCAGATTGAAGCAGCTAGGGCCGATAGCCATCTCTCCTTGGAAACTTTGTTTCCCCTGCCGTACACTTGTGGATATATGCGTGATGCTGTGAGTGAAGCAGTAAACCTTTATCCTAAGGAAGTGGACCCGGTTCCGAATTGTGGATCGATGGGAAAGGTTGGGAAATGCTTGTACCTTTTATAGCAGGCAGAGTATCCGTGTGTGTTGGGTTTTCCCTGGCCAGGTAGCACAAATTCGGTTCGAACTGTCCGCTTCTCGCGGTTAATGAGACTGCTTGACCGCCCTGCTACATTGAGTAACAAGTGGAATTATGAGATTTATGAACTTGTTGTATGAATTAAATTGTATTGCACCACTTGTATGCTTAGAGAGGATGCTAATCTAGAATGGTTAAATTTACTAGAATATGATGCTAAAACTTGAAAGCAAGGACTTATTTAGTTGCTTTTTGGCAAACAAACCCACTAGCCAAAAGCCTTTCATTGTCTAGATGTCGGTGATGTAGTTTTCACCCGACGGGTAAGTCTTGCTGAGTATTAGTATACTCAGCCTTGCTTGTGGCATTATTTTACAGGTATTCCTTTGGATGTCGATGCTTTGTCTTGGCCTGTCCAGGTTCCACCTGGCTGGCACATCGAATGGGTTCCGTCCTCTGGCGAGGATCGGGAGGAGTAGCTTCGTGGCAGGCTTCAGCACGGAGTTGCTTGTATCGTCGTTAGATGTTTATCTTCCGCTGCAATGAACGTTAATTTCAGTTGTTGAACTTTTAAATTCCGCTGCAAGACTTGTACTCTGATTTAAATTTGAACCTGGTTTGTAATAACTTGTAATACCTATTTGTGTAAGTTAATTTGTGGAATGTTGTTATCTCTGGAACTCACCTTCGTGTGGGCGTGCTGTTGTTTCGATCGAGAAAAGTACGTGGTTTAATCGGGTTTAATCCCGACGGCGCTCCAGCTTATTCCGGATTAAGTGCCTGACTACGTGATTAGTGGTCCCAAGGTACTTAACTTGGAATAATTTCGGAGTGGAACCGCCACAGCTGGCATCAGAGCCGAAACAGCGCACCGGAGAGACCAACAAACCTTAAATAAATATTTTTGGAATAAAATTTGCCAACTCGTACTTCCGCCGTGCTTTTCGGTGGAAGGTTGTTGTTAGGACCGCTAAGGATGTTATCTAGAGTGTGAAGCCTATGTGGGTTAAGGGATCACGATATGATAGGTGGCAAATAATATATTATACTGACTTCCAGCACATTTCATTCTGTCATTTACTTTCCGCAATGGTGGGCGCAAGGTACGGCGATTGCTGTAACGTACCACGGCACTATATGAAAATATAGTGGCGGCACATAGTCAATACGCTGTGATGGCGTATGAAAATAGAATAGGATGGTGGGCGCAAGGTACGGCGATTGCTGTAGCGTACCACGGCATCATATGCAAATATGATGGCGGCACAAAGTCAATACGCTATTCTATTAGCGTATGAAACTGTCAATATGTCGCTTTGGTGACATATGAACATTGCCCGTTCAATGTTAAACGTTCGGGTGCCACCTCTATATAGTGGGTGGTAATGAATGGAGACGCTTTCGTGAGTGCTGGCACGAAAGGTTGATTATACATGCTCTGAAATGAAATTTTCTGCAGGTACACTAACCGCGAATCCGTATGTTGAGACGGTTAGAAGTCGACTAGTTAATATAGGGAGAGACGGATATTGCCTAGCCACCGGCACTAATTTCGTAAGCCAAAAGTTATTGGCATGTGTGTTGGAGAGAACGAATAGGCCGCTCATGCATTGCATCTCACTGAATTGACATGGATTTTAATAAGTGACCGAATCGAACCGCCATCAAAGGAATTGAAATCACAACCCAAAAAATCCTGCTGAGAACAATCTGTTGCACCCTTAATTCGAAACTGAAAACGTTTGTCGAACGAAAAAGTGTTCAACACGAAAGTTGTCATAAATATTATGGAGTAAATGCTGGAGAAATTTCAACGAAAATGGTTCAGTAAAATTGGAGTTATGCTAAAAATGGTAACCCCCTGTCTGCTGGAAATTTCTGGGGACAGTGAGATAAAAATTGAATTTTTTACACCATCTTAACGACAGTTTCTGCTCAAACCTCCAAAATGAAACTTGTTAGGAATTACTTAAACAATGTCCTGGCCAAATTTGGGAATTTTTGAGCTTGTAGATTTCGAGTTTTGAAATTTTTACTACCCTGCACAGAATCTGTTCTTATTCTTTGGCGCTACCCGGTGCTCACCCTTGCCCCTTTTTCCTTTTGGTTCAGATGGACGCCCCTCGCTGACCTGGCTAGCCACCCCAACGACGTGTCCTTCTCTGATTGCTTGGGATGGGAAGGTTTCCCTAGCATCTTGTGGTCGGTTCTACAGGCACTTGGCTACCCTACACCGCCACAATATGAGAGAATCCTCATCCGAGACCGTGGTGTGACTCGTTCCCGTGTGCGTTTGGTGGTCTATCGCCACCCGCCGTGTCCTAGTTCCCCCACCTGGACGGTGGAAGTTCATGGACACCACATGGAGACGACTTGTGAGCTAGCTGCCTTGAATGGCATCAGTTCTTTTTGTGCTCAGAACCAGAGCTTGGTAGAGCACCAGTTGCTTGGGCTGTTTCCACCAACTCAGCCGGATGATCCCCACTGGATGAGGCGCTACCTTAGCTCTCCTTTGAGGATGGCGGAGAGCCCCGTCGCAGCAGCCGCTTTGATGATGAGGTGGATCCGAGCCTATCACCGTTTGCAGGCACTTCTTGGACGGTCGCAGAGCGAGATGCTCAACATTGCCATGGACATGTCGGCTCGCGCCCGTGACATAGGGGTTGAGAGGACCTCTTTGTCCATTGAGGTGACCACTAGAGATGCCATGATTGCTGACTTGGAGAGGCAATTGAATGACCTCCAGATTGCACACAACAACACCCAGAATGAGTTAGCACAAACTAGAGATGAGCTTGAGGAGGTACATGGTACCTTGGAGCATGCAAATGCTATGCTTGCCGCCCATGACGCTCAGCACCTTCTTGAGCAAGAAGGAGGGAATGGTGAAGGAGAGGCCCCCGATTCCGACATGGACACCGAGGATGACATGCCGCCCCTTCCAGCTCCACCTTCACCTATGGGCAGCGAGGCTACCGCTAATAACTTGGATGATTTTTAGAGTGGTAGTAGCAAGTTTACTCCTCCGCTAGGCCTAGATTTTGGCTTCATGTTATAATAGGCTAGATGGAGTTGAGCTCCTCCTATTTGGTGGCAATGTAAATTAATGGTGTGGTTGTGGTGTAAAAAACTTGATGATGTTGTTACAGCTGTGTTGAAAACGTTCTGCAGCTGACCTTGTTTTAATTATTGATGGGTTTTCCATTTCATTTCTGGGCTGTGATGTGAACTACAAAGTTGTTTGGAATTTGTCAAACAAAATGATCACCGAATTGCAACCCCATTGGTTAAGCGAAATAAAAATGGCAACCAAAACACTATAGCTCGGCCTGCTGAAAAACAGCAAATGCAGAGAGCTAAAGATTGAATTTTTCGGCTTAGTTCCAGTCCGAATTTGATTCCGAGCCCAACATGAAAGTTGTAGAGCATAAAATTTCCGAGCTACTGACCGAATGGGAGCATTTGACTTGTTTCCTGTTGGGAGATATGATTTTTCTCCCGAACTGCGTGCTGATTTGCCATTCTGCGCAGTACACTTAATATATTGTCACGTTCTATCTTGTCATTCATTATGCAAGCTTATGGAATGTGGCTAATACAAGTACCTGCTGCAGATGGCAATCACCCGCAGCGGTCACGACGCTAGTGGCTCCAACGCTAACCAGCAGGGGCCAGAGGGGCAGCAACAGCCACCGCCACCTCCTCCACCGCAGCAACCTCCTACGTGGCAGCAGCTCTACGCCACGCAAACGGAGATTCTCCGGAACCTGCAGCATCAGCAACAGATGATGCAGCAGCAGATGCTTCAGCAGGGAGGTCAACGGGCCCCTCAGCCTCAGGTGGCCCGATACGAGGATTTTCTGGCGACGCACCCGCCGATCTTCTCTCGAGCTGACGAACCTTTGGAGGCCGACACCTGGATTCGAGCTATCGAGTCCAAGTTCACCATTCTGGCGACGCCTTGCACCTCCAACCGCAAGGTCGTGTTCGCGGCACAGCAACTCCGCGGCCCAGCTCTCCTTTGGTGGGAGAATTACCTGGCCCTGCAGCAGGAGGGTCATGTAGTTGAGTGGGATGAGTTCAAGGCTGCATTCAAGGCTCATCACATTCCGGCCGGTCTAGTAGAGCGAAAGCTGAATGAGTTTTTGGCGCTGACCCAGGGTACCCGTACAGTGCTTCAGTACGCCCAGGCCTTCAATGGTCTGTGCCCTTATGCGGGTCATCACGCCGACTCCGACGAGAAGAAGCTAGAGAGGTTCCGACGTGGCCTTAACACCAAGTTAAAGGCACAGTTGGCCACCACCCGTGCTGCCACGTACGGCGATCTCGTGAACCTTGCCATCGCTCAAGAAGACGCCAACATGGTGCACAAGGCGGAAAAGAAGAGGAAGACTCCCGCTGGACCGTCGAGCGCGCAGCCACAAAGGTTCCGCTTGGTTCCCCCGGCTGCACCGCAGGGGGACAGTCCAGGGCACCTCAGGGAGGTGGATGGGTTGCTAGGCCGCCACAGCCTAACGCGCCTCGTTTCCCTCCACCGCCGCAGCAGCAGCAAGCACCAAGGCAAAATGCACAGCAGCCAGCTCGCCCTGGAGCCGGCTATCAGTGCTTCAAGTGTGGAAGTAAAGATCATTTTATCAAGGATTGCCCGCAGAACAAGCAGCAAAACCAGCGCCCGGGAAATCAGCAAGGCAAGGGCAAGCAGCAACAGCGTGTGCAAGTTCGCCAAGGACGGCTCAACTACACCACCTTGGCCGACTTACCCGAGGGAGCCCCAGACATGACTGGTACCTTCCCTATCTGCACTCAACCTGCTGTGATATTGTTTGATTCCGGGGCAACACATAGTTTTATAAGCACAAGGTTCCATGTGAAATGCGGATTAAAATCGTACCATACCAAATCATCATACGTGATATCAACTGCGGGAGGTAAAATTGCATCCAACCAAGTCACCCACAAGGTTCCGATCAGGTTGGGAAGTAAAACATTTCCTACTGATTTGATTCTGCTGGGAATGGAAGGAATTGACATTGTATTAGGAGCCAATTGGATGACTCAACATAAGGTTGTCCTAGATGTTGCGGAACGAGTTGTTGAGATAAACTCGCCTACGCAGGGCCCGAGTGTGCTATATCTGCCACAACGGACTTGTGTCGATGCGTGTGCTTATGCAATGGTAGAAACCCAACTAAAGGACATTCCGGTGGTATGTGAGTATGCCGATGTATTTCCGGATGACTTACCTGGGATGCCGCCGGATAGAGACATTGAATTCGTGATTGAACTTCAACCTGGCACAGCACCTATATCAAAGAGACCATATAGAATGCCGCCCAATGAATTGGCTGAATTAAAAATTCAACTCCAAGAATTGCTAGATAAGGGTTTCATTCGTCCAAGTGTATCACCTTGGGGATGTCCCGCTATCTTTGTGAAGAAGAAGGACCATTCCTTGAGGTTGTGTATTGATTACCGGCCTCTCAATGCGGTAACTATTAAGAACAAGTATCCGCTTCCCCGTATTGACATCTTGTTTGACCAACTAGCTGGCGCCAGAGTGTTCTCCAAGATTGACCTTCGCTCTGGCTATCACCAAATCAAAATCAGGCCTTGTGACATTCCAAAGACTGCCTTTTCCACACGATATGGACTTTATGAATTCTTGGTTATGTCTTTTGGACTCACAAATGCCCCGGCCTACTTCATGTACCTCATGAATTCGGTCTTCATGTCTGAACTAGACAAGTTTGTGGTGGTTTTCATTGATGACATTCTTATATATTCTAAGAATGAGGAAGAGCATGCCGAGCACCTTCGCATTGTTCTTCAGAGATTGAGAGATCACCAGCTCTACGCCAAGTTCTCCAAGTGTGAATTTTTGGCTGGAGAGCGTGAAGTTTTTAGGTCACACGGTTTCCAAGGATGGTATATCCGTGGATCCAACCAAAGTGCAAGAGGTGCTAGATTGGCAACCACCTACTTCTGTCCACGAGATTCGGAGTTTTCTGGGTTTAGCCGGGTATTACCGCCGCTTTATTCCGGATTTCTCTCGGATAGCAAAGCCCATGACCGAACTCTTGAAGAAGGGAGTTAAATTTGAGTGGAATGACAAATGTGAGGAAGCTTTCCACACCTTGCGAAGACATTTAACTTCAGCCCCAGTTTTGGCTCAGCCCGATTGCACCAAGCCTTATGATGTCTATTGCGATGCATCAGGCACCGGTCTTGGCTGTGTTCTCATGCAAGAAAACCGAGTGATTGCTTATGCTTCTCGAGCACTTCGGCCTCATGAGCAAAACTACCCCACGCATGATCTTGAGTTAGCAGCGGTTATTCATGCTCTCAAGATGTGGAGACACTATTTGATGGGTGTTCCCTGCAACATATACACAGACCACAAGAGCCTCAAATATGTTTTCACTCAGGCACAATTGAATATGAGACAGCGAAGATGGTTGGAGTTAGCAAAGGACTATGACCTTAGTGTGCATTATCACCCCGGGAAGGCTAATGTAGTCGCGGATGCGCTAAGCCGCAAGGCTCGTTGTCATTGTCTTTCCGTGGAGTCCTATGCCGACACCCTGTGTCACGAAATGGCAAAGCTCAATTTAGAGATTGTTCCACACGGGTACTTCAACCATGTTGCAGTGGAACCAACCTTGCACGATCAGATTGTGGTAGCCCAATTAAATGACGCGTGCATTAAAATCCTTAAAAGGAAATTGTCCAAGGAGAAGGTGAAAGAGAAGTACAAGTGTTTCCGGCTAGATGGGCAGGGAGTAATGTGGTTCGGGCATCGCCTCGTGGTGCCTAAAAACACGGAACTCCGGAGGAAGATTATGGATGAGGCACATCTCTCTAAATTTTCTATCCATCCCGGCAGCACCAAAATGTACCAAGATTTGAAACAAAACTTTTGGTGGACTCGAATGAAGCGAGAAATTGCCACGTATGTGTCGGAATGTGACACATGCCAGCGGGTTAAGGCCAGCCACTTGAAGGTAGCAGGCACGCTTCAACCTCTACCTATTTCCCTCATGGAAGTGGGAAGATATAAGCATGGACTTCATTGTTGGACTTCCCAGAACCCCGCAGGGGCACGACTCCATTTGGGTAATTGTGGACCGCCTTACCAAGACCGCACATTTTATTCCGGTCAATACCTTTTATAACGCTAAGAAGTACGCGGAGATTTATTTGGAGCGGATCGTTTGTCTACATGGGGTACCCAAGACGATAATTTCAGATCGTGGTGCTCCGTTCGTAGCACGCTTTTGGGAACAGTTGCAATTGTCCCTAGGCACCAAACTGATCCGTAGTTCGGCATATCACCCACAGACCGATGGGCAGACGGAAAGGGTAAACCAAATACTCGAGGATATGCTTCGAGCTTGTGTTATCCATTATGGGAAGAATTGGGAGAAATGTTTGTCTCTGGCTGAATTCTCCTATAACAACAGCTACCAAGCGAGTCTTAAAATGGCACCTTTCGAAGCCTTGTATGGTAGGAGATGTCGGACCCCGTTGTGTTGGTCCCAGGCAGGCGAGAGATATACCTATAGCCCTGACCTTGTGAAGGAGGCAGAAGAAAAGGTTAGGATCATTCGGGAGAATTTGAAGACCGCCCAGTCACGGCAAAAGAGCTACTTTGATCAGCGGCGGAAGCCACTTCAGTTTGAAGTTGGCGATCACGTGTATCTTAAAGTCTCCCCGACCAAGGGTGTGCAAAGATTTGGACTCAAAGGAAAGCTTGCACCTCGCTTTATCGGCCCATATGAAATTACTCAGCAATGTGGGCCGGTAGCCTATCAAGTGAAGCTTCCCGAGAAACTTTCAGCGGTACACAATGTATTTCATGTTTCTCAACTCAAGAGGTGTCTTCGTGTTCCGACCGAGGTTATTGAAGACGAACTCTCGGTTGAACCGGATCTCTCTTATGATGAGTATCCTGTTAAGATCCTCGACGAGAAAGAGAGACAAACACGAAGGAAGGGAGTTAAAATGTACAAAATTCAGTGGAGTCATCACTCCGAAGATGAAGCCACATGGGAAACCGAAGACTATCTAAAGAAGAACTACCCCGACATCCTTTCTTAGACCAAGGTACCTTTTTCCCACCTTGTTCCTAAGTGTAATCGAATCTCGGGACGAGATTCCTTTTAAGGGGGGTAGGCTGTGACATCTCTGATGTCAAAAGAATTAAAAAGTGCAATTAAAATCAATGCAACAGGAAATTGGGTTGAAATTCAAAAAATTCGTCAAAAATTCAATTATAACTCAAAAACAAGGGTTGTTTGGCACCCAACTAAAACTTAAACATCTCGGACAGCCCTTCGCGACAACCTCGCCACGGTGTTCGCGCCCGATCGGTGACCCTCGAGCGGGAATGTCCGTCACGATCGAGGTTAGCCGTAAAAATCCGTCCCGATCGAGCTATGTCCGTGACGATCGAGCCTAGTCAGTATGTCCGTGACGATCGAGCTATGTCCGTGACGATCGAGCCTAGCCGGTAGTTTCCGTCACGATTCGAGGCTGCACGACAGGACCCTCGAGGCCCCGCTCCGTCCGTCGCGCTCGAGGTTCCGCAGCCAAGCTCGAGGACTTACCCTCGAGCGACGTTCCGTCACCCTCGAGGCGTTCCGCAGCCAAGCTCGAGGACTCACCCTCGAGCGACGTTCCGTCACGCTCGAGGCTTCGCAGCCAAGCTCGAGGGGGGGCACTCACCCTCGAGTGGCGTTTCCGACCATTCGAGGCTCGGCAAGCTCGAGCTTGCGGTTCAAGCTCGAAGCGCCGTAGCGCCTGGTCGAAGTGCCCGGTCCAAGCTCGGAAGTTGTGTCCCGCACCTCAAACTCCAACTTTTAATTTTACACGTTTCGAAGTTCAGCTCAAAATTTTTGGAGAAAGTTCAAAAGGGGCAAAGAGCTCCACGGGGCTGCCAGCTCGCCCCTGGCGCGCTCTGCTCCGGCCGGAGTCCGGCCGCCACGTGGCCGGCGTGTGGCGGAGACCGCGTCGGGTCGGCCGAGCTGTGGCGGCAGCTAGCTTTTGTCCTCACGCGTTTGTCCAAGCCTTCCGTACCGTCACTTCGCGGGCGACGGCGCACTGCTGCCTCGCGCCGCGGAGCGCCATCATGGCAAGCTCGCTCGGCACTGGTCGCAGCCGCGCAGCGCCGCCCCGCAGTCGCGATGCTCGCTCGCTACGCGCCAAGGAGCACTGTGGAGGATCCCCAGCGATCACGCCACAATCTTCCTCGCCCAATCGTGTCGCGCGCGCTCTGTTCGAGCTCGCCGCGCCATCAATGGCGACCGCGACAGCCACCCACGCGCTCGCACGCTCCCGAGGCCGCACAGTGCCTCCCTTGCGTGCCCAAGCACTCCACCGCGCACTCCCACCCCTCCTCTCACTCGCTCACTTGGTCATTTCCACTTCCCCGCGCTCGCTCGGTCTTCTTCCTCCTCGCGACGCGCAAGCCGAACCCAAGCTCTTCGCGAAATTCCTCGTCCACGCTCCACCATTCCCCAATCCATCCCGCACGGAGCTAGTCCACTCCACCAGCTCCAAAACCCCCAACTTTCCCCAAGCTATTGTCCCTTCTCCGGCGAGAATTTGCGATTTCCCCCAAATCGCGAATTCCGGCCGTCGAAGCACCCGCACGTCGAGACCCTACTCCGAGCCGTCCCCGAGCTTCCTCGAGCACGCCATTAGCTTCCCCAAGCTCTGCTGGTGCTCAAGGACCTCTCCCCCTCCGCGAACGACCCCGAGCTCGCCGGCGTAGAAGCCGCGGCGGCCGCGCCGCCACCTCCTCGTCGCCGGCACAAACTCCGACCTCCCCCAGCCTCCAAACCGTCCTCAAACGACTCGTGGTGAGCCCAGGATCATTTCCCCCCACTTCCCCGTGCCTAGTTCGCCGTAGTTTGCCCGGCGCAACTCCGGCGAGGTCCCAGGGACCTTTCTTCATCGTCTACCTTTGTTTAAGGGCCTCTGTGCAAAAGTGCAGGACTCGTTCGCGAAGTTTTGAAAGATCTAGGGTTCTCTGCGTAAACAGATTCTTAAGTCTAGGTTTGATTTTTCCCGAAACTTGTAAAATCGATTAAAAATCGTACAAAAATCGGAAAAATGCACAAAAATACTCCCTGGATTCGTGAGAGTCTAAATTACAATCTCTATTAGACATGTTTGTACTTTTGACGAACTGTTTTTGAATTAAAATTCAAACAAGGAAAATCTAAAGTTATGCACCATTTCAAATCCAGAGCTGCGCTAGGGTTGAGCTTTGGATATGTTGTGTATAGTGGCTTTGTACAGCTTGTGTCCAAAGAAGACCCAAAAATATGATGTTTAGCTCCTTTTATGAATTAAAATAGGTTTTCTGTCTTTTTGCAGTGCAGAAATCATTAAAAATAATATGTGCAGTGAAAAATCACCATTCTGCTCCTGAGAGCTTAAAACTTGTTAGAACACATGTTAAAAATGAAAAACTTAATTTTTGCTCTGTTTAGGATGGCAAATAATTAAATATGTGTTTTTGGTTAGAAAATCATTGAGGATCACCCAAGGGTTATTTTGAGCCACCACTTGGCCAGAGCCCTCCTCATACTTATGCTTAACTTTGGTAGGGAGATCTCCTGAAATGGTTGAATTTTCAATTTTATATGAATTAAATTCATTTCTGCTGGCAGCAACTTGTTAGATTTTTAATAAATTATGTGTAGCTCGAAATTAGCTAAATTTTGGAGTGAGCTTAGCTCTTATACTCCAGTAGCTGCCATAAAGTTTATAGATAAAAATGATGAACAGAAATGGAGAAACAAAAAATGCGAAGTAATCTAGATGGAAATCGATTTATATAAAAGAATAAACCTTTTTGTAGTTAGATAGAATAAAATAAATGGAATCTGAAATTCCAGAACAGCCACCCTAAGTTATGCATATCATGTACAAGGCGCTATCCCAGACGGCGACTACACCCTCATCCCCGCAGACGAGGAAGGAGTCCCGGAGCACGGTGCCGGTGTAGAAGTGACCACCCGGAGGCTAACCCCCAGTCCGAGCAAGAAGGCAAGCCCCGGAGCATAACCTAACTTTACCAAATTATGCACTTTGAATTCTCTATGTCTGTGCATTTACGTTTCAAGGAGTTGATTGAATACCTTAGCTGCACATTTCCTAGTACCTATGAATTGCAATACTAGTATGAAAGGATCGATAGAGCATTGCTTTAGGTCCGTTACAAGTCGAGTGATTCCTGTCACTCGCGAGACATAGGAATTGCTTGTCTTTACTTATGTTGGAATCATAAGGATTGACGGGCGGGATGATAGATGTAGATCTCCCGTCCGTGTATGATAATTGATTTAAGGTCGAAATGTGTGGTTGAGTGTGTCAAGTTTTTGAACGTACCACATGCATGCCGGTATATGGGAGCCGGTAAGCCCGGTACCAGATTGAAGCAGCTAGGGCCGATAGCCATCTCTCCTTTGGAAACTTTGTTTCCCCTGCCGTACACTTGTGGATATATGCGTGATGCTGTGAGTGAAGCAGTAAACCTTTATCCTAAGGAAGTGGACCCGGTTCCGAATTGTGGATCGATGGGAAAGGTTGGGAAATGCTTGTACCTTTTTATAGCAGGCAGAGTATCCCGTGTGTGTTGGGTTTTCCCTGGCCAGGTAGCACAAATTCGGTTCGAACTGTCCGCTTCTCGCGGTTAATGAGACTGGCTTGACCGCCCTGCTACATTGAGTAACAAGTGGAATTATGAGATTTATGAACTTGTTGTATGAATTAAATTGTATTGCACCACTTGTATGCTTAGAGAGGATGCTAATCTAGAATGGTTAAATTTACTAGAATATGATGCTAAAACTTGAAAGCAAGGACTTATTTAGTTGCTTTTTGGCAAACAAACCCACTAGCCAAAAGCCTTTCATTGTCTAGATGTCGGTGATGTAGTTTTCACCCGACGGGTAAGTCTTGCTGAGTATTAGTATACTCAGCCTTGCTTGTGGCATTATTTTACAGGTATTCCTTTGGATGTCGATGCTTTGTCTTGGCCTGTCCAGGTTCCACCTGGCTGGCACATCGAATGGGTTCCGTCCTCTGGCGAGGATCGGGAGGAGTAGCTTCGTGGCAGGCTTCAGCACGGAGTTGCTTGTATCGTCGTTAGATGTTTATCTTCCGCTGCAATGAACGTTAATTTCAGTTGTTGAACTTTTAAATTCCGCTGCAAGACTTGTACTCTGATTTAAATTTGAACCTGGTTTGTAATAACTTGTAATACCTATTTGTGTAAGTTAATTTGTGGAATGTTGTTATCTCTGGAACTCAGCTTCGCGGTAGCTTCCTTCTTGGCCGCTAGCGCAGCAAGCATGCATGCAGCTAACCCCCCAAAAGCGTAGGGCTGCAGATCTAACTTTCTCAGTTGGCAAGCGGGCAGGTGATATCGGGTGTCGGTCGGGACAAGGCGTAGGCCGCACGCCTTCTCCTTTCACAAGCCAGATTTGACCTGGGGAGGGTCTTCGGGACTCCCCCCTTTTCCAATGTGCGTGCTCATCGACGGACCGGGATCCCTCGCGGGGTCTAACCTTTCCGACCCGAGGGGTCAAGGGTCGGGCGAGACAGACGTGCCCGACCCTTTCACCCCTGGTCGTCTGGGGACTGGGGTCAGGTGAGG